>CM047428.1:75932930-76256829 GCA_026168455.1 Theocolax elegans
GAATTTAGTGTACATCATATAAAAGTATAGCTTATATACATAATATATGTTTATAAAGTAGAATGAAATATGTTTAAATAGCTTAAAATAAGGCTTCGGAAATCAGCACTACTTGTCACCATAACCTTTCAAATTAGTTAACTTTTGACCCTTTTATAATTTTTTTACTTGATTACATATTTTTTATGTTCTTAAATTTATAAATCTACATTTCTTAACTTATTTGAAATTTGATTTATTTTTTTCACTTATAAAAGACTGAAAGTTTTGTTAAAATATAATAATTTAACTCTATGTTCCACAATACGGCACGTTCCGCAATAGGTACTTTTATCTTAAGACATACTGCACCATTTTTACAAGAATGATAGGAACACTCATTGCGATGGCATTCTCCAACTCCTCTACCACTTGCTGGTCTGGACATTGATGCAGGGAAGACATTACCATCTGTGCGCAATTCAATGTCATATATACAACCAGAAAATCCTGTATGAAGTGGCAAATTATGTGGCAGTACTTCAAAATATTTTGATTTATGTCCACCTACAAAACAATAATTTGATATCAAGGTTAAGAATTATAAATAATCAAAATGAAGTATAAATTAAAACACCATTATCATACCGATATAAAGAATTGGCGAAACGTCTAACCGCGTATTTGCACCAGCGGCTCGACCAGTTACATCCAAGAATCTCTACCTTTCCTTCCAATTTGTAGCGTATGAACTTTATGAGATTTTACGTTCAAAGGAGTATTTGTAAAAATTCGGCTGACACCAGAGCCTAAATCCTACGTAAGCATGAAATATCCACGCACGTATATTGAGAAATGATCGGTAGCTTCGCGTCGTTTGACCCATATAAGCTATCAAAGATATTTGTTCTAAAGTTTTTATACTGTACCTGTGAAAACTGTAGTCCAAAACCAAGAATTCAAATTATCAACATTAAACATAACCGATAATTGTCACTGACAGGTTATGCTACGCGCACGTTTCTCGGCAAATTAGATGATTGACGACCGTGTAAGATAAAAGATGACCGTTTAAGATAATAATGAAAAAATAACTAGATCACGCGTGTCTCACTCACTCTTTCGTTTTCCCCTATAGCTCTGTCTCAACTTTTTCGAGTTGACATATATATATAGGAGACGAAAAAGATATCGAAAAATACATAGCCGAGTAACAGAATTTGATATCTCAGATATTTCCATGAAGTTTTATTGAAAGTATTACTAAATAATTTATCGAAAACTTAATAAACTGAAGAAATATTAAAAAAGAAATAATATATGATATAAAAAGTTACGTAAATAACATATTATATATTAATATTCAAAAATAAAAAAACCGCAGGTGCAGTTAGATGTCTAATAGGTGCTAGCGCGCATTATACTTGCGTTGGTTGCGCTACCGCGCACCTTGATATATGTATTTTTTCCGTGCGCAAAAAAAAGTTGTGAATATAACTTGAAAGAATGTGTATTATATTCCTGATAAAACTCATAAAATAAAAACGGACCTAAAATTTAATGTAATGTTTTTAAAAATATGCACAATTTTTCGAAGATAAAATAAATATTAATCAAGTATAACATACACTTTTCCAAATATCTATATGTGAAATCTACAATATATTAAAAATTAAATACATTAATTATTGCATTTTTAAGATAATTCTATTATAAACAGTAATGGCAAAAGAAAATTCAAATTTTAACAGTGGCAATATAAAATACGAATTACATTTCAAAAGTTTTTCGAAAATTATTATTTTAGTAGTATTTAATTTAAATATTATTCAAATCAAATTTAAAAATTGTATGGATATATAAGTAAGTAGATTACGTATATTTATAGAAAACAATATTTTAAATACCAAGTATGTATTTATTAGATACAAAAGGTTATTTAAGGAATGCCTTTGTTTATAATAATTAAAATAAATATATGGGCTCTGTAACTAAAGGGAAAAATAAATTGGTTATAATTATGGATTAAAACGTAAATTTTGAAAGAGGGTACAAATTACGAATTACGGGAGAAATGGAAGAAACAGGTTTTTGTTTATATACCGCTAAAATGTTATAAATAATTCTTTAAATCTAATACAAAAATTAATTTAATTAAGAAGAAAGTTTTATTACTCTAAAAGTACAAAATATTAATGACATATAGAACTCTTGGCGATGACTTCAATAAATTAATTTTAGGAGTTAAAGTTCTATTTAGATCCGTTTAAAATAATCTAAAATTTTAATAGGTTTTTACTAAATACTACAATTAAGTATATGCACTTTACTATTTTTGGTAAGTTAATTGTTCATTACCATACATATGGGGTATTCCACGTGAAGTGGTCCGAACAGAATTTTAAAATGCACCAAATTTTGGGTACACATTGCAAATGTTCTTCAGAATACAGAAAAAAATTTTTAGGTACTGGTATTTATTAGCTCAAAAGTTATTCTAACCTCAAGAAGTGAACTTTTTCCAGTTTTTTTCAACAACAGCTGGGTTCATCGCTATGTAACCCAAAATCTATCAACTTTTACTATACAACATTATATGTAACATTCGTTGCTAATTATGTGCAGAATTTATTCTTCTGGATTAGAATTTCTAATCTCAAGGTCAATATTACTTAAACTACATGTCAATATTCAACTTAAAAAAAGTGTAAGTGCGCCACAATTGATTTTTTTATCCAAAAGTCTAACAGAAAGCTTGGAGCAATACCTTTCAAATGGTGTAGCATTTTTATGGCCTTCAATTCTGTAAAAAGTTATGATAATTTAAAGAAAGACAAAAAATTCACAAAAATTAACATGGTATTTCCCATTTAAATTTTTAAAAAAATATGGTGTTTTTTTAAATTATCATAACTTTTTACAGAATTGAAGGCCATAAAAATGCTACAGACCATTTGAAATGTATTGCTCCAAGCTTTCTTTTAGACTTTTGGATAAAAAAATCAATTGCGGCGCACTTACACTTTTTTTAAGTTGAATATTGACATGTAGTTTAAGTAATATTGACCTTAAGATTAGAAATTCTAACCCAGAAGGATAAATTCTACACATAATTAGCAACGAATGTTTGTATAGTAAAAGTTGATAGATTTTGAGTTAAATAGCGATAAACCCAGCTGGTGTTGAAAAAAACTGGATAAAGTTCACTTTTTAAGGTTATAATAACTTTTGAGCTAATAAATTCCAGTACCTAAAAATTTTTTTCTGTATTCTGCAAAAAAATTGGCAAAGTGTACTCAAAATTTGGTGCATTTTAAAATTTTGATCGGACCACTTCACGTGGAATACGCCATATATATTATATATATATATATATATATATATATATATATATATATATATATATATATATATTACACCTTTGGTGTAAGTTATGTCCTAAAATACGTGAAAATTAGTGATTTTATGAGGCATAACTTACAACAGCGGTCTTGGCCAATAAGCTAACCCAAGCCATTCGAAAGCTCGCGAAAAATGTGAACTTTTGAGCGATGTTAGATTAAAATCGATTATGGTGTGGTAGCCTTTTTTTTGATATTCAATATGTCCGGGTGTTCTATCTCTTCGAGATTTTAAAACTAAGAAATGTAACCAGGGTAGATAAGTTCTAAAGATTAATTTAAACAAAAGTTGTTTGTAATGCTTTTTCAAAAAAATCAACAGATTTTGAGATAAATGGCTTTAAAAATAGAAATTTTTCTAAAAAATTGAAAAATTTCCACTTTTCATGGTCGAATAACTCTTAAGCAAATTATTTTTAATACTTAAATTTTTTTTGTATGTTCTGGAAGATGTTTCCAGCCTGTTCTCAAATTTTGGAGTGATTTAAAATTTCCATCGTACCACTTGACGTGAAATAGCCCATATATATGTATATATATGTATGTATGTGGGTGTGTGTGCGTGCGGCGGAATATTTATATAATATATATATATATTTTAAAATTGTTTTTTCAAGAATGCGTAATATATGTATTTTTTCCGTGCGCAAAAAAAAGTTGTGAACATAACTTGAAAGAATGTGTATTTGTTTACTCATTCTTGATAAAACTCATAAAATTTTTAAACGTATACTCAATAATAATAACGGATCTAAAATTCAATGTAATGCTTTAAATACAGATGCAAAATTGTTTGAAGATGAAATAAATATTAATCAAGTATAACATACACTTTTCCAAATATCCATATGATATATGCAATGGGTTAAAAATTAAATATATTAATTATTGCATTTTTAAGATAATTCTATTATAAACAGTAATGGCAAAAGAAAATTCAAATTTTAACAGTGGTAATATAAAATACGAATTACATTTAAAAAGATTTTCATAAATTATTAATTTAGGAGCATTTAATTTAAATATTTTTTAAATTAATATTTCAAAATTGTATGGATATATAAGTGTGTAGATAATTTATATTTATATAACACTATATTTTAAATAAACAAGTATGTATTTATTAGAAACAGAAGGATATTTAAGAAATGAATTTGTTTATAATAATCAAAATAAATATTTGGGCTCTGCATAGTAAAAATAAATTGGATATAATTATGGATTAAAACGCAAATTTTGAAAGAGGGTGCAAATTACGAATCACGGGAGAAATGGAAGAAACAGGTTTTTATTTATATAGAGCTAAAATTTTATAAATAATTCTTTAAAACTAATACAAAAATTAATTTAATTAAGAAGAAAGTTTTATTACTCTAAAAGTACAAAATATTAATGACATAGAACTTTTGGCGATAATCGTTCGTCATTAAATAAATTAATTTTAGGAGGTGAAGTTCTATTTATAACCGTTTAAAATAATCCAAAATTTTAATAAGTTGATATAAATTTGTTCTATTCGTCCACGCAGTTGGTTCAAAAGGAGGCGTTTTTATCGATTTTTAGTGAACTAACCATTTACTTTATTTAATTGGCGACGTTTCGATGGAAGTCCTCCATCCTCATCAGGCTATACCTTTATTTAAACAATCATTTGTTACACCAGCATTTTACAATTTTGCATATATATATATCTAAATATAATTACTCACTATTTGGTCAAATTAATGCACATATGTGGCTTTTCTCATAATTTCCATAGTATCTCTAATGTGTCGCTCTATAATCAAAAGCAAAAGCAGCAGCAAAACATCAGTGTTAAAATTTGCACAAAGATTGAGGTTATGTAACTTATTTTACCTTTCTTCTCTGAATCGTACTTATATAACATCATATAATTTATTTAATAAATAAATAAATAAATAAATAAATAATTTAATAGAACACACAACACCAATTAAGCAAAAAGCAGTCAATATCAATAAAATTTAACAGAAAACAAAATTTGCTAGTCATTATCACAGATAGTTGGTAAAGCTATAATTCAAATCTTTGCGACCCGTCATTATACACTTGTAGTGTGTGTCAATTTGACCGTATTCATGACATAGACGTGTAGCAAAAATTTGAATATTAATAAATCCTATACGAAATGTAATATCATTAATTAACATCAAACTTAAGTCAATAATATTAAAAAAATTCTTTTATAAATACCACTAAAAAAATAATTAATGAACACGTAACCATATAAATATTATTATTTGTACTTTAATATTTCTATAATTTAAAGTTATATTAACATTGATTCATTCATTATTGTCAATTACTGTTAAAAATTTTTTTCTTAAAAATTAATAATAATTCAGTCTATATTTATTGCACTTTGTTAAAATATATTTACCATTTACAAATTAAAAATTAAATTTTGATTTTTTCCCAATTTTAAATTTATGCGCGTATTAATCAGTAATCGATTACAGCGCTGATTATAATACTTGTAATTAAATTTGAACTAATTGATCTACCATCTGTAGATAACTAGCATTATTTTTGAATTACGTTCAAGAAAGAAAGGAAATTATTACAATTTGGACCGTAATTTGAGTTGATTAACAATGTTATTGTAAAATTGGCTAAGATTTTTTGTATCATCTTTTACGTTAATGGCATTCTTCTCTAATTTAATATGGGTCATCTCTGATATCAGTCTTTTCCCCCAAATTTTTTCTCTATCTAACACGTCTACATCTTTAAAATTAAATGTATGGTCATATTTTGTTATATGGTCATTTATAACATATTGCACACCCGACTTTTTACTATTAGATTCGTGTTCTTTTATTCTACAATTTAATTGCCTTTTTGTCTCTCCTATATATGCTGCGTCACAATCATTACACTTAATTCTGTATACTACATTTGTTTCACAAAGGATTAGGATCATTCGAGCAGAGAAGCTGCGAGGTTATAATGGTTAGACCTACATCTGTTTATTATTGATATAGTTTCTCTAGATAAATTTTTATTCTTGAACCAAGGAGTTCGAAGATCGCTATTATATAGTTCAAAAATCGCTTTCCTTTAAATAGGCCTTGGCTTTTTATGAAATTTGATGTTGATCGAAAGGCTTTTCTTTATATAATTCTAATTTGTCCTGTAAAGGGAATTGACGATATGTTCAGATGGGAGTTATCTGTTGCTGTTTTTGCTAGCTGGTCAACAGCCTCATTTCCTTCGAGACCGATGTGAGAAGGAATCCAATATATTTTAATGTTATTATTTGGATTAAAATGTAAAAAATCGTTGTATTTTCTTTTTATGTCTAATATGTATTTATTAGTTTTTATGCTGATTTTATTTGTGTTTAAACTCATTAGAACGCTAAGTGAATCACAAAATATGTTAAAATTAGTTGCATTATTTTGCAGTGCGATATCAAACGCGTCGTTCATTGCAATGCACTCAGCTGTGTAAATTGAGCATTCTTTATAGATACTTTTAGTGATTTTGATGTTTAATTGCGGACAAGAACATGCGGAGCCTACGCTTGTAGCGTGTTTTATTTTGCTCCCATCGGTAAAAATAGCACAAGCTTTGTTACTTTTTATTGCATTCGAGATAATTAAGTTAGGGTTACTAGATTTCTTTAGCTCCTCTCCCAAATCGGTCTCAAAGGGTATGCAAGTCATAATTGTGCTATAATCGCTATTGTATATGTTATAATTTGGAATCGAATCTATTAAATCTAAGCATTTGAAAGTAGTCATAATGCATTTATTTAAAATGCTTATGTTTTTTGGTTTACATTTTAGATTGATAAAATAATTACTTTTTATAGCTTTGAATGTTATTGTATTGTTGTTAGATAGGGTTTTTGTTAGATATGAATTACATAAGTATTCGATTCTATCGCTAATAGTTGATATTTTTGATTCTGCTAGGACTATGTTAGTCGGCGTGGTTTTTCTATACCCTAAAGCACATCGAATAGCAGCAAGTTGTATTTTTTCGAGTTTTTTTGTATTATTTTTCCTGCCAGTTGTGTAAATAAAACATCCATAATCTATAATTGTTCTTATATAACTTTTGTACATAGTTATTAATGTTTCAGGATGACAGCCCCACCATGTTCCGCATAAATATTTTAAAATATTTAGGGCAGATGAGCACTTTTTAACAATTAAATCATAATGATGTTTAAATGATAATTTAAAATCAAAGATTATTCCCAGAAATCTTACTTTTTCTTGAGATTTAATGGTATGATTATTGATGTTAATTTCTACGTTACCGGGTTGTATATGTTTGTTGTTAAAGTGTATAATTGATGTTTTGATTGTTGATAAATCTAATCCGAGATTATTTAAGTTTGTGTTAATAGTTTTTATAGCTTTGGTAATTAAATTTTTTCCTCTTTTAATCGATTTGAATTTTGTGTACACAGCGATATCATCCGCAAATTGAGAAATAGAGATACTTTTTGGTAAATTTTCGTTGATTGAAGTCGTATATATAATATATAGCAATGGGCTCAGAACTCCACCCTGAGGGACTCCCTTGTAACTCAATCTAAAGTTTGTGTCAATAGTTTCCGAAAAAATTATTCTTTCGTGCGATAAAAATTTTATAAATTTTAATAGATTTGGTGGACATCCTATACGAGATAGTTTTTTTAATAAAATGTCTATATTTACATTATCAAATGCAGATTGTACATCGAGAAATGCCGCTAAGACTTCCTTTTTTTCTTTAAAAGCTTCATCAATTTTTAGTGTGAGATTTATAACATTATCGATGCACGATCTGCCTTTTCGGAATCCTTGTTGGTTGCATGGAATGAAGTTATTTTTTTCTGACCACCATTGTAATCTATTTTTTATTAAAGTTTCAAAGAGCTTGCACACGCATGAGGTTAGAGTTTCTATTATACTATTTTTTGTCTAAAGAATTACTAGAACTATATTTTTGGCCTAAGGATACTGTATCTTGAACTTCATCAGGAATATTAACATTGTGATATTCCTGAAAATTATATTTTGATTTCTTTAGATGTAGTGTCCTTATTTACCAACGTACCCGAAAATTTAGTGATTGAGAGTATTGAAAAAAGGTATCACCTTATAAGAAAAATTTACAATATCTCATTAAATGATCTTCTAGAAGGTGTAAAATTTTTGCTACGTAATACGTATTTTTCTTGGGATAAAAAATATTATAGACAAATTTTTGGCTCTCCCATGGGTAGTCCGATAAGCCCAACTTTTGCAGATTTGGTAATGACAGATTTAGAACAGGAGTGCTTAAATAATTTAGATTTTATACCGGTGTTTTACTACAGATATGTAGATGACACAATAATGTGCATTCCTGAAAATAAGATAACTAAAGTATTAGAGGTATTCAATAATTATAACGCACGATTACAATTTACTCATGAAAAAGAAAAAAATGGTGCTATAAACTTTTTAGAGTTATCTTTAATTAGAAATAACCATAGTAAAAAAATAATCACGAATTGGTATAGGAAAGAAACATTTTCAGGTAGGTTTTTACATTTTTTATCCAGTCACCCTATTGAACAAAAACGAGCTATGATATATACGTTGGTAGATAAGGCAATCTTATTGTCAAACCAGAAGTTTCATAACACCAACTTAAAAATAGTTAAAGAGTTTTTAGTTAATAATGAGTACCCAATTAAATTTATTAATCATAATATAAGAAAAAGAATGGAAAAAATAAAATATAGAACTGATAGCAATAATATTCAACAAAATAGATACTTTGCAACTTTAAGCGTTCCATATGTTCCAAATTTTTATAATAATGTGTCTGGTTTTATGAAACAGAAGGGTATTAGGGTTGTTCCTAAAATTTGTAATGGATTGAGTAATGTTATTGTTAGAGGCAAAGAAAAATTAGACAAACTTTGTGAAACAAATGTAGTATACAGAATTAAGTGTAATGATTGTGACGCAGCATATATAGGAGAGACAAAAAGGCAATTAATTGTAGAATAAAAGAACACGAATCTAATAGTAAAAAGTCGGGTGTGCAATATGTTATAAATGACCATATAACAAAATATGACCATACATTTAATTTTAAAGATGTAGACGTGTTAGATAGAGAAAAAATTTGGGGGAAAAGACTGATATCAGAGATGACCCATATTAAATTAGAGAAGAATGCCATTAACGTAAAAGATGATACAAAAAATCTTAGCCAATTTTACAATAACATTGTTCAACTCAAATTACGGTCCAAATTGTAATAATTTCCTTTCTTTCTTGAACGTAATTCAAAAATAATGCTAGTTATCTACAGATGGTAGATCAATTAGTTCAATTTAATTACAAGTATTATAATCAGCGCTGTAATCGATTACTGATTAATACGCGCATAAATTTAAAATTGGGAAAAAAATCAATTTCTTAATTTTTAATTTAATGGTAAAGATTTTAACAAAGTGCAATAAAATTATGAAATTATTTTAATTTTTAGAAAATTTTACAGTTTGACAATAATATGAATTAATGTTTTTTGTAATAGTTTTTTTCAACAGTTATCTATAATATAAATGTCAGATAGGTTCGTCTTTCATTAAGTAATTTGTCACACAGATCTAAAGTAGAAAATATTAAGTCAAGATTTGAGCTGTAGTGTTTTTTGAAATCAAAATAGTTTTAGTGTTACTGTTATGAAGAAATAAGTTTTGATTTTCTATGGAACTTTCTAGTCTTGTACCATTTAGATCTGTGTGTTCGCAATTCCAAATTAAGTTGTGTGAGTTGAAATCACCAAGTAATAAACTATTTTTTTTGTTTACATTTTTAATTATTTTATTCCAGCTATTTTGTGAGAGAGTGATTCCTGGCGACCTGTAACAAATAATTATATCAAAAGAAGGGTAAACGTTGTTTATTTTTAGTCCGCATAATTCGACTGATTGATCTGGCGAGTTAATATAGTCGAGTTCAATGTACGCAAGAGTTTTTCGTATAAACACTATAATACCACCTCCTCTTGCGTAAATTCTGTCCTTCCGGAATGTTGAAAATCCTGGTATGTTGACGCTGTCTTTTGTCGTAAGCCAAGTTTCTACACAAATTATGATGTCGAATTGGTCTTTTTTTGATTGAATTTCTAATAGTCTTTGATTTAAGCTTCTGACATTCCAATATAAAATATTTAATGATTGCTTATGTGTTTCTTTTTTTGTGTCCATTTTTGTTGTTTTATTTATATGTCAAGACCAAGCAATTTATTTTGTTCTTGTACGTCTTGCGAGCTGGAGTCGGAGTTGTAAGTGTCATCGGGTAAAGGAGAGGACAGTCTCTTTTGAATTCTTGAAATTCTATTTTTAGTTTGTTGTCTGTTAGCACATCCGAAATTTCTGATAACATCATATTTAAAGCCGAAATGTCAGACGTATATTTGTATGCAGTTTTTACAATTTTGGAATTATTATATGATTCATATAAAAAGTCTGTTAAACTGTCTATATTTATTTTGTATTTGTCACTAATACTTGCTATTAAATTTTTTGCTGGTTGTAGTTCAGTAGATACTTGTTCACGATTATAAAGAGTGTTTTTTGATTTTTTTGACTTGTTTTTTGATGTTGTTATTATTGTCCTTTGCTCTTCTGGGTTATCAGACTGTGAATTGGTGGTAGAAGACGTTAGCGAATTGGAGAGGGCACGTTTTATTCCGGCTGATGATGGAGGTTGCATGTTTGTATCTTGTGGTTTCTTATCTTCAATGTTTCTCTCAATTTGGGTCAGGGCAGGAAAGTGTAAGTCAGTGTAATTTGCCTCAGTTTCGGTCGTCTTTTGTGATGGTATATTTATGTTTGGAATGTTGTTGATATCATTCTTACAATACTTGGCTAGGTGGCCCTCTTGTTTACATTGAAAGCAGACTAACTTCTCTGTAGATAAATAAATCCAATAATCCGTGTCTTCGTATTTAATATTTATATTTGCTGGAACTTTTGATATGTCTTCAGGTTGAACGTACATTTGTCTCCGAAAACTTAAAACATGAGAGTATTCAGGGTCATTCATACCAGCTTTGATGTACGTTATGTTAGATGATGGAATTACTCCTGATTTTTGCAGCTCATCTTTTATAAGGTTGTTTGGAATGATTGGGCATACATTCGATATTATTATACGTTTCGTTTTGGAGATGAGTGGTCTGATACTAAGAGTGTGATCACCTATTTTTACGTTTTTAATTTTTTCTGTGAGATTATCTGCTATTTCTCTACTTCTCAGATACATGCATACACGACTGTGAGATATACGTGAAACAAAGAGTATGTTTTTGGGACTTGTTAAATTACCAATAGCTTTCGTGTAATCTTGAATCGATATGCCGTCCATGGAGTCCATTATTATGGCTTGTTCTTTTGTAGGATTAATCGTTTGTTGAATAACTTCTGCGTATGATCCATTAGGAGAGATTGACTGTGAGTTTGAGGCCATTTTGCTAGGTTAGATGTAGATACCTTTGTCCAACAAAGGTATCTAATCTCTTTGTACTCCTAAGAGTAAAAGAAAAAAAAAAGAAAAAAAAAAGAACTGACACAAATTATTATTGTTTTTTAATACACTTCACTAATTTTCACTGAAAAACACTCTGTAAAGTATAGTTATGTAATAGGAATTTCACTCATTTGAGCTAATTACACGTAAGGGAACTGTTTACAAACACGTCCTATCGCTACGACGGTTTGGAACCGAATCCAAAAAAAAAAAAAAAAAAAAAAAAAAAAAAAAAAAAAAAAAAAAAAAAAAAAAAAAAAAAAAAAAAAAAAAAAAATATATATATATATATGTTGAATTCTGAATTCTTAGACACGGCGGCGGCGGCGGCGGCGGCGAAATATTTATATATTATAGAGAGATATATAACATATAAATATGACATATATATATATATATAAAACATATATATATATGTTGAATTCTGAATTCTTAGACACGGCGGCGGCGGCGAAATATTTATATATTATAGAGAGATATATATAAATGACATACATATATATATAACATATATATGACATATATATGACATATATATATAAAACATATATATATATATGTTGAATTCTGAATTCTTAGACACGGCGGCGGCGGCGGCGGCGGCGGCGAAATATTTATATATTATAGAGAGATATATATCATATTTGGAATTAAAAATTGGTGCCCTTTAATAATCCATGGCCAAAAATCGCGTAAAAAAAATAAATTTGACCTTCAAGTAACCTTGAGGGATATAACCAAGGTCAAATTTTAGCACATTAGTGGAGTCATGGTCAAAAGTTTTGCCGATCCTGATGGTAATGAATAGCTGATTCCAAAATTTTGAAAAAATTTTATAAGACAATTTTGATTACCAATTGCAATGGTTTAAAAAATTCTAATCCAATTTAACAGGTCATTTTCGAATATCTCGCAACAAAATCTATATGAAACTGTGTTTAGTATGTTTAAAAAAATTGTTTCGTAGCCAAGAAATAAGAAAAAGTGATTCTTTTCTGAAAAATGGGAACTTTGACCTTGAAAATCATGGTCAAATAATCATTTTTTGGATTAGCATTATTTTTCCTATATTAACAATTACATGAACTTTTAAATGCCGTAAGATTCATAATCCTATCCCTACCCTATTCAAAGTTCTACGATTTTGACACAAATTTTATGATTTTACCCCACTGTGCGACGTTCCATTTCCATGACATCCTGGTGAAATCGTTCACCATGATCTTCGCTATAGTCTCCAAGGTGTGCTGGTAAGTAGTCCAGGTGCGAGTGCAGCAAATGCAATTTTAATTTCATCAAGCAGCCTAACTGGTCGTAACTTTCTAACATTTTCTCAACAATGTTTTGGTAATCCTCACTTTTATGATTACCCAAAAAGTTTTTAGCAACTTTTTTGAAACCTAGCCGTGCTTCTTTTTCATCCGTGGTCATTTTTGTAATAAGCGTATCATCATTGACAACTCATTGCCTGAAGATGAAATGCAAATTGGTGAAAGTTCCATTGGAGACAGTTCGAGTGAAAGTGATGATGAGTATATTCCACAAGGAACGAGCAAGTCTCCAGAAAAGTTTAATCAGAAAGAGTTGAATGACATAAGAGATCTAGAATTACCTAAAGATGGAGCTGAGTATCTAGCTACAGTTTTAAAGAAAAAGCACTTGTTATCACAAGGAAGGAAATCTTGTATTTATCGAAATAGAGAGAAAGAATTTCGAAAATTCTATGCTAAAGATACAGAGCTCTCACTGACATACTGTATAGACGTAAAAGGAGTTATAAATGAATTAAAGCCTAATTGTTATAAAGCTGAAGAGTGGAGACTGTTTATTGACTCTTCCAAACGTAGCTTAAAAGCTGTTCTTCTCAATAATAGCAATACATTTGCGCCCATTCCAATTGCTCATTCAACTAAGCTAAAAGAGACATATGAGAACTTACAAATAGTCTTGAACAAAATTAAATACATAGAACATAAGTAGAAAATTTGCGGTGATCTTAAGATTATAACCATCCTTCTTGGACAGCAGTCAGGTTATATGTAATTTCCATGTTTCTTATGTCTATGGGATAGTAGAGCTACAGATAGTCATTACGTACAGAAGATATGGCCGGAAAGAACAGACTTTGAACCCGGATCAAAGAACATCATTCGCATACTTTTAGTTGGTTCATCAATTATTCTGCTTTCACCACTTCACATTAAATTAGGTCTCATAAAACAATTTGTTAAAGCTTTGGACAAAGATGGCAACTGTTTTGAATACTTAGGAGAAAAGTTTCCGGAAATAAGCAATGCCGAACTAAAAGAAGGCATTTTTAACGGTTCTCAAATTCGCACCATGTTTAATGATGATACGTTTATTACAAAAATGACCAACGATGAAAAAGAAGCATGGCTAGATTTCAAAAAAGTTGCTCAAAACTTTTTGGGTAATCATAAAAGTGAGGATTACCAAAACATTGATGAGAAAATATTAGAAAGTTACGAGCAGTTAGGCTGGTTGATGAACTTGAAATTGCATTTCCTGCACTCGCACCTGGACTACTTTCCAACGAACCTTAGAGACTATAGCGAAGATCATGGTGAACGTTTTCACCAGTATATCAAGGAAATGGAGCGTTGCTATCAAGGAAAGTGGGATGTTAATATGATGGCAGATATTTGTTGGATGCTGAAAAGAGAAACCATGGCAAAGGGGGAAAAAAGAAAAAGAAATCCGCTGCATAGGACGTTTGAAGTTAGCAGAGTTCGGTACAAGCGAGCAAAAGTGTGAGAGAATTGCTACAATGTTGAAATTTTATATTTTAAAACACAGTAATTCTCCAACGTCAGTTTCTTTTTTTTCAGAGTAAAAAAGAGAATTCAGTGGTGATATTTTGCAGTCAGGTTAAACATATCGAAATACACAAAAAACATGAACCATGAAATCACAAAAAATGTATTTTAAGCTCTTACAGACAAATTTTATGATTTTTTTGAGATTTCTCATGGTGTTTTACAATTTTTTTTTTCAATTTTACGGACCTACGAGTAAAATAGACCCTAAATTTGGTTTCAGCGCGTCATAATATATAAAAATCATGCATGATATAAGTTCAAAATAATTTATTGCCTAATAAATGCGGACTTTTCAATGCAAATTTTCACAATTTTCAGCAATTTTCACAGTTTTCTAGCATATTTTCCAAATTCAAAGAGCTTACGGGTAAAATAAACTCCAGATTCAGTTTCAGCCTGTCAAAATACATGAGAAATGATATTTTAGTATGTTTCAAATTTCCTAATCTATTACACTGAACACTCACCTACTTTTTCCTTTCTAAAACTTGGGTTTTCCGATTTTCCAGGTAGTTTTTCTTCATTTAAAAAAATGAAGGGTTCTAGAGCAATTCTGCTCCCGGATTCGGTTTCAGCGCGTCAAAATGCATAAGAAATAATACCTCTACTCACTGGGTCTTGACACTTTTTTTTTGTGTACCTGTGTTATTTTTTAATTGACACCATTTTGAAATTATTTCTGAGCCGGCACCTTGTTAAAATTATTTTTGAGTCGGAACCTTCTAAAAATTATTTTTGAGTTGACACCATGTTAAAATTATTTTTGAGTCGGCACCTTGTTATAATTATATTTGAGTCGTCATCTTCTTAAAATTATTTCTGAATCGGCATTCTTTTGCACTAAGCCAACTCTTTCTAGGTTTTTTATTTTTAGTTTGTTTATTTGATTTACTATTATTTGACGCTATTATACATTGACATAAATATTCTATTAATAAGTTAGTAGCCTTATCAGGATTTTCAATTTTCATTATATTAATCCAAGTTATTTTGCTTGCTATTTTAATTAGCTTAATTATTTTTAATAGTCATAAAAAGAGGATATTGGTTCGTAAATAAGCTATCAATTTTGTATATGTTATAGTTCAGAAAGATAGTTTTTATAAAAAAAATTTCTATACAGGTTTTTATTTTAAAGTTATTATTAAAGTTATACCTACAAAACTTGGAACATACAATCTTTTTAGAAAATTTTCAAGCAGTTCTTGACTTAGTTATTATCTATTATATCAATCATCATATTAATATTGAAATCACCTATAATCAAATGATTTTTACCAAAAACATGTGAATCAATAAAAATTTTTAAACTCAAAATAAATTCCGATTTAGGAATATCATGTTATCTATACAGCCAGGGTTGCAAATATTTAATTACTTTTCTAATTCAATACCTACATTAATTAGTAATTATTTTTGTACTGAGTAATTAAACCTTTTTTTAATTCTTAATTACTTTTATACTGAGTAATTAAACTTTTTTTTAATTCTTAATTACTTTTATACTGAGTAATTAAACTTTTTTTTAATTGTTAATTACTTTTATACTGAGTAATTAAACTTTTTTTTAATTCTTAAATACTTTTATACTGAGTAATTAAACTTTTTTAAATTCTTAATTACTTTTCTACTGAGTAATTAAACTTTTTTTAGTTAATAATTACTTTTGCACTGAGTAAGGACTACCCATCAGTTTTAGAGTTATTCTTAAATTTTAATACTGCTTTACCATCATCCGCTCCAGTAGAGAGGCTTTTTTCGATTGCCACGCTTCTGGACAGTTCATTTCAAATATAATTATTAATTTAAATAAGGTTTAATTACTCAGTCCTAAAGTATTTATTATTTAAAAAATAGTTTCATTACTAAGTACAAAAGTAATTATTAATTAAAAAAAGTTTAATTACTTAGTACATAAGTAATTAATAATTAAAATAAAGTTTAATTACTCAGTACATAAGTAATTAAGAATTGAAATAAAGTTTAATTACGCAGTACAAAAGTAATTAATAATTAAAATAAAGTTTAATTACTCAGTACAAAAGTATTTAAGAATTAAAAAAAAGATTATATACTCAGTACAAAAGTAATTAAGAATTAAAATAAAGTTCAATTTCTCATTTGACAAGTAATTTGTAATTAAATGAAGTTTCAATACCCAGTCGAAAAGTAATTTCGATTAAATATGGAGTTTAATTATTAAGCCAAAAAGTAATTACTAATTAAATTTTCTCGTAATTACAATTTTTGCAACCCTGTATACAGCGCAGTTATTACTACATCGTTTGTCATTATTCTTAAAAGGGTGTTTAATACAATCAAAGGCCTCGGTACCAAGGTTTCAGTTTTTTTAATTAAATGGTCTAGGATGTATACACCAACTTCATCTGATTTATTTATAGAAGTATTGTCATAGTACATTTTCTAATTCTGCAAGTTGAGCATCTGAGGACATATCAATCTTCGAGTTTTTGTACAAACTATCACACAAGGTTTTGAGACCAAACTGTTAACTAAACCTCCCAACATTGGTAAATTAGCATTAAGACGTCTAATGTTTACTTACATTATTAGATTATTATTTAAATTTATATTCAATATATTATTTAAGTCTTTCGTTTCATTTAAAGTTGTTTAACGTAATTCCAGATTAATATTCTTTTATACGAACCGATGAGGGGCTTCCACATTTATAACTCGATGACCCTAATGACATTGCAAGCACCTTCCCATTTACGCTGGTTGTTATTTCATTACCATTCATTGCACTTATAGTCTGCGATCCTTTATTGTATATTACTAACTTATCTTAGAAGGTCAGGTTTCACAATATAATCTGACATACTAAAAAAGTTCTTATTTTTAGATTTTACAATTTCACATGTTTCGTTGTCTGTTATTATATGTTTCTTTTTGTATTTTTTATTAAATTTACTGATGCTATCCTTACAATTTGCACAACGTAATTTATTACTGTCACAATTTTTAGTCAAACGATTTCATGCACGCTTTAAACATACTGTTGAGTTTTTACACTTGTAACCATTGTGTCCATATCCGGCACAACTAAAACACGATTTAACATTTATTATATTAAAAACTCTACACCTTTAAAAACCGGCAAAAGACCTATTTCTATTTTCTTCTATATATTTATGTATATCCGCTGTTATTTCCACAATACCACTTGGTTTTACCGTTTCTGCTATTATAATTGTGTTACGAGTTTACTTAAACCTTAATAAATAAATTAAATAAAAATTCGAGTAATATATATATATATATATATCTATAATATATAAATATTTCGCCGCCGCCGCCGCCGTGTCTAAGAATTCAGGATTCAACATATATATATATATATATATATATATATATATATATATATATATATATATATGTTTATATATATGTTATATATATGTTATATATATATGTCATATATATGTTATATATATACATATATACGTCATATATATGTTATATATATATGTCATATATCTATGTTATATATATGTGTCATATATATGTGTGTGTGTGTGAGTGTGTGTGTGTGAGTGTGTGTGTGTGTGTGTGTGTTTTTTTTTTTTTTTTTCCGAAGAGGTGGAGAAATGCTTAATGTACCATGACTTGAGCCATGCGAGACTCCCCGTGTATGGGACTCTCCTATCGAAGGATGTCGATAGTCATACCCACTAAAACTCCACCTCTTTTCTTACCTTTATTCCCCCGCGGAAACCGCCGCAAGGCATTACTTCGCGGGGGGAGGCAACGGCTAGGTTAGCCCACTAATGTTGCTATCGCAACTCTTCTCTCCTCTTCTCTTCTGATGAGACCCAGCCTGTCCACTACGGACGTACAGAGGGTTACCACCGCGTTCCATCCCTCCTGGGAGTCAAGCAGGCACGCCCCGATGCCCTCAGGGGTGAGGGGACCGCTCCAAGTGATTTGAAATTGGTCCCGTTCCTCCCTGAAACGAGGACACCGTAGGAGGACGTGTTCCACGTCTTCGTCCACCCCTGGACAAGCCGGGCACTCTGCGCTGCCGTAGACCCCTATACGAAATAGGTAACTACGGAAGCATCCGTGCCCGGTCAACACCTGGGTAAGCTGGAAACTGACGAAGCCGTGTTTCCTGCTCGCCCACTCCCGGATCCGCGGGATGATGCGGTGGGTCTTTATTTTTTTAAATTTATTTTTTTAACCCCTATTTTTGACAATAGCAATCGAAAGAGCGAGAAATTTTACGTCTAAACATGTACTAAGGTCATAGGTCAAGGTGACCTTGAACCTTCTGTTGAAGGTTATTAAGTTTTAGGTATGGATCGGCTCCGATCTGTACTTGTTTGACTTAGGGGTATTAAAAAGGTCAGGGGAATTCTTGTAATAATGGTATCCAATGGTGACCTTGGATTTGACCTAGCGTTAGACCTTGAAGGTCATTCGAAGGTTAACTTTTTTTTAATGACAACGGCTATTTTTCACAACAACAATCAAAAGAGCGGGAAATTTCACTCGATCCTGCTATGGATTAACTCCAATCTGTGAGTTTGAACCTTCAAGGTCATTGCGAGGTCAGTTCTTTTACATTTAGCGTTACCCAGGAACAGCGACGTGGATGTATTAAAATCTGTTCCCTTTGGGGTGCTTGATTTACATGAGTCCCCTCGTCTCACACGATCGGGATGCTTTATTTACATGAATTGATCAGGTTCTTACTTGTAATTATTAACATATCGCAGAAATCTCTATGTTATAAACTCGCATCTCACTAATCTTAAACTTTCAACCCTCAAAAAAAGAATTAATACTTTATCAACTAATGATCAATAACTTTATAAACTAATACTTAAACAAGTTTTAAATTTCCAATTATTTTATCTTTAAAAAATCTAGTTTACATGAAAAATTGTGGTACAGCTTTAGCTAAAAATATCAGATTATCACTATCATTTTTTAGACGAATAATCTCCGTTGTGATTTTTATGTTTTTCATTCTGATTGATTTTTGAGTAAGATTGGATCCGTCAACTTAAAATGCAACGCCTCACTGAAAGAGAAAGAATATCACTTCTCATAATGAGAGGCTCGGGTCAAATGGAAAGATCGTACAGGGCAGTAATGAATGTTTTTAATGAAACATTTAGGGTTGGTAGATCTCCAATCGCACTCTCAACCGTTCAAAATACAACTACAAAGTTTAATAATGTTGGCAGTGTTAGAGATCTATCTAAGTCTGGCAGATCAAGGTCAGCAACGGGTGAAGGACAGTCACTGAATGTTTTATTATCATGTATTGAAAATCCGCATTCTTCCATCCGCAGAATTGCTCAAGAGCATAACACAAGCAAATCATCTGTAAGCAAAATATTAAAAGAATCCAATTTTCATCCATTTAAAGTGAACTGGGTTCACAAATTAAACGAAGACGATTTTGATCGTCGCGTTCAGTTTTGTGAAAACATGATGTCACTCATAGTTGAAGATCCTAACCTTCCATCAATCATAGCTTTTACAGATGAAGCAACTTTTCAACTAGACGGAACTTTGAACAGACATAATTGCAGATATTGGGCAGATGAAAATCCTCGCTGGATGCGTGAAGACAAATCGCAGTACCCGCAAAAATTGAATGTTTGGGCAGGAATACTTAATAACCGTATTATAGGACCATTTTTTATTGATGGAAACTCAACTGCTGAAAACTATGAAAATATGATTCGAGCTCAAATAGTTCCTGCTATTAGAGAAATAATAGGAGAGAACTTCGAAAATACATGGCTTCAACAGGACGATGCAGCACCTCACTATGCACGAGACGTTCGCGCTTACTTAGATGAGATATTTGCTAATCGTTGGATAGGAAGAAGGGGCGCAATTGAAGGGCCAGCTAGGTCACCAGATTTGACGCCGTTAGACTATTTTTATTAGGGTTATGTAAAGGATCGGGTGCATCGGGTACAAAACGAAACCCCGAAACTTGGAAGAATTACGGCAAAGGATCATAGACGAATCTGCTCTCATTCCTATTCAAACGATCCAAAACAGTGTTAATGCTTTTTACCATCGATAAGTTAACTGTCAAGAAGTGAATGGAGAGCAGTTCGAGCACTTTAAGTAACATGAGATTATTACTGCTAATAATTAAGTGTGAGAGGCAAGGGGACTCACGTTAATCAAGCACCCCAAACGTGAGAGGCAAGGGGACTCACGCTAATCAAGCACCCCAAACGTAAGAGGCAAGGGGACTCACGCTAATCAAGCACCCCAAAGGAAACAGATTTTAATACGTTCACGTCGTTGTTCCTGGGTAACGCTAAATGTAAAAGAACTGACCTCGCAATGACCTTGAAGGTTCAAACTTACAGATTGGAGTTAATCTATAGCAGGTTCGAGTGAAATTTCCCGCTCTTTTGATTGTTGTTGTGAAAAATAGCCGTTGTGATTCAAAAAAAGTTAACCTTCGAATGACCTTCAAGGTCTAACGCTAGGTCAAATCCAAGGTCACCATTGGATACCATTATTACAAGAATTCCCCTGACCTTTTTAATACCCCTAAGTCAAACAAGTACAGATCAGAGCCGATCCATACCTAAAACTTAATAACTTTCAGCAGAAGGTTCAAGGTCACCTTGACCTATGACCTGAGTCCAAGTTTAGACGTAAAATTTCTCGCTCTTTCGATTGCTGTTGTCAAAAATAGGGATTCCCATTTAAAAAAACAAAGTTGACCTTGAAATGACCTTGAATGACAAGTTGAAGGTCAAATCCAAGTTCACCACTGGATTCGTCGTAAAAAGTTACTTAAGGAATGACCTTCACCTTTTTTAAAAAAGCTTTTACCTGGAATATTTGTTGGGTGTATCGTTACTTTTAGGACACCCTGAATATATGGGGTATTCCACGTGAAGTGGTATAATCAAAATTTTAAAGTGCACCAAATTTTGGGTACACATTATAAATGTTTTTCAGAATACAGAAAAAAATTTTTAGGTACTGGAATCTATTTGCTCAAAAGTTATTCTAATCTCAAAAAGTGAATTTTTTCCAAGTTTTTTTCAACACCAGCTGGGTTCACCGCTATTTAACTCAAAATCTATCAACTTTTACTATAGAACATTGCATGTAACATTCGTTGCTAATTATGTCTAGAATTTATTCTTCTGGGTTAGAATTTTTAATGTCAAGGTCAATGTTACATACACTACATGTCTATATTCAACTTGAATAAAGTGTATGTGCGCCACAATTGATTTTTTTATTTAAAAGTCTAAAAGAAAGCTTGGAGCAATACCTTTCAAATGGTTTGTGGCATTTTTATGGCCTTCAATTCTGTAAAAAGTTATGATAATTTAAAGAAAAACAAAAAATTTACAAAAATTTACATGGTAATTCCAATTTAAATTTATAAAAAAATTTCGTGTTTCTTTAAATTATCATAACTTTTTACAGATTTAAAGGCCATAAAACCAAAAATAAGAAACTTGCTTTGAATTTGCATATATAATATCGTTAAATAAAAAAATTTATTGCTTGCTACTGAAAGGGACGGGATAAAATTAAAAAAAACTTAGCTTGATTTGCTGAATTTATTATAAATATAATCAAACTAACAATAGTAAGAGAAAGGAAAAAAAAATTCTGGCTTATATGACGTTTGGCCAGATAGGCCATATATGCCTCCTTGCAGCGTGGGCAGCTGCTGGTCGATACCCCGGGAATCCCACAATTCTTGCAGAATTGGGCCCGGCGTGAGGTACATTGCCGCCAGCTATGCCTTTCAACCACAATTCCAGCAAAATGGTCTGCAGTCTGCTGGCGGTGGTCAGGGAATGTACTGCTCACTCCTGCTCCCTGTTGTTGGCTCTTCGTTGGCTCGAGGGAATGATGGCTCTATTACTAGGTCGAAGAGGGAGGGAATATGCTGGGTTGGCTCTGGGAAGTGTGGGGGGTGTTGGGGAAGGGAATTTGAGTTTTCTGGGACATTAGGGATGGTGGCTGGGTGGTAGCTTGTGGGGCGGAAAAGGATGGTGATGCGGTGGGGAAATTTGAGGAACGGATGGTGGCTAGATCAGGAATAATGGGTTGTTGGCGAGGGATTTCAACGGGAATGTGGATATAGGTATAGAGCTGTGTTGTGGATCAAATACGGGTTTGTGGATCAAATACGGGACGGGTGATGATGGGTTGGGGTGGGAAGGATGGGCTAAATGTAGGAGGGCTGGGGGTAATGGGAGGGCTTGGGGTGGTTGGAGGGGTCTGGCTTTTTGGCTCGCATGCGCTGGCTCCTCTGTGGCTGCTCGTGCTCTGGATGGGGGCTGCGTATTCGTGGAAGGAGGCACCTTGCTCCCTTGCTTGTGCGAGTGTTTCGCACAGGTGGCGTCCTCCACGCATACAACCCCTTGTCCCTGGGCAAGGTGTTTGGCTTCGGGGAGTTTGGCTCGGCTGACTTTCCTCCCTTGGCCTGGGAGAGGTTGGGCTGGGCGTTCTGCCGAGATTTAATCTGGGCAGAACTTTGTCCAGATCTTCTATCCGTTTCTGGACGAAGCGCCCACGTCCTCGGCCTCTTTTAAGGGCTGAGGCTGCTTGTCCTGTTCTTTCCATCTATAAGTTATATGGTGGCTCAGTACTTGGCTTAAATGTGCTATTTTCCTATTGAGATTCGCCATGTTGCTTAGTATATAAATAAACCAGTTATTTACGCGGTCTAAGTTGCATTCTTTGGGGGCTATTTTGCGGTATTGGCGTGATGGGCTTCTTCCTGGGCTGACCTCTTTTAGCAATAGGGACATCGGGAATTGGCTTAGTTTGGGTTTTCGCGTTTATTGACGGTTGGGGAATGAGAGTTCTATTTTGAATAGGAACTGTGATTTTTCGGAGAAAAATATAGAGCTTTAAATCTGTTATGTGTACTTTAATTTTCGCTTGCTTTGCAAATCCTCTATTAGGTATACTGTCGGGAAAATACTTGTATTATTTTTGCTGGACCAATAACTTTAGGGGCTTGTTTTGCTGTTATATAATTTTCGGCTGAGGATAAAATGCGGTTGCGGTACCTAACTAAGTCGCCTATTTGGTATTGTACATCCCTTCTACCTTTCTTATAATACCTCGCTTGCTTGGCTGTTGCTAAATCTATGTGTCTTTTTACAAGTTATAAATTTTAGGCAATCTGTGAACGCGCTCTCTATGAATGCGAATTTAACTTGGTTTTTCTATATGCTTCCTTATAAGGTCTACTATAAGGTCTCCTATAAGGTCTACTTATAGGTTCTGCCTAAGTTTAAAAATGCTGGGCTATATTTTGTAGAGGAGTGTATAACTGTATTTAGCGCGAAATTGAACTCTCCGAGATGTCTATCCCAATCCCGGTGGTCATCTGTTAAATAACTATTTATCATCGGCTTTATGTTTCTATTAACTCGCTCTACTGGATTGGCTTGGGCAAAATATGGCGGAATGGTGGTTTGTACTATACCGTATTGTGTTAGTATTTCTGTTACCATTCTATAGGCGAACTCGGTCCCATTATCTGTGACAATGGCATCGGCCCGTCTAAGAGGCTTCATCTCAATGTATCGAGTGAACAAATCCTCGAATACAATGATGTATTTAAAAGCTTGTTTTGATGGTGGTTTGGGTCCCATTATGTCGGCTGCTACGACTGTCCACGGCTCGGTTATATTTCTCCCTTCCATTAGTCCTGGAGGTGCTTGCTGGCTACTGTTATGAAATTGGCATTCTTGGCAATTGGTAATTGCATGTATCGAAATATATGCCTGGCCAATAATAGTAAGTGGCTAGTCTAGCGTAAGTTTTATCGATACCTAGATGGCCTGCTTGCGGCATGTAATGGGCTTCATATAGGGCATTTTCGCGGTCGGCTTTCGGTAGAACTACTTTCCATGCATCCAAGTCGGGCATAAAAGAATCTACAAGGGGATTGGGACGATGGGCGTATAATACATTATTGGCTATTCTGAGATCGGGGTACTTGTTGGGGAATTTGGCTACGGCTTTCAATTTCTCTTGGTACCATGGGTTATTGGTGTCTACCTTTAAGGCTGCTGCTATGGTCTCTGCTTCTTCGAAAGCTCTGGAGAGTGCGTCTGGGACTTTGTGCATGGCTCCTTTCCGATGCACGAACTTGATGTTATAGTTCTGCAATATGGTATTCCAGCGAGCTAACCTTCCAGCTGGGTCTTTTAGCTTATTCAACCAAAGGAGACTGTGGTGATCCGTAATGATGGTAAACTGTTCACCTTGCAGGTATCCTTTAAGCCTTTCTACAGACCAGAGAACAGTCAAACACTCTTTCTCTGTAACTGTATAGTTTCGCTCGGCTTTGCTTAGCGTTCTACTTACGTAGTAAATCGGGTGTTCTTCACCATTGATCTCCTGCGTGAGAACACCTGCTATGGCGTAATCGGTGGCATCTGTTTGGAGGGTAAAGGTATGGGAAAAATCGGGACGAGCTAAAACTGGGGCTTGGGTTAAGGCTAATTTAATTTTTTCAAATGCTTCCTGCTGCTCCTGGTGCCACTGCCATCGTACATCTTTCCTCATTAAATAATTTAATGGCGTACGGTATTTCGCTAAACCCTTTATAAATCTAGAGTACCAACCCACTAAGTCGTAGAAACGTCTTAACTGTTTCAAATTTGTTGGTGCTGGGTACTACAGTATTGGCTTAACCTTATCCTGGTTTGTTTGTAAACCGAACTCGTTAATCTTGTATCCAAGATAAGTGACCTCTGAACAGCAAAATTCGGATTTTTCGCGATTGATTTGCAAGTTAGCTTTGTTTAGGGCTATTAGGACTATTTTTAACCATTTTACATGCTCCTCAAATGATTTTGCCGTGATGATGATATCATCTAAGTAGGCAAAAACATGTGGCTCCCATTCCGGTTTGATCAACTTATCCATCAGCTTCTGAAACATGGTGCGTTCCTCAAACCGTAGGGTACACGCTTAAATTGGGACAGTGCTTTACCAGGTAGGGCAAATGCTGTTATTTCGCGGCTCTCGGGGGCTAGGGGAACTTGATGGTAGGCTTATGACAAATCCAGCTTGCTAATAAATCGGCTTTTCCGCAAATTGGTCCAAAATATCATCCATATTGCGCATTGGGTATGCTATTTTCTTTGTCACTTCTATTTCTAAATTGAAATAGTGTCTTGGGTCAATATTGGGGACATGTTGGATAAGAGATTCGCTCGTTGTTAACTCATATGGCTCAGACCCTTTAGGGGTTTGGGGTGAGGAAATACGGGTCTTATCCCCTCTGGTTGTAGTTTCCCAACGTCTGTTGTGGGTTGCATTTTGTGCCCATTCCGCTGCCCAATGGCCTAATTTGTTACAGCTGTAGCACGGCTCTTTTTGTTTACGGGGATAGTTAAATATATAATCGGGGCTCTGGCACTATTGTTCTGATTAACGCTGCTTACTGCTGGCTGCGGTTGTTGCGTTTGTTGCCCTTGCCAGTTGCTTCTGATGTTAAAGTTTTTAGGCTGCTGGACTGCTGCTTGTTGCTGGCTCAAATTAATGCTTTTTGCTGCTTCGCTATACTGCTTCCTGGGGTATTGCTGTTTGTTGCTCCTTTGGGTATGTTCGGGCTGTTGGGTGTTTTTGGGAGGGTTTGGGCTAGCTATCGGGGCTGCTGGCTCTGATGGGTTTAAAGCTTCTGTCGTGGTTTGATTTGGCTCGGTTTTTATCACTGCTATTTTTCGAGGCTTTGTTTGCGTGGGGTCTAGATAAGCAAACCTTTGTAGCCCTGCAATCGTAATTGGCGGAGGTGGATTGTATGCTTCATCTAAGTAGCGTCTAGCTTCTTCTCTCTTGCCTAATCGTTGTAGCTCTGTAAAATCATTAAAATGATGTCTTTCTATTTTTACTCGATAGCTCGGGTGCATGTTTCTATATGCCCTATCGAGTTGCCCATGAATGGACATTGGTGGCTTAAAATGATCAAACATCTCTCTTAACTTTTGTAAGTATGTGGCGATGTCTTCATTGGCTCCTTGCGTTCTAAGCTCTGCTGTGCGGCGTAGGCTTATCTACGTATCTTCCACTCTATATTGTAGTCTAATTCTTCTATAAATTCGTTAAACGTTCTCCAGTTGTGTTTTTCTCTTTTAAACCAATCGTATGATTCGTCGTCGAGTACGGCTGGTTGAGAAAGCATAATTTCCTCCGCGGTGAACCCATGTGTTCTTTGCATTCCTCTAAGTTACGTAGGAATGTTTCAGGGTCGTCTTTTTTATTGCCTTTGAACGATATGTGCCACCTGTTGAAAATTACGACCGTATGTTTTTCTCGTATAAACGTTGCATCGTCTAATCTGCTCATTCTGTAGGTGCTGCTAAATGGGTTATCGTATTATAATCGGGATGCGGCTGACTTATAAGCTAGTTGCTATAATATCCCGGGTGCTGCGGAGCTTGTTGTGGAATGGCGTTTGCGAATGCTTGTCGTTGTGCTTGGGAAATAGGGGAATATGGAATTTCGTATATTCTGGCTGATGTATTGCACTTTATCTTCCCAATGGACGCTTGGTAAATTTATGTTTGATCCTCTTGGTCTCGTGTCGATCTGGTTCGGTGACGTCAAGTATCTCTGCTGCGTTGCTGCTGGTTGGCTTGTGGTGGGTGCTGTGACGATGGGACGGAAGGCTGATTACTGGATGTAGTGGGATTGTTGGGGCTGGGAATTTCGTTCAGAGTTGGTGGTATAGGTTGTGGTAGGTGTTCTGCAACTAATAAAGGGATTTCTTATAAGGGATGGGTTATTGGGTAAAGTGGGAGCTATGGCTTGAATAGTGTAGTGGGACGTAGTGTTAACTGTTAAATTCGATATCGTTACGTCGGGTAGCGTGTGATAAATTTGGCGTTGGCGTCAGTCTGTATGCAGTTGATTGTGCTTCTGGGTGATTCGTTTACCTTCCGGTTGGATTGCTGCTCCGTTCAGTCTGACTATATGGTGTTGATCGCTGTGTTGGCTGCGTCATCTCTTGTATTGAAATTGGATCTGCATAGGGACCGCGAGTTTGTCCTGTTTCCAATTCAATAAAATTTGCTTAGCTCCTTGTTTGCTGGAATGAGTAGGAAGATATGGGAGGTAAAAAATTTGTTCGCTCAGATTGGGTAAGGGATAGGGATAACTCATCTGGGTTTATTGCTTCTGATTTTTGTTCTTCTGCTCGGGTTATATTTTCTTCCAAAAACTCGTCAAACCACATTTGGTCTGTCCGCGGATTCCATTGAGCCGCTGAGTCTCCAAAGTTGCGTCTAATTTCATAACGAGCTACTCTATCACGAATAATAGCTATATCGTTATCTAAATTTAAAAATGATGTTCCCGCATAGAAGACAACTCTTCCATCAGCTAATTCATTTATGGCTCGCCTAATTATTGGTGCTCCTTGAGCTGCACTTATTTCTACTAATTTTCCGCCTAATCTATAATTACGGGATATTTCAATTAGGTCTCAGGAAAATATTTACTTAATTAACAGCTCTTGCTCAACAATCGAATAGCTCAATGTTTATCTGTTAAATTATTTTTAATTTATAATTGTGTAGGGAAAAGCCAAAAACAGAGATAGTCGTAGATATTTCTTGGGGATTAGCATGTACAAGCTTCTTACTACTCACAAACCTCATTACCTGTTTGATCTGCTTACTTTTAATAACGATGACTGTAGAAGGTCCGGTCGCATAAACTCATTATTCATTATCCCGACTGCAACAAGGGATAGTTATAAAATGTCATTCTCTATTCAAAGTATGTTGTTATGGGAAAGTATACCAACCAGTATTAGAGATAGTAGTAGTTTGGCTATTTTTAAAAAAACCTTTCGCAACCATTTGATACACAATTCAACTTAATTGATATTACTGTTGATCTCAAACCTTACGCATGTGATATTAAAAGGCCTCAAATTAGTGCAAATATTGAAACATAAATTATAATTTTTACGTTACTAATTTTATTAATGCTAATTTTATTATTTTATTAATTTTATTTATCTTGATTCTTCTCTGCTATTCTTTTCGTTTCATATTGCCAACAGTAATTATTCATTATGTATTTATTTTTGTCTATACAATTATATCGTTTTATGCTATAAACTGATAATGATAAACTGATAATGATAAACTGATAATGATAAACTGATAATGATAAACTGATAATGATAATGATAATGACAATGTTAATTTGAAACACTCCAGATATACGTCAAATTGTATAGCGAATCATAGATGTAAAAGTAGATTTATATTACGTTGATCCAACTATCTATATGTTTATATGTTTAATATATTTTTTGTATTATTAATGAAATTGCCATTCGGTCTTTATGACCTTGGCAAAAATAAATTCTAGTTATCAATCAATCAATCTCTATTTCTCTCGCTTTCTCCCGCACACAAAGCCACACACGCTATTTCTCGTCCGGTGTAGTCGAGTCGACCATCCGTAGAGCTCTCCGTCTCGGCGTGCTCGAGAGCCCCGTGTTCGTACCGCGCGCCTGCGCAGTACGTACTCGTGCGCGGCACCTCGATCTCGCGTCTCGCGAGCGAGTCGAGTGCCGCTGTATTCAGGCTGTATTTGTATAAATCAGCTGTATGGTGATAGTGACCTGGAGCTGCTGCCGTCTCAGAGATGCGGTACAACCTCTTCTCAGGTAACTAATCATTCGTTCCTGATTAACTGCGTTCATCAAATTGGTACGGCATGAGTTTCAGGTACGAAGCTCAACGCCGCCGTTTGCTGCTCGAGGCCGAGTCACCCCTCTCTCTCCTCGACGACGTTGATCTCGCTGATGAATAGCCGCTCCGTCTACGGCTCTAGGTGGGTATTTGGTCGTGTTTACACACATATGTGAATTTGTATGCGTGATTATCCGGAAGATCGGCTGTACACGTTGTTTGTGTACAGCAACCTAACCTCAATTTATTCTATGATGTTCCTTGTACAGCTGTAGTGATTATATACAGCTGTACATATATTTCCTTGTCTTTTCTCTTCTTGGCTATGGCTATTTATCCTCTTCCTTGCTCCTTACCCTCTTACTGTGTATTTGTTCTTATGAAGTATTCCTTTTACAGCTGTATCTTGCTTGGCGTTGGAGGTTCTTCAGCTTCCTGTCTGGGTACCACCTCATCGCCTTGACTGCTATACTGTGAGGCTTTGGAGGGTCCTGGAGGCTTCCTGGTGATCGCCTCCCTTGAATATCCTGTTTGCCGTATCAGACTCGGAGGAGCCCACCTGATAATCTGAGCTCGCCCAAGGTCCTCATCGCCAGGACCACCTCAGTGTTGTGTACTGTGCTTGGGTAAGGGTATTTAGTATATGAGGGTAGGCAGGGCGTAGTTGATGTGCGGGTAGATAGCTAGGGTAGATAGCTAGGGTAGTAGGCTAATAGTATATGGGTAGGTAGGTGTAGCTAGGGACTCGTCTAGCTTATCCGGGTAGGTAGGTGTTCGCCAGGGGTTCTGTAGCTCGCTCTTGACATGTGCAAAGCACATTGTCACAACTCCCCCCCACCAAACCGAAATTACGCGGAAGTCGTAATTTCAATAAAATTAACACAGTAATGCTAAGTTAAAAAAAAAATAACAAATGCTGCTAATTACTATTTTGCTTTAATTTTCCTATGCTTATATAATGCTAAAGTTGGTGGGGGTAATTACGCTTGCTTACTTAATAAATATCCAAATAGCCGGTGCTATTGGTACGGGGTATAGGTGTATAGTCTCCTTGACTAGCTGCTTAGCTGGAAATCTGTGTATGTATACGCGCTGTATGATATATAACTTTTAGCTGTTTTTAAATAAATTAAATTAATTTTAATATAACGACGACTGGCCCCAATACATAAAATATACATAATTATATAGAATATTCGCATTTGTTTGAGAGCTCTATCCCTACTCGCGATACTCTCATACCTCATACTTACATGATGGCAGTCATACTCATACTGTTACACAAATTAATATATAAATTAGGATTTAATGAAAAATAATAAAATAATAAACATGAAATAATATAAACTACAAAAAGAAAATTAATAAGGTGTGGTGAATTATTACCTTCTGCTGCTTGTGAGTTCCTCGTTTTGAACTCTTTGTGTCAATTACCGTTTAATTGTATAATTACATATACTTTAAATTATTTGTTTATTTGCTCTGCTTTATAATCACCACCCTTATTGCTTGGGAAAATTGCTATTTTGGGTTAATGAAATACTTCTTATATTCAGCTGCTCTTTAGGAACGGTGAGAGAGAAAAAAAAACTTTCTTGTAACTATTTGGGTTGGGTCTTAATAATTATACTACATGAATTAAGCTATATATATAAGTCTTTATTTATATATAAAAAAAATATATTTTAATTAATATATTTGGCCGCTTGGACGGGGTTAATGCATTTGGAGGGACGTTATGGGTTGCTGTAGAGGGGGGGGGGGGGGGAATTTATTTCCTCTCTCCCATTTTCCTCTGCATCTCCCAGTAGCCGTCTGCGCAGCGGGGACAGTTTTTAGAGAAAACTCCCCTCCTCCCGCAGTTCCTGCAGAAAACTGCGTTTGGAGAAGGGCAGTTTCTCCAGCTGTGCCCCAGCCCCCCGCAATTTCAGCATCCCGGGCGACATTCGCTCGGGTTGGGCCGGGACATGCGCGCTTCTGTGGGAATAGTCCCGCACGTCCTTGGGATCGTCCCCGCGGCAGCAGACTGCGTAGATGATGCTGGGACGGTCCATGAGAGAGGGGAGGGTCTTTGGGAGCTGTACAGGTTGGGTCATCAGGGATGGTAGGGTCGTGGATGTGGATGGTTGAGGTTGGGTGTTTGTAGGATTAGGGATATTTAGGGACATCAGGGAAGCGGGTATTGGGGAGGTGGTGGATGGGGGAGCAGGTAGGGACAAGGGAGCTGTAATAGGTGTGGGTAGGTTGGGCACGGGGCAGGGAGGGGGCATGTTCACGGGCACATGTACATAAGTATACATGCCCGTGGACGGGTCGAGGACTGGGCGGGAAATAATTGGTTGGGGAAGGAATGCTGGGATATAAAGGGAGGGTGGTTGGGATGGCGGTGTGGGAGTGGCTGTAGGGGTACTGTAGGGTGTGATGTCTGTGCTGGTGGTAGCTATTGGGGTGAGGGCGGCTACTTCCGTCCTTGGCGCTGCTGGGCGGAAGTCAGGGTTGGCGCATAGGTGACGCCCTCCCCTGACGCATCCTCTGGTACCTGGGCAGGTTGTGCGTTGGCCTGCTCCTGGAGGGGTGTTTTCGGGTTCTTTATTTAGATTTAAACCTTTTAGGATCCCCTCCAGATCCTGCCCAGGTCTCCGCAACTCCGTGGGCCGTACGAAGAAGCGGCCACGGCCTCTGGCTCTCTGCATCGCTGACGCCGAACTTCCCATTCTTTCCATTCTAAGGGGAAATAATTATTCTTATTTCCTGCCCTTGCTTAATACTTACCCGTTGCTATTATCAGATTTGATTCTTATTATTTGCTAAAAAAATTTTTCTCTACTTGAATTTTATTTCTTTAATTGTCTTTATTAATTTTTCGGGGCCTACCTCGCTTTCTAGGTGGGTTATTGCTACTTGGGTTGTTTTGCTGTATATTTTGTGCTATTGGGCGCTGCGAAGGGGAAGAATAAATTTTAAGTGGGATAACGTTTCTAGGAGGGATATAACGCTTAAAATCATTTACGTAGACTTTGACCCTTCGCTTAGAATCTTCGTCTGCCACAATATAATAATTTGCTGATACGACTTCTACTACTCTCGCGGGGCCTATGTTTATTGGTGCCATTTTTGCTGTAAAGTGATTATCTTTTGACGACAATACCCTATTGCGTCGACAAACTCGATCGCCAACTTGGTATTGTACCAGTCTACGTCCTTTATTATAGTGTCTAGCTTGTCTAGCCACTGCTGTGTCTATATTGTCTTCTAACAAGATCATATATTGCTGGAAGTGTATGTAATCTTTCGATCCATGCTGCTGTATTTGGTGCTGGAGGGTGGTCTGAGGACTCTAAGTGCTTTCGTATAAGGGCTGTTGGTATCGGGTTTCTGCCAAAATTTAGGAATGCTGGGCTGTATTTAGTTGTAGAGTGGACGACTGTATTGAGAGCGTAGCAGAACTCTCCTAAATGTCGATCCCACTCCCGATGATCTTCCTCAATGAAGCTGTTTATCATCGGTTTTAAATTTCTGTTTACCCTTTCTACAGGGTTAGCTTGTGCAAAATAGAGCGGGATTAATGACTGTATAATTCCGTACTGCTGTAATTTCTCTGCAACTTGGCGATTTGCAAATTCTGTCCCATTGTCCGAAATTAGGTATTTGGGACAACCCCATCGGTTGATGACTAACTCATCGAATGGTTGGAGTATGCTTTTTGCGTCGGCTCGTCTTAACGCTTTCATTTCAACATAACGGGTAAACAAGTCCTCAAAGACAATTATGTACCTGAAACCTTGCTTTGATGGTGGTTTCGGTCCCATTATGTCGACTGCTACTACTGTCCAAGGTCCATCTATGTTCCTGCCTTCCATTATTCCTGCTGGAGCCTGCTGATTGCTTTTGTGGGCTTGACACTCTTGACAAGCTCTCACATAATTGCAGGTATCATAGTATATACCTGGCCAGTAGTAGTAGGTGGCTAACCTTGCATATGTTTTGTCATTTCCCAAATAACCCGCTTGCAGGGTGTAGTGCGCTTCATAGAGAGCTTTCTCTCTATCAGCTGCTGGCAGAATTAGCTTCCAAGCATCTAGGTCGGGGATTAATGGGTCTACGAGGGGATTGGGACGGTGTGTGTATAAAAGGTTGTCTTTTATACATAAATCAGGGTATTTTTGGGAAGATTTTATTACTGCTTGGATCTTCATTTGGTACCAAGGATCGCTTGTATTAATTGTGGCTGTAGCTGCTAATGCTGTATCTTCGTATGCTCTCGAGAGTGCGTCAGGTACCTTATGATATGCTCCTTTCCTGTGCACAAACTTAAATTTATAATTTTGCAGGATTGTGTTCCATCGAGCCAATCTGCCTGTCGGATCCTTGATGTTGTGAAGCCAGAATAGGCTGTGGTGGTCTGTTACCACGGTAAATTCTTTACCCTGAAGGTAACCTTTCAGTCTTTCAATCGACCACAATACTGCCAAACACTCCTTCTCTGTCACCGTATAATTACGTTCCGCTTTACTCAGTGTAAGGCTAAAGTAATATATAGGGTGTTCTTCACCATTTATTTCTTGGGTAAGCACACCGGCTATGGCATAGTCGCTAGCATCAGTTTGGAGGGTAAAGGGGAGGGAAAAATCGGGGCGGGCTAAAACAGGGGCTTGGGTAAGGGCTAGCTTCATTTTCTCGAATGCATCCTGCTGTTCCTGATGCCATTGCCATCTGACATCCTTTCGCGTTAAATAGTTTAACGGTGCTCTGTATTCGGCTAATTTCCCAATAAACCTTGAATACCAACCAATTAAGCCAGTAAAACGTCTGAGTTGCTTTAAATTGGTTGGGGCTGGATACTCTAGTATCGGTCGTATCTTATCTATATTTGTTTTGAGGCCATCCTCATTAACAATGTATCCTAGATAAGTTACTTCCGCGCAACAGAATTCGGACTTTTCTCTGTTTATTTGCAAGTTTACCTTTTTGAGGGCGGCCAGTACTATTCTTAACCATTTTAGGTGTTCCTCAAAGGTTTTGGCTGTAATTATAATATCGTCCAGATATGCGAACACATTAGGCTCCCATTCTGGCTTTATGAGCTTGTCCATCATTTTCTGGAAAATTGCAGGTGCATTCGATAGGCCGTAGGGGACTCGGGTAAACTGAAATAATCCTTTACCGGGAAGTGAAAAGGCTGTAATTTCGCGGCTTTCTGGTGCTAGAGAGACTTGGTGGCAAGCTTGCGATAAATCAAGCTTACTAATGTAACGACTTTCTCTCAGCTGATCGAGAATGTCGTCCATATTCCGCATAGGGTACGCTATTTTCTTGGTTACAGCATTAACCTGCTGGAAATCTATGCAAAAGCGGTATTTTCCGTTTGCTTTCGGGACTATAATTGGGCAGCTGCACCACGGGCTTTCTGAAGGTTCTATTATACCTTCCTTTAGAATTCTGTCAATTTCCTCGTAACCAGCCTGCATCATCCTCGGCAAATAACGACGGTTTCGTTGACGAATAGGTTCGGCACCTTGCACATCGATTTTATGGGAATCTAGGTTAGTTACACCTAGCGTTTTTGGTGTTGGGGGAATCATCTCATTTAATAGCTGCTGTAATCTCCTTTCTTGTTCTGCTGTAGCTCGTTTCAATCCTCCTATGCTTGCTAGGGCGGGTAAGCAACTCGGGTCTTTGTCATAAGGATAAAAATGATGAATGATACCTTTATCAGTCCACCACGTATCATTTTCGTAGCATATATTCATGTTCGCTTTACGTTTAAAGTCAATACCTAATATGCAGTCATAATGTAAGCCGTCTGCTACTTGAAAAGGCATTATAATAATTTCACCATCTATTTCCATGGTTACATCTATTATACCTTGTATTGGTACTGCTGTACCATCTGCTACTTTAACGGCTGAATTGCTGGATTGTCTTAATTTATGCTGTAATATTCTACTCATTCCTCGCCCAATGAATGAGTGTACTGACCCATCGTCAAGTAAAGCTGTAAGTTTCTGTCCGTTTAACTCTATGTTAAAGAAATGGCGTGGATCGATGCCGGGTATTTGCTGTATTAGGAAACTATTTGCTGCTAAGTGGGAGGGTATTGACCCTTTTGGGTGTTTGGGTGAGAAAATACGGGTCTCTATTTTCTCTGACTGTAGTTTCCCTGGTTCTATACTTATTGCAGCGGCAGTTTGCGTAATTTGTGTCTTGAGCACCGCAATTACGACATGTTGTAGGTTCTGGGTATTCTGCTATCCAATGCCCAAGTTTATTACACCTATAACAAGGCTCTTTGAATTTCCTTGAGTGAATTGGCTTTTGCTCTACGTAGTTTGGCGTGCTAAATTTATTTGGCTTGAATTCCTGTTTTTGGGTGATTCAGCCCTTTGCTCATTTCTTTGTGTTCGCTGCCAATAACTGCTGAATTTATTATTCTTTACAGCTTCGCTGTACTGCTGTTTCGACTCTTGCTTAATGGGTGATGTATATTTTCTTACTGCTTGAGGGCTGCTTGGCTTCCATGGGTACTGGTGCTGTATTTTCTTTTGTGGGTTGGTGGCTATGGGTGCTATAGACTTGGGGGGTATTACAATATTTTCGCTCGGCTCTGAGGAAACTGCTGCTAATTTGCGGGTTTTTGTATGCATAGGATCAACATATGCATACTTTGCTAAGCCGTAATTTTGAATGACTGGTGGAGGTTTGTACGTTTCATCCATCAAACGTCTTGCTTCGTCCTTTTTACCAAGTCGCTGCAGCTATATGAAATTATCGAAATGGTGTCTTTTGATTTTCGATCTATAGCTAGGGTGCAGGTTGCGATACGCTTTATCCAACTGTTCGGATTGAGGTATCGTTGGCTTGACCTGGTCTAGCATACCTCTTAGCTTAGTGAGGTATGTGGAAATATCCTCATTAGGTCCTTGTGTGCGATTCTCTATAGCTTGTCTGAGCTGGCTTTGCGTTTCCTCTGTTCCATATTGTAGTCTCAGCGCATCTACAAAGTCTAGGTAATCTTTCCAGCTGCTTTTCTCACGCCTAAACCATTCCCATGCTTCGTCATCTAAGACTGATGGCAAAGTTTTAAATATATCCTGAGTCGAGAGACCGTAACTTACTCTACATTCCTCAAGATTTGATAAGAATGTCTCCGGATCATTCTTTTTCGCTCCTTTAAATTGGATATGGTGGCGTGAGAATATCTGTGCTGTCCTTTTTTCTCTAATGAAGGTAGCATCTTCTAAGCTTGTTTCGTATGAACGGCTGTACCTGAATGCTGGGTTAAACGTACTTTGCTGTGGCTGTAAGTGAGGGTTATGTGGGATGGAGTACGTTTCGTTGTTTTCCTGATGCACTGGCGTACTGCTATGCTGTCTATTTTGCTGAGTGCTGTGTATTTCTATTAATTTGCTGTATAATTGCTGCATTTGCTCTATTTGCTGCTTCAATCTCCTGAATTGTTCATCATATTTATTTTCGAGCTCTTTCTCATTATATTGTGTCTTTTCTTTTGGGACGTTGGGCTCTGTAACTCCATCGTCTTCCCAATGGACACTCTGTACATTCCTATGTACATTGCTCAGCTGTGTGCTGCTTGTGGGGTTATGTCTGTTTCCGCGTGCATGATTGACTCTTGACTCCTGGGTCGCTAATTCGGGTTCTGTATTGCTGTGCTGTGGCGTATTTGCTCGGCTTACTGGTCTAGGTACGAGTGCAATAGGGGAAAAAGGGATTGTGCTTATTGGACGAAAAGCTGAGGGTTGGATAGTTTGGGTTGATTTGGTCGGGTATCTGTATAAATATTGGTACTGTATGTGGTAACTGGAGCTGTATATTGGGTAAATGGATTATCTATGAGGTCTGGGTTTGTGGGAGATGAAGGGGCTAATGTGTGGATGGGATACTACGAAGTCGAATTTATGCTTAACTCTGTCGTTGTTAAGTTTGGTATTGTGTGCGTTTATTCCATCATCGAATTATCGCAGACTGGTGACGGTGGACTCAATCTAAATGCTGTAGATTGAGCTTGAGGACGATTTGCTGCGCTGCTTATCCTTAAATTTTCATTGTTTAATCGCTGCATATTTTCTATCGCGTTACTGTTTTCCCTTACAGCTGATTGCACTTCCGATCCGTATTCCATTTCCGGTAATGACAACAAATTCTCATTACTTATGGAGATTGATTGACCAGTTGGCAATTGAATGTAAAGCATCCGTCTTGCTTTACTGCTTCTTTCTGGGGCTGTATCTATAGCGATAGTGGGGATATTTCCTCTTTCTGATTGCATTAGGGACAAATCTGTTTCAATAATCGGGTTTGCCTCGTCTACTGCTGCATTCCAGTCAGCAGACGATGGTCCGAAATTTGATGGACGTCTAATTTCGTACCTAGCTAACCTATCTCTAATAATTTTACAGTCCGAATCTATATTTATTCCGACTTTGCTCGCGTATACCGAAATTCTACCATCACTGGTATTATTAATACTGCGTCGTATTATACCGGCACCTACTGCTGGTTGTAATACCGATAAGTCTTCTCCTAAAATTAAATCAAGGTCATCACCGTTGTGAGACATTTTGATTAATCTATTGTAGCTTATTTTCTCTTAATAATTAAATAAATATTATTATTAATAGCTCTTATTAGCTTGATTGCCTTGAAATTTCTTAGCTCTTGTTTAATTATATCTAAATTAAATTAAACACACCAAGCAAAAATCAAAAAATACCAATGAAAAGAAAAAAAAAACAATTTTCAAGCTAAGCTAATTAAATTAGATTCACTTTTCACTAAGCAATCCACAAACAGCAAAAAAAAATTATATAAGCTTGCTTTATTATCAGCTGGGCAGTATAGAAAATAAAGTATAGAGGGAAAATATTTATTTATATGGGTTATCAATTATTATATTGTATCTTATACAGCGTTATTATTCTGGGAAAAGATATATACAGCCTTATGTACACACCAAAATATTCCTTAAATATTTAATGTTAATAATACTAGAATCAATCAGTATTGGGGTATATGTGCAAAGGACGTGCAAATTATGCTTATATAAATAAAATATAAACTGGGTTAGGTAGGCAGCAAACAACAATAAACAAAAATTATGCAGTATTATTTTTATAATAACTATTATTATGGGGAGCAATGAGGGAGAAATTAAATTTTGTTGCAATGGGTATAGCAGGTCAAGCAAAATTGATTATTATTATTTATTAAGCTAACAATCTAGCAAAATGTGTGCTCTTATTTTCAATAAGCATTAATTGTATATAAGTTATATAAATAAAATATAAACTGGGTTAGGTAGGCAGCAAACAACAATAACAAAATTATGCAGTATTATTTTTATAATAACTATTATTATGGGGAGCAATGAGGGAGAAATTAAATTTTGTTGCAATGGGTATAGCAGGTCAAGCAAAATTGATTATTATTATTTATTAAGCTAACAATCTAGCAAAATGTGTGCTCTTATTTTCAATAAGCATTAATTGTATATAAGCAAAAAAAAAAACACAATTTAATCAAACGTAATAATAGCAAGGGAATATTTAATAGTGTTAATATGTATATATATGTCACCAAAGAAAATTATAATGCTTAAAAAAAATTTTGAATAATGCTTAAAGCAGCTTAAGTTATTATTATAACTATAAAATGCAAATTTATTACTAATTATATGTATTCCAATTTACAAGAAAAATAATAAAAATATTCTCTTATAGAAGCACACACAAAAAAAAATTTTATAAATACTTGGTTAATATAGCTGTATGGGTTAGAATGAGAGGGAAAATGAATTATTTTTATATTTAATATACATAATATTGATCAGCATACCCAACAAAAAAAACAACTATACATAACCAATTATGTAAAGCAGTGCAAATATTAACTCAATAAAAACAAAATTATTATTTTCGTGCACGTGTTTAATATAATATTTGATTATATACAGCTGTACATATATTTCCTTGTCTTTTGTCTTCTTGGCTATGGCTATTTATCCTCTTCCTTGCTCCTTACCCTCTTACTGTGTATTTGTTCTTATGAAGTATTCCTTTTACAGCTGTATCTTGCTTGGCGTTGGAGGTTCTTCAGCTTTCTGCCTGGGTACCACCTCATCGCCTTGACTGCTATACTGTGAGGCTTCGGAGGGTCCTGGAGGCTTCCTGGTGATCGCCTCCCTTGAATATCCTGTTTGCCGTATCAGACTCGGAGGAGCCCACCTGGTAATCTGAGCTCGCCCAAGGTCCTCATCGCCAGGACACCTCAGTGTTGTGTACTGTGCTTGGGAAAGGGTATTTAGTATGTGAGGGTAGGCAGGGCGTAGTTGCTGTGCGGGTAGATAGCTAGGGAATAGTATATGGATAGGTAGGTGTAGCTAGGGACTCGTCTAGCTTATCCGGGTAGGTAGGTGTTCGCCAGGGGTTCTGTAGCTCGCTCTTGACATGTGCAAAGCACATTGTCACATGTAATATAAAAATAAAAATTCAGTGATATTAATTATTAATAATAAAAAGAAAAATTTTTTGCAACAGAAAATTATTAAGCTTCACAAAATTAAATTATTATCTGCTCAAAATATAATAACTTTTAATTTCTACGACACGTGGTTGTATAAAGAAAAATGGCCGTGCTTCGCCACCTTCCGTGTGTGTGCGCACGACGAACGAGACAGGAAAATGGCTGCTCTGCGTCTCGTTCTCAATTTTAAATCTTAAAAAAAAATTAACACATTGGTCGCCAATGTCAGGCTGCACTGGGGATCAAGGTGCAGATAATGGGGATAATAAAAATAAGCTATGTGTAAAATAACTTAATTTATTATCTGCTGCGATTTATATAATTACGGGTGCCAGTTGCGAACTTTACGCGGGCTCAAGCTCGGCTGCGATCGGCTCAGGGAGGGGGGGGGGCAAATTTAGGAAGGCGTAAAGCTGCTTACTGCAGGTTGCACGAGTGCAATCTATAAATTTAATATCACGAATCGTTGGCTGAATCGGTGCTACTCGTCCGCGACGAGTTTACTTTTCGCGGGTCGAAAGCTGCTTGAAAAGAAAGGGGGCGGGCAGAAGGGGGAAACGTGATAACTCGCACACACAATAGAGGAGCACGGAATTTACTTGTAAGAAATAAAGAAGGCTTAGATAAGTATGCACCAACCATTCGTTGCTTCGCTGCTCTCGCTTAACCTTTGCTTAAAATAAATTGGCACGCTCGCTGCACTCTCGTTTCGTATCCGGCGACGTAGCTATCACGGCGATCGGAAGAGCTCTGCTATCCTCGGCGTGGTCGACGCATTGTCTGTGTGCGCGCGCATGCGTCGCGACGGCCCACTTGCGGTGCATACGCGGCCTTACTCGAGTGCGGCTTGAGTAACATGGCCGCCGCACCGTCTAGTAGTGTACATCTCGTCGGCTCCAACAACAACAACGATGTCGTTGACGACGACGTAAGCTACCTGCCAGGTAATTATTTCTCTCGTTCCTTATGGTTAACCCGTCGGCTAATAATATCAGTGCTTACAGGGCCGCGGGAGGTGTGTGTACGCGGTACGTCGACGCGGTCACTTGGGTGTTGTCGCGGCCGATATATCCTTCTCTCTCGCTCTCCTTGAGGCGCACGACGTGACAGGTGCAACGGCGGGCTCGAGCTGCTTGGACGAACACACGGCGACAATCAGGTAAATCTCAACTTGGAAGACGGCTTGACGTGTAGTATTATTAATATTGTATGTGCGTGTGAGTATTTATAATGCTCACTTAACCTCTTCCCAAGTCCTCTTCTACACACACTTATTTAAGTAAGTGTGTGCTCCCGTCTGCTCCTTTAAAATGAACCTTACTACATTAGCTGGTGCTTGTAGGTTTCCTGGATTATTGCTGGCTGACGGACTTCCTGGCATTGGCTCCTTCTTCTGGCTCGGTCTTTCTTGGCTTTGCTGGGTACGCTGCTATTAAACTCTGGACTTTGCAGCACGTTGTCATTCAACACCTCAGCATGCTGCTTCATTGGCTCTTCGTCAGGCACATTATTAGATTACTTCAAGAGTACTCTATACTTCAGTGAACTCCTACTGTGTCCTGCTCCCCTGTGCACCTTAGTTTGTGGGCTCTGTAGTTTTATATTATGCGTTAAGGAGCTCGGTTACTGGGAGGGTGTTATCGTTTATCATTTATAGGCTCTTAGGGTAATTAGGCAAGGATAGGTTTGGTTAGGCTTGTATATGTGTGTGTGTGCATGCATTATTTGCATTGTTACAATATATGTGGGTTATTTCACGTCAAGTGGTATGATGAAAATTTTTAATCGCACCAAATTTTGGGAGCAGGCTGGAAATATCTTCCAGAAAATAATTTTTAGGTGTTAGAAATAATTTGAGAATTTGAATTTGAATAATTTGAGTTATTCCATTATGTAAAATGGAAATTATTCAATTTAAAAAAAAATTGCTATTTTCAAATCTATTTTGAAATATTGATTATCAAAAGAAGGCGATCACGCTACAATTGATTTTGATCTAACACCGCTCAATAGATCATATTTTTCGAGAGCTATCGAATGACGGTGGTTAGATTGTTAGCCAAGACCACTGGTAAAAATGATTTTATGAGGTTTATGAGGCATAACTTTCACCAGCGGTCTTGACCAATAATCTAACAACCGCCATTTGAAAGCTCTCGAAAAATGTGATCTTTTGAGCGGTGTTAGATCAAAGTCGATTGTGGCGTGGTCGCCTGTTTTTGATAGTCAATATTTCCGTGTATCCTATCTCTTCGAGATTTCAAAATTAAGAATTGTAACCGGGGTAGATAAGTTTTAAAGATTATTTTGAAGAAAAGTTGTATGTAAGATTTTTTTTCAATAAATCAATAGATTTTGAGATAAATAGTTTTAAAAATTTTTTTTTTTTAAATTGAAAAATTTCAGTTTTTATGGTAGAATAATACTTAGTCAAATTATATTCAACAATTAAAAAGTTTTTTCTATTTTCTGGAAGATATTTCCAGCCAGTTCTCAAAATATGATGCGATTTAAAATTTTCATCATACCACTTGACGTGAAACAACCCATATATATATATATATATATATATATAGATATATATATATAAAACAAGTAAAGGTATACATTAAAACTTAAGTTTAGAAGAAAACTGAGATCGAGTAAATATATATTGAAAAAAAGCTCAAATATATTAATTTAATCAAAAGTTATGGAAGAAACAAAAAATAGACGAAAATATAACAGAAATTTAGCATTGCAATTTAATGATTTTTTTAAGCCACAATATCACGGTTCTTATTACTTTCATAACTTTTGACTAAATAAAGATATATGAACTTCTTTCTTTCAAAACAAATCTACTCGATCTCAGCATTCGTTTGAATTTAAGATTGAATGTACAGCTTCACTCGTTTCAGAGTTACAAGCATTCATATTTAAAAGTATTTTTGGCGAGATTTTTGTTATTTGCTTATACCTATGGTAAGAAAGGGCATTAGATTCTATAAATCCTGTTTCCTTTATATTTTTATAGTAGGAAAAATATCCTAGAGTTTGGTAAAGATCCGTTTCCCGCAGAGTTGGTCTTATCTTTGTAAGTGGTGAATAAGTTATGTTTTCAATCTTCACAAATATTCAAACGTTAATAACATTTTTATAAATCTAATGTGTCAGTGTTTTTTTGGCAAGTGTAATATACACTTGGATATTTCACAAACTTTCTCACATATACAATAATTTTTCTTTCAAAGCTTAAGAAAATGAATGACTGATAGTCACAATACGTTAAGTAATTTAAACAAAAATAAAGATTAATTATAAGTGGATATTTATTCATTTTATACATTCTAATATGATACTATAGTATCATAATAAAACTATTATAAAAGCCAAACGTATTTTTTACTATAGATCCAAATATGATTTTTAAGTATAATATTGTGATACATTATAGTTATCAAAATTACAATAAAAAAGATATTAATAATTTAATCATTACATTTCCTAAATTAAGGATTTTTAATCTTAGTAGGCAATTGTTCATATTATAACGTGGTACTTCGTCCTAATACCCGTTACAATTAATTTATTAATTTAAACAGGGACGACGGCCCCGAAGAACGCGTCCTTATCGTCGCCGTGGGTTAATAAATTAACCCGTCGGGACACGGTAGCGGAGATAGGACGATCTCCTTATACCGACACACGTGACGGGGAAAATCGGGAATCGGAAAGCGGTTTGCGGGTTACTTCATAATTAAAATAATTACGCGACCGTTGAATTAATAACAAATAAACAATATTTATTTACTGAAGTTACACGGAGGTGCCCGACAATAATTAACGGGGCGTTCTCCCGGTCGCGTGGTATATACGCGGCAAGCAGGGGCTGCCCCCGTGCTTGCCCCGCGCAATACCTATTCGGTTTCGGTAGCACCGGTGTGCTACCGAACAAACATTCATGCACGCACTCTCAACACACTCTAAATATATACCGACCAATGTCGGGTACTTACCGGGCTGGCTGGTCCATGGGCCCTGGTGGAAGTCGGCGCCCCGACGTCCGTTGGCCGGTGGAGTCGGCCCGGTCTCCCGTCGTCCTCGACGGTAGTCTGCAGGTGCGGCCTGATGCCGCGGCGATTCGCCTACCTCGGGGAATACTCAACCCGAGGTGTATGGTCCTTCGCACTGCACTTTCACAATCTCACTAGCACTCGCGTACGGCTTCCCGGAGTACGGACGAACCGGTCCGGTACTTCCCGTGGCGCGCGAAACTAACGTGACGAGGTGTCAAAGGGTGCTGTCGCGGTCAAGACCGGCAGCGTACTGAGCTTTTCGGGAATTGTCGCATTCCCGAAAAGTATCTAACACACACACACAATAACAATAGAGTATATGGACGCTCGCACACATCCTCGCTCGTAGACATAAACACGCGTGTTTCGTGGCCTTGAAGAGGCAACGCACGAAACAATAACAATGTGCGAGATTTCACGATGTAATATATTATATACACGAAATAATATTTTAGATTCAATATTATTTTATCTCATTGCAACGACGTCTCGTCGCAAAACCCCCCACTAAACTCCACATCACCCTACTGATGTGAGAGTTGAAAAGAGGGCAATGAAATAAAATAATAATATACACGCAGGTCGAATCTCCTCGCCTAGACGAACTAGGGCCGAGGAGTGGTGAGGTTTTTCTCCAAGGTGGCCATCACCAGTCGCAGGATAGTGTCTCTTGCTTCCGGATTATCTCCTGCTACCGCTTCCAACAGCAAGCGACTCTCGCGGAGGAGGTCAGCATCGCTGGAGGAGGACATTGGTAGCCTGGTGACAACGTTGCTGGACATCCCCGACGTTGCGTCCATCATGACGGAGGTGGAGGGCTGCTCAACCAAAGGAATTGGTGCAGGTTCAGGGGTCAGTACTGACAGCTCGGCTGGATAGCCGATTTGCCTGAACAGGACGTTGAGACCGGTCTGCACCGTCCTCCAAAGGTCCAGAGTTTGGGACAACCCAAACCCTGCGCCAAGTGACGTAGGAACGTCTCTTGTGGGGGGTACCTCTCGGATCAGCTCGACGCGGACTGGCTGAGCTACACTCTCTTCTCGTCCGCGGGTCTTATCCTCTTCAGCCTCTTGATGGCCGGATATTGCTGGAGGAGGCGGTGTTGGAGGTTGGGCTAGGGAGTTCTGGTATTCCCTAGCACGCTGCTCGACTAACCATTGAGCATGATCGCTCAGGGCGAGTCGTACCTCCTCAATCGGCCCGGTGTGGCGCAGGCCAAATTCGGCTGCCTGACGGCGGTCTGCCTCCTCGAGCCGCCGAGCAGTTACCGTGGAAGCAAAGGATGCTTTGCTTCCCTGGGGCTGTGCGTCCACAATACCCACCGGAGCTGCTCGGACTGTTGCGACGGTGGTCTCTTCCACCCGCCGCTTCTTTGCCTTACTGCGGCTTCCTCTCTGTCTGGCCCTCTTGGACACGGACTTCTCCTGGGTCCCAGACGTTGAAGGTTGGGATGCCGCTATTGTATACCCGCTCTAATTTTCCGTGACGAGTCGATCATCGCTGGCCTAGGATTTTCTCCTTGGTGGGACGTATCTCTTTAAATCGGATACGTGCACTTCAGACCTCTTCCGTCCAGACTCTTCAAGTCTTAAGACTACTGGTGATAGTATCTCCTTGACTTCAAAGGGTCCGTCGTACTTAGGCGCCAATTTGGCCGAAATAACCTTTGGCCCCGTGCGATAACGTTCTACACTTCCTCATGACTAAATCGCCTACTTGGAAGGAAGCCACGCGTCTATTTTTGTTATAGACTTTCTCTTGACGTCTCTGCTCTTCATCTATGTGTTTCCGCACTAGATCTCGAAGGGCATCAAGACGTTTGAGTCGATCCATCCACATCTCGGGATCGATAGGAATTTTAAATTCCCTCTTCTCAACCTCTCTACGCAGACTCTTTACCCGGTTGAGGGATGACGTCCAAAATTGAGGAAAGCTGGGGAAACCTTCGTACTTGATTGCGTTGCTGTATTAATAGCATGACGGAATTCATGTAGATGTTCATCCCAGCTGCGATGATCGGAATCCACAAAGGCCGCGATCATCGTCTTTAATGTCCTGTTTGTTCGCTTCGACGGGGTTGGCTTGCGGTCGGTAAGGAGGAGTCGTGATCTGTTTTATCCCGTAATCCTCAAGCATTTGTGTCAACTTATTATTGACGAACTCTGTACCATTATCCGTAAGGAAGTAATCAGGAGTTTCCCAACGAAACAGTATGAGTTCCTCAAATGCTTTCGCAACCGACTTACCGGTAGCAGCTCGTAACGGTTTTAATTCAACCCACCTCGTGAACAAATCTTGTAAGACCAGTATATATTTGTATTGGTTCTTACTACGAGGCAGTTCCGTTATATCTGCCGCAACCACAGCCCACGGTCTCTCAATATTACGCTTGCCCATCAACCTTGAGGGCCCGCTTGTGAGACTTTATATCGTTGGCAGTCTATACACTGCACAACGAATTGCCTGACACATGATAGATACCCGGCCAATAATAGTCTCTTGCCACTCGGTCATAGGTCTTCTCCACTCCTAAATGACCACACGATGGAGGGCAATGCGAGTCCTCTAGTACGCGCGTCTATGTTCAATGGGCACAACCAATCTCCATCCCTCCTCTTGACCCGTGATTGGGTCCATCAGCTTATCGGTCGTGAATCGATAAAGCATTCCATCCTCAATTTTCCATTGCGTAAACTTTTGAGGACTGGACCTCACATCATCCAATCTTGCGATGTACCATGGGTCGGTAATCACGTCAAAGGAGGCTATTTCAACTTCGTACCGAGTCCAGGTTAACAGCGCGAGAGAGTGCGTCGGGAACATAGTGTAGTGCACCTTTCTTGTGCACAATCTCGAAGTCCCACTGTTGCATCTCAAGCACCCAGCGCGCTAGTCTGCCGGTGGGCTCTTTAAGAGTTTTCAACCATTTGAGCGCGCCTGTGGTCCGTCACAGCTTTGAAACGATACGCTTCGTATATGGCCGAAGTTTCTTAATTGCCCAGATTAAGGCTAGACACTCTTTCTCCGTCGTCATGTAATTACGCTCCGCCTTGTTCAACACTCGCTGACGTAAACGATCGGATGCTCGAAACCATCTTCATCTTCTTTGGTTAACACAGCCCCAATAGCGTAATCACTTCGCGTCACTCTGGGACCGAGAAAGGCTATGTGAAGTCTGGTCGAGCAAGCACTGGCGCGCCGGCTAGAGCTAACCTGAGTTCACGGAACAGGGCCCGCGTCCTGCTCTGGTCCCCACTCCCATGGCTGGTCCTTACGGAGTAATCTCACGAGAGGGATCTTAATATCCGACTCTCGATTTATAAAACGAGAATACCAACCGACCATGCCAAGGAAGGAACGAAGTTGATTGTTTAACATTTTCTTGGGGTCGGATAATTAGGACAGGAGCCACTCGATCCACATCGGGTCGAAGTCCATCACCAACCCTGCGCCAAGTGACGTAGGAACGTCTCTTGTGGGGGTACCTCTCGGATCAGCTCGACGCGGACTGGCTGAGCTACACTCTCTTCTCGTCCGCGGGTCTTATCCTCTTCAGCCTCTTGATGGCCGGATATTGCTGGAGGAGGCGGTGTTGGAGGTTGGGCTAGGGAGTTCTGGTATTCCCTAGCACGCTGCTCGACTAACCATTGAGCATGATCGCTCAGGGCGAGTCGTACCTCCTCAATCGGCCCGGTGTGGCGCAGGCCAAATTCGGCTGCCTGACGGCGGTCTGCCTCCTCGAGCCGCCGAGCAATTACCGTGGAAGCAAAGGATGCTTTGCTTCCCTGGGGCTGTGCGTCCACAATACCCACCGGAGCTGCTCGGACTGTTGCGACGGTGGTCTCTTCCACCCGCCGCTTCTTTGCCTTACTGCGGCTTCCTCTCTGTCTGGCCCTCTTGGACACGGACTTCTCCTGTGTCCCAGACGTTGAAGGTTGGGATGCCGCTATTGTATACCCGCTCTAATTTTCCGTGACGAGTCGATCATCGCTGGCCTAGGATTTTCTCCTTGGTGGGACGTATCTCTTTAAATCGGATACGTGCACTTCAGACCTCTTCCGTCCAGACTCTTCAAGTCTTAAGACTACTGGTGATAGTATCTCCTTGACTTCAAAGGGTCCGTCGTACTTAGGCGCCAATTTGGCCGAAATACCTTTGGCCCCGTGCGATAACGTTCTACACTTCCTCATGACTAAATCGCCTACTTGGAAGGAAGCCACGCGTCTATTTTGTTATAGACTTTCTCTTGACGTCTCTGCTCTTCATCTATGTGTTTCCGCACTAGATCTCGAAGGGCATCAAGACGTTTGAGTCGATCCATCCACATCTCGGGATCGATAGGAATTTTAAATTCCCTCTTCTCAACCTCTCTACGCAGACTCTTTACCGGTTGAGGATGACGTCCAAAATTGAGGAAAGCTGGGGAAACCTTCGTACTTGATTGCGTTGCTGTATTAATAGCATGACGGAATTCATGTAGATGTTCATCCCAGCTGCGATGATCGGAATCCACAAAGGCCGCGATCATCGTCTTTAATGTCCTGTTTGTTCGCTCGACGGGGTTGGCTTGCGGTCGGTAAGGAGGAGTCGTGATCTGTTTTATCCCGTAATCCTCAAGCATTTGTGTCAACTTATTATTGACGAACTCTGTACCATTATCCGTAAGGAAGTAATCAGGAGTTTCCCAACGAAACAGTATGAGTTCCTCAAATGCTTTCGCAACCGACTTACCGGTAGCAGCTCGTAACGGTTTTAATTCAACCCACCTCGTGAACAAATCTTGTAAGACCAGTATATATTTGTATTGGTTCTTACTACGAGGCAGTTCCGTATATCTGCCGCAACCACAGCCCACGGTCTCTCAATATTACGCTTGCCCATCAAACCTTGAGGGCCCGCTTGTGAGACTTTATATCGTTGGCAGTCTATACACTGCACAACGAATTGCCTGACATCATGATAGATACCCGGCCAATAATAGTCTCTTGCCACTCGGTCATAGGTCTTCTCCACTCCTAAATGACCACACGATGGAGGGCAATGCGAGTCCTCTAGTACGCGCGTCCTATGTTCAATGGGCACAACCAATCTCCATCCCTCCTCTTGACCCGTGATTGGGTCCAGCAGCTTATCGGTCGTGAATCGATAAAGCATTCCATCCTCAATTTTCCATTGCGTAAACTTTTGAGGACTGGACCTCACATCATCCAATCTGGCGATGTACCATGGGTCGGTAATCACGTCAAAGGAGGCTATTTCAACTTCGTCCGAGTCCAGGTTAACAGCGCGAGAGAGTGCGTCGGGAACATAGTGTAGTGCACCTTTCTTGTGCACAATCTCGAAGTCCCACTGTTGCATCTCAAGCACCCAGCGCGCTAGTCTGCCGGTGGGCTCTTTAAGAGTTTTCAACCATTTGAGCGCGCTGTGGTCCGTCACAGCTTTGAAACGATACGCTTCGATATATGGCCGAAGTTTCTTAATTGCCCAGATTAAGGCTAGACACTCTTTCTTCCGTCGTCATGTAATTACGCTCCGCCTTGTTCAACACTCGGCTGACGTAAACGATCGGATGCTCGAAACCATCTTCATCTTCTTGGGTTAACACAGCCCCAATAGCGTAATCACTCGCGTCACTCTGGACCGAGAAAGGCTTAGTGAAGTCTGGTCGAGCAAGCACTGGCGCGCCGGCTAGAGCTAACCTGAGTTCACGGAACGCCGCGTCCTGCTCTGGTCCCCACTCCCATGGCTGGTCCTTACGGAGTAATCTCACGAGAGGGATCTTAATATCCGACTCTCGATTTATAAAACGAGAATACCAACCGACCATGCCAAGGAAGGAACGAAGTTGTTTAACATTTCTTGGGGTCGGATAATTTAGGACAGGAGCCACTCGATCCACATCGGGTCGAAGTCCATCACCATCCAGGCGGTACCCAAGGAACGTAACGCTCGAGCAACAGAACTGACACTTCTCTCTGTTCAATTCTAGCCCTGCGTCCACTAGTGTCCTTAGAACCATTTCCAACCATTTTAAATGTTCCTCGAAAGTTTCGGTTATAACGATTAGATCGTCCAGGTAACCGAAAACATGAGGTTCAACTTCGGACCAAATAGAGCATCGATCAACCGTGCAAATGTCATGGGTGCATTCATCAGTCCGAACGGCATCCGTGTGACTGCCACAACCCAGACCCAGGCACAGCGAAGGCGGTGTAATGTCGACTAATTTCTGACATTAACACTTGGAAATATGCCTTCTTAAGATCGATCTTAGAGATGAATTTGGCATTATGTAACTTATCCAGAATCGAATCCATATTCGGTATTGGATATGAGTCACGTTTTGTTACCGCATTCAAATCTCGGAAGTCTATGCAAAAACGATAGCTACCTTCGTCTTTGCGGACTATCACTGGAGCGGCAGACCATTCACTTGCACTCGGTTCGATTATTCCTCTCTCAAACATTTTTTCTGACTTCTTGCTGGGCGAATTCGAGGACTTTAGGGCGACATACGTCTTGGTTTGTGACGTACTGGTCGTGCACCTGGCTCTACTTCCACGTGATGTTCGATCAACGTAGTAAAGCCATGCATATCGCCTGGTGGTGGTAATAAGTTCTCTACTAACTTTCTTACCCTCTCTCGCTGGTCATCGTTAATCTCGATGATACCTGCACACTCTGCGAGAATCCTCGTGTCTCCGTCTCGGACTCCGTCCTTGACAAAAGACTGCCATTTTCCGGCGCCAACACGCCAGAGGGCATCGCCAATTTTAACCTCGATGTTCCAATGTTGAAGGAAGTCCATACCGAGGATCATCGAGTGTTCCATACTCTCGACTATTCTCAGTTGGATGTTGCCATCTAATCCCTCAATTCCGAATAGAACATCTAACAAACCTAGGACTTTCAGTGCCGGTCCTGCGACACCCCGCACGACTACCTTGGCCGGTTTCCACTTATCCTGTAGCATTCCGCTACGTCAACGCGTATAAGTGAAACCATTGCTCCTGGGTCGAACAATGCTTTAAAGTCCTTGCCACCAAGTCTTACCGAGAAGAACAAACGGTTTTCGGATTGCACTCCCGCAACCATGTCTTCGGCTTGACTGTCAAGTAGAGCTGGAGTCGAAACTTGTCTCTCTGGACGTCCTTTGGGACGGCTCCTGCCCCCCCCCCCTGAACTGTTCTAATCGGCAACGATTTGAACTGTTCATCACCTGATCAGGAGAGACAGTCGTTTTACTCTCATTAGACTGTTTTATACTCTTTTCTTTGATCGTAGGTTGGGGTGACAATGAGTAACGAGTATCATCATTCTCATTGGTGGGGTTACACAGTTTAGAGTTTTTCTCTCGTTCTCATATTTCTTCAGTAACCGTTTGTGTTCGTTAACAGCCTGCCCTACGGAGTACTTCAGACCAGAAAAGGACCTCTTTGTTTTTCTTGATCTCTAGAAGTTCTAAATCTGCTTTGTTCGGCTTCGAACGTTGGAGTTAGCTTGGAAGGAGTCTCAGCCTTAACCATAGGTAACTCAGCAGATTTCGGCAAATTCGGATGTTCAGAGGTATTCTCTCTTACCTTCTGAACGTTTGTTTGCTCTCCGTTTAGCAGTTCAGCGAAGTCAGTGAGGTGTTTGTCCTTCTTAACAAACAACCTCGCGGGTTCACCAACCCGTATTTCTTGCCCCCTAGAGCTATTACGCTCTTTTAATTGCGTGCAGGGCCCAGGGGGCGATTCTGGTACCCTGCCGCTAGGTTTCCCAGATATTGCCGTACATGCTCACACTTTGGGCAATTATCTAGGGTTACCCCAGTTGTGTGGCACACCTGACACTCAATGGGCGCTGCCACGTTCGGGCACTGGTCCGCTGTATGTCCCATACTTGCGCAATGTAGGCAAGTCTGATTGGGACAATCGGAATATCGATGTCCTACTTTGTGGCATGTAAAACATATGCCAAAGAAGGGACTATTCGGATTCCTTTGCAAACCAGCGTCTTGGGTCTGCCTCTGCGTAGTACGATCATATACCGTGCTTTGTCTACGTTGAGGCGTATAGACGGGTGTCGTCTGAGCTTGAGCAACGTATTGTTTCGGCCTAGCACCGTTATATTGTTGCTGCTTTGACCCTGTCTGTCTATTTCCCGAAGATTGTCTTGCGTTATTAATATTTTGTGCACCCACAAAATTTTTACTTTTTGCAAGTACTGACGTTGACTAGTGTTGCGAGTACCATACACATTGGCTACTTCACAATCACTTGAAGATGGGCTAGAAGAATGTTTCTTATTTTTCTTGCTCCTTTTCTTTTTCAACGTCTTCTTCTTCGGGGTGGAGATGGCTGGGAACCGGTGGGCTCTTTAAGAGTTTTCAACCATTTGAGCGCGCTGTGGTCCGTCACAGCTTTGAAACGATACGCTTCAATATATGGCCGAAGTTTCTTAATTGCCCAGATTAAGGCTAGACACTCTTTCTCCGTCGTCATGTAATTACGCTCCGCCTTGTTCAACACTCGGCTGACGTAAACGATCGGATGCTCGAACCATCTTCATCTTCTTGGGTTAACACAGCCCCAATAGCGTAATCACTCGCGTCACTCTGGACCGAGAAAGGCTTAGTGAAGTCTGGTCGAGCAAGCACTGGCGCGCCGGCTAGAGCTAACCTGAGTTCACGGAACGCCGCGTCCTGCTCTGGTCCCCACTCCCATGGCTGGTCCTTACGGAGTAATCTCACGAGAGGGATCTTAATATCCGACTCTCGATTATAAAACGAGAATACCAACCGACCATGCCAAGGAAGGAACGAAGTTGTTTAACATCTTCTTGGGGTCGGATAATTTAGGACAGGAGCCACTCGATCCACATCGGGCTCGAAGTCCTATCACCATCCAGGCGTACCCAAGGAACGTAACGCTCGAGCAACAGAACTGACACTTCTCTCTGTTCAATTCTAGCCCTGCGTCCACTAGTGTCCTTTAGAACCATTTCCAACCATTTTAAATGTTCCTCGAAAGTTTCGGTTATAACGATTAGATCGTCCAGGTAACCGAAAACATGAGGTTCAACTTCGGGACCAAATAGAGCATCGATCAACCGTGCAAATGTCATGGGTGCATTCATCAGTCCGAACGGCATCCGTGTGAACTGCCACAACCCAGACCCAGGCACAGCGAAGGCGGTGTAATGTCGACTAATTTCTGACATTAACACTTGGAAATATGCCTTCTTAAGATCGATCTTAGAGATGAATTTGGCATTATGTAACTTATCCAGAATCGAATCCATATCGGTATTGGATATGAGTCACGTTTTTGTTACCGCATTCAAATCTCGGAAGGTCTATGCAAAAACGATAGCTACCTTCGTCTTTGCGGACTATCACTGGGCGGCAGACCCATTCACTTGCACTCGGTTCGATATTCCTCTCTCAAACATTTTTCTGACTTCTGCTGGGCGAATTCGAGGACTTTAGGCGACATACGTCTTGTTTGTGACGTACTGGTCGTGCACCTGGCTCTACTTCCACGTGATGTTCGATCAACGTAGTAAAGCCATGCATATCGCCTGGTGGTGGTAATAAGTTCTCTACTAACTTTCTTACCCTCTCTCGCTGGTCATCGTTAATCTCGATGATACCTGCACACTCTGCGAGAATCCTCGTGTCTCCGTCTCGGACTCCGTCCTTGACAAAAGACTGCCATTTTTCCGGCGCCAACACGCCAGAGGGCATCGCCAATTTTTAACCTCGATGTTCCAATGTTGAAGGAAGTCCATACCGAGGATCATCGAGTGTTCCATACTCTCGACTATTCTCAGTTGGATGTTGCCATCTAATCCCTCAATTCCGAATAGAACATCTAACAAACCTAGGACTTTCAGTGCCGGTCCTGCGACACCCCGCAACGACTACCTTGGCCGGTTTCCACTTATCCCTGTAGCATTCCGCTACGTCAACGCGTATAAGTGAAACCATTGCTCCTGGGTCGAACAATGCTTTAAAGTCCTTGCCACCAAGTCTTACCGAGAAGAACAAACGGTTTTCGGATTGCACTCCCGCAACCATGTCTTCGGCTTGACTGTCAAGTAGAGCTGGAGTCGAACTTGTCTCTCTGGACGTCTTCGGGACGGCTCCTGCCCCCCCCTGAACTGTTCTAATCGGCAACGATTTTGAACTGTTCATTACCTGATCAAGAGAGACAGTCGTTTTACTCTCATTAGACTGTTTTAAACTCTTTTCTTTGATCGAAGGTTGGGGTGACAATGAGTAACGAATATCATCGTTCTCCTTGGTGGGGTTACACAGGTTTAGAGTTTTTCTCTCATTCTCTATTTCCTTGAGTAACCGTTTGTGTTGGTTAACTGCCTGCCTACGGAGTACTTCAGACCAGAAAGACTCTTTGTTTTTCTTGATCTCTAGAAGTTCTAAATCTGCTTTGTTCGGCGCTTCGAACGTTGGAGTTAGCTTGGAAGGAGTCTCAGCCTTAACCATAGGTAACTCAGCAGATTTCGGCAAATTCGGATGTTCAGAGGTATTCTCTCTTACCTTCTGAACGTTTGTTTGCTCTCCGTTTAGCAGTTCAGCGAAGTCAGTGAGGTGTTTGTCCTTCTTAACAAACAACCTCGCGGGTTCACCAACCCGTATTTCTTGCCCCCTAGAGCTATTACGCTCTTTTAATTGCGTGCAGGGCCCAGGGGGCGATTCTGGTACCCTGCCGCTAGGTTTCCCAGATATTGCCGTACATGCTCACACTTTGGGCAATTATCTAGGGTTACCCCAGTTGTGTGGCACACCTGACACTCAATGGGCGCTGCCACGTTCGGGCACTGGTCCGCTGTATGTCCCATACTTGCGCAATGTAGGCAAGTCTGATTGGGACAATCGGAATATCGATGTCCTACTTTATGGCATGTAAAACATATGCCAAAGAAGGGACTATTCGGATTCCTTTGCAAACCAGCGTCTTGGGTCTGCCTCTGCGTAGTACGATCATATACCGTGCTTTGTCTACGTTGAGGCGTATAGACGGGTGTCGTCTGAGCTTGAGCAACGTATTGTTTCGGCCTAGCACCGTTATATTGTGCTGCTTTGACCCTGTCTGTCTATTTCCCGAAGATTGTCTTGCGTTATTAATATTTTGTGCACCCACAAAATTTTTACTTTGTTGCAAGTACTGACGTTGACTAGTGTTGCGAGTACCATACACATTGGCTACTTCACAATCACTTGAAGATGGGCTAGAAGAATGTTTCTTATTTTTCTTGCTCCTTTTCTTTTTCAACGTCTTCTTCTTCGGGGTGGAGATGGCTGGAGCCGGTTGGCTCTTCTTATTCTCAACTAATGAGGCCACTTTTCCCGAAACTTTGGACGAACTCCGTTTTGGGAAAGCTTGTGGGATATGAACTTGCTCTCTTGGTGTGGGTTCCGCAAATCTCTTGTCCCATACCAAGTGTTGTTCATATTCCTTGCCGTACTTCATTATATCTTCAAAGTTATTTATGCGCCTTGAGGACATAATTTACGGCACTCCGGTCTCAGTTGAGAATATGCCATCTCTACTTGTTGGAGCAGCGGAGGAGGTCGGCGGAATTTCGCACAAGAGGCCGTAAAGCAATTCAGGTATTTTACGACCTTCTCACCTTTGGCCTTGCGTGCGGCGTTGTAGATCTTCGAACAATCTTGATCTCGTAACTCATGACCGTATTCATTCAAAAATTCATTTCGAAGTCATACCAGTCATGTAAAGAAGATTGCACGGCCCTTATACCAAATAGGGCTGTCTTCTTAAAAACACGCAAGGCAATGCGCTCAGAAACGCCGGTCAGAGAACTGGTCGTCATTCCTGAAGTCTTGTAACTATCAGGAATTCGTCGGCATCGTCGTTGGTCTCCCCATCGAACGATAGACCCCAGTCTCTGAGGGCTCTTGCCCAACCAGGCCGATCCTTTCTATCTCTCTTGGTGGCTGGTCGTATCCCAAAGGGACTAATGCACCCATGTACTCACTTGGTTATTCCTATCACGACCGTGCGCATCCCGACTCGGCGCATGGGTACTCTACTACGTCTATCAGGGGGAGGCGCTCCTTGCGATATCTTCTATCGCATAGTAAGCGTTTCATCCTGCCCTCTTTGCAGCGTAATATTCGTCCGAATCTAAGTTACTCATATTAAATCGGTTTGAGTACCTTGATCGCGTCTAGCGACAGCTCGCTCATGCTCGACGGGATCATTATTTATTTCGCGGGATCTGTTGTAACCATTGTCACACTGTATAGAGGCTTCCCTCCTAGTGTAAGTACTTTGGTTACGATCGGACGTTCGAGACTTACTATCCCGTCATTCGGTAACCGTCTAGAAGTGGATGTTGCACTCCTGCGATAGCGCTCACCTTCCGAGAACGATTCATCATCTGCTTCTCTGGTGCAGCGCGTATCTGTGTGAGGAGGTCCTGTTCTTATTCTCAACTAATGAGGCCACTTTTCCCGAAACTTTGGACGAACTCCGTTTTGGGAAAGCTTGTGGGATATGAACTTGCTCTCTTGGTGTGGGTTCCGCAAATCTCTTGTCCCATACCAAGTGTTGTTCATATTCTTTGCCGTATTCATTATGTCTTCGAAATTATTTATGGATCTCGAGGACATAAATTTACGGCACTCCGGTCTCAGTTGAGAATATGCCATCTCTACTTGTTGGCGCAACGGAGGAGGTCGGCGGAATTTCCGCACAATAGCCTTAAAGCAATTTAGGTATTTTACGACCTTCTCTCCTTTGCCTTGCGTGCGGCGTTGTAGATCCTCGAACAAATCTTGATCTCGCAACTCCTGACCGTATTCATTCAAAAATTCATTTTCGAAGTCATACCAGTTATGTAAAGAAGATTGGACGGCCCTATACCAAAATAGGGCTGTCTTCTTAAACACGCAAGGCAATGCGCTCAGTATACGCCGGTCAGAGAACTGGTCGTCATTCCTGAAGTCTTGTAAACTATCTAGGAATTCTTCGGCATCGTCGTTGGTCTCCCCATCGAACGATAGACCCCAGTCTCTGAGGGCTCTTGCACAACCAGGCCGATCCTTTCTATCTCTCATTGGTGGCTGGTCGTATCCCAAAGGGACTAATGCACCCATGTCCTCACTTTGGTTATTCCTATCACGCCGGTGCGCATCCCGACTCGGCGATGGTACTCTACTACGTCTATCAGGGAGGCGCTCCTTGCGATATCTTCTCGCATAGTAAGCGGTTGCATCCTCCCTATTTGCAGCGTAATATTCGTCCGAATCTAAGTTACTCATATTAGAATCGGTTTGAGTACCTTGATCGCGTCTAGCGACAGCTCGCTCATGCTCGACGGGATCATTATTTATTTCGCGGGATCTGTTGTAACCATTGTCACACTGTATAGAGGCTTCCCTCCTAGTGTAAGTACTTTGGTTACGATCGGACGTTCGAGACTTACTATTCCCTTCATTCGGTAACCGTCTAGAATGGATGTTTGCACTCCTGCGATAGCGCTCACCTTCCGAGAACGATTCATCATCTGCTTCTTCTGGTGCAGCGCGTATCTGTGTGAGGAGGTCCTGTTGTTTATGCTTGTCCATAACTAACCTTCCTCTGACAGGTACCGTATTGATCGCGATTATGTGAACGATAATCTGGAGGCTTCCCTCCGATTATCAGTCGGACTGCCTGCGATCGTTGGAAGGGAGTTCATAATCCCTGCTCGTCTGTTGCTGCGACTTATCTGACTGAATCTCCGAAACGCGCTTTTTAATAGCTCCAGAACTACTAAAATGGCTGGGAGTAGACCGTCCATGTGCATCGGAATTCAGTCCAAAATCGTTACGACGATTGGTGCCCTTTTCCACTGGGTTGTGGTTACCAACCAACGAGTTACGCTAATCCCGGTGTGACGCATGTGATGAATTTATAGCATGCGTCTCACCTAGACCAGTATATGTGGCGGTCGACACCGTCACTTGTCTCGAAGGTGGTGAGTTAGCCGTCGGAATCGCCGCTTCTGTGTTAATGCCAGCTGCATTATCAGAAAGCGGTCTTAATTCGCCCGTCGGCGTGGGCACTCTACTATGTGTAGTCACATTTCCCTCTTCTTCCTGAATGGGGGTTATGTGCTCACTCGTTGGTCTATCATCTGACAACTCAGACTCTAAAGACCTGTCGGTACCAGAAGGTATCACACTACCTCTTCTGGAACGCTTTTGGTGCTTCTGCCAGAACTGTGGACAAGCTAAGGGCTTCGTCGCTGGTTGGGCAGAAGTTTCCTCGTCGTAATTGGGATACCAAGGCACGTCAATTTGAGGATCATAGCACTTAATCCTATGTCTGAGGAGGCGTTCCCTACACTCAAATTCCTCTCCATTTGCGTTCAATTGCAGTTGGTCGAGTTGAGTATAGATCTCCTCCATTGGGAGTGATCTGATCTCATTTTTAATGTGTCTCGCATCCCGCGAGTCATTTAGGATTTTGCACATACGCGTCTCGTAGCTGCCCATTGTAATTTTTTTTGATAAGGCAGAGACGGCGTTGTGCACCTGGGGATTTCTTCTCAGCTGGCACACCAACTGCTTCCCCGTATGCCCTGTAAAGTTTGGACAACTGAGGAGATAGCTCAGAGTCCAGATTCAAATATAGAGTACAAAACTACTCTATATGAGAGGGCATACCTTACATAAAGAGAAAAGAACGCAACAAAATTCCGATCCGAACTTGGCAAACTAAATAAATAATAAAAATCTAAATAAAACAACAAAGAAAATTAATGTAAATTAATATAATTTTTATAAACAAACTACAAAAAAAAAATTTTTGTTTGCCACCAGATTCGAAAGCTTAATCGAATCTGTATTCGGATCAAAGAAAAAAATTTTTGCTGACGATCTTCTCTTTAAACCTAAGTAAAATTGCAAACGATACTTGGACCAATCCAAGACCGAATTAATTTGACAAACAAATTAATTTGGTAACGATTTAAAAATAAATTGCTATCGATTGCAACTTATAAACAAAAGTAATAAACAAAATTTTAATTCGCTGACACGAGAAATTAAATATTAAAGGAAATTAAAAGAAAATTCTGAAAGCCACAAATATAATTATTTTGACAAACAAAATAATTATAATTATACACAAAAAGTAAATTTCGTACAAAGAAAACTTTGTGAAAAGTAGCTTCAAAAGAAAAGAATTTTCAAAACAAGATCACACAAAAAAAAATTTTAAATTTGATTTAAAGCACACAAAAAAAATTAATTTTATTGTTAACCTCCCAAAAAAAAAAATTTAATTTATTTTAAGAGAAATTAATTATTTTATTTATTATTAATTTTATATATATTATATTATATTATATAAAAAAAATTAATAATATAAATATGCAATTAATTTGACAAACAAATTAATTGCAATTTATTTCTTAATTTGGAGGAAAAGCAAAAAAAATTAAGAGAATAAGTCAAAGAAATTTCCCGTCAGCAGAATTAATGTTTAAGTGACACACACTTAATCGAACGAATATTAATAACAATAATTATTATAAATATAACACCGAAATCACGATATGTCTCAGCACTAATGCGAGCCAAAACCGTGTCGGTTACAAAAAAAAATTTATTAATTTGACTTATCTGACTAACAGACAATGTCAAAATTAATTATAGTAATATTAATAATTATTATCACACAAAACAAAATTATCGTATAATTTCAAAATTATCAGCTGACTAACAGCGTGATAATATCTTTTGAAAAGTAAAGAAAATTATATATATATATATATAAATATTACAAATAATAATAAATTATTATAATAACAATTATTATTGTTCGTCTCGAACTGATACAAAATCAGTGAGCCGAACTCAAAAATATTTCACACACTCACAAATTGTTAAACTCGCTTTTAAAGCGAGCTAACAAAATTCATGCAATCAGATTAAAAATGAAATTACGGTCGCGCAGAGGGGGAAATTTTCCTTCTTGCGTAGCAGCGAAGGATAGCCGCGCGGTATATGCCGTATACTGTATATTCTCTTTCTCTCTCTCTCTCGATACTCGTTACACTTACGCCGCGCGAGTCTAACGCCGGCTAGTTGGGATTTTCTCTCTCTCTCCCACTAGCGGACTCGTGCTCACTCAGCACTACACGACTTCCGCGACGCAATGTCTCTCTCTCTCTCACGCACTGGTTCTCTCTCACTCTCTCTCTCTCTCTCTCACAACCACAATATACGGCTAGGGATACCCGCGCGTCCCTACTCTAACGCGGACTCGAAATTTCAAATTTCTATTCTCGCTCTCTCTCTCTCACTCATACACACAATTCAATTATAATGGCATGCATCCATGCCATTATAAACCTATATGCTCTCTCTCTCTCTCTCTCTCTCTCTCTCTCTCTCTCTCTCTCTCTCTCTCTCGCGACTTCCAAAGCGAAAATTTTAATAATAAATAACCCGCTATGGTTATCTAAGTACAGGTAAACCTGCACCCAGATTAAGTACTTATTTTTAAAAAAAAAAATAAGAAAAATTTTACCGACCCGAAAATCCTCGACACGCAGGCGGTACAACTACCGTCCTGTCACGGTCGCCATTTATAACGTGGTACTTCGTCCTAATACCCGTTACAATTAATTTATTAATTTAAACAGGGACGACGGCCCCGAAGAACGCGTCCTTATCGTCGCCGTGGGTTAATAAATTAACCCGTCGGGACACGGTAGCGGAGATAGGACGATCTCCTTATACCGACACACGTGACGGGGAAAATCGGGAATCGGAAAGCGGTTTGCGGGTTACTTCATAATTAAAATAATTACGCGACCGTTGAATTAATAACAAATAAACAATATTTATTTACTGAAGTTACACGGAGGTGCCCGACAATAATTAACGGGGCGTTCTCCCGGTCGCGTGGTATATACGCGGCAAGCAGGGGCTGCCCCCGTGCTTGCCCCGCGCAATACCTATTCGGTTTCGGTAGCACCGGTGTGCTACCGAACAAACATTCATGCACGCACTCTCAACACACTCTAAATATATACCGACCAATGTCGGGTACTTACCGGGCTGGCTGGTCCATGGGCCCTGGTGGAAGTCGGCGCCCCGACGTCCGTTGGCCGGTGGAGTCGGCCCGGTCTCCCGTCGTCCTCGACGGTAGTCTGCAGGTGCGGCCTGATGCCGCGGCGATTCGCCTACCTCGGGGAATACTCAACCCGAGGTGTATGGTCCTTCGCACTGCACTTTCACAATCTCACTAGCACTCGCGTACGGCTTCCCGGAGTACGGACGAACCGGTCCGGTACTTCCCGTGGCGCGCGAAACTAACGTGACGAGGTGTCAAAGGGTGCTGTCGCGGTCAAGACCGGCAGCGTACTGAGCTTTTCGGGAATTGTCGCATTCCCGAAAAGTATCTAACACACACACACAATAACAATAGAGTATATGGATGCTCGCACACATCCTCGCTCGTAGACATAAACACGCGTGTTTCGTGGCCTTGAAGAGGCAACGCACGAAACAATAACAATGTGCGAGATTTCACGATGTAATATATTATATACACGAAATAATATTTTAGATTCAATATTATTTTATCTCATTGCAACGACGTCTCGTCGCAATATATAACTAATTCAAATACAAAACATGGTATGTCAATTTAAGAAAAACCTTAATTAAAGTTTTTTACAATAAAAATAATAAGATTTTAAATATTTGAAAATAACCAAAACAGCAAGCTTTGCTCGCGATCAGCAGAAGTCCCGAGGTCCCATACGAATTACTGAAATACCCCATAAAATTCCTCAATAAGTACAGATACCAGAATACTGTATGTCTTCCCGAAAGTTCAAAAAATTCCGTAATAACATAAGAATTCCCGAAATACACAAGAAATAACGTAATAAATGAATATATCTCAGAATACCTTAAAAATTCCCAATAACACAAAAAATCAAAATTTATTGCTGATAACCCGGAATACCTCAAAAAGTACTGAAATATCTATGCAGTCCCGTAATTAGTACAGATATCGGGGGATATCTCAATAATTTCCGGAATATCCATTATTTCCGTAGTTAGTACAGACATCCCGGAATACATCAATAATTCCCGAAAAATAGAAGAAATCTCGTAATTAGAGCAGATATCCAAGAATACCTTAGAATTTCGGAAATATTCAAGAAATCCCATATATAGTACATATCGTCGCCTCCGAATAAAAACATTGTCACTGAGAAATCGCTTGAAAAACACGTTAAATCAGAATTCGCTTCGAGAATACGTTAACTCAGAAATCGCTTGGAAAACACGTTAACTCAAAAATCGTTTGGAGAAAACTTTAACTCAAAATTCGCTTGAAAAACACGTTAATTCAGACGATGATTTTTGTCGCCTCGATTGAAGTTGGCACCACTGCCAAAAATTTTTAACAGTAGATAAGCTAGGCCGGTTCTAACTCATAGGCCGGTTTTAACTCACAGGCCGGTTCTAGCCCAAATGTGTGTGTGTGTGTTACCCCACGTGTGTTACGTTATATTGAGTATCCATACTAAGTATATGAGACTGTAGCGGTCATATATAGTAATCGATTAAATATTTGGACGCTTGAGAGATAGTGCACCACGACGCGAACCCTAGCGGATGAATCGAGAACTTTGCGTATATTTCGTACTACGTAGTACCGATGCTAAGGTTATGAGTAATCGAATTCGTCTTATATAGTAACAGATGTGGCTAGAGACTTTTAAGTGCCGAGCCGCGGTGGCTCATGGGTAGAGCTCCCGACTCTCACACCGAGGGTCGTGGGTTCGATCCCAGACGTGTACCTCTGAAAATTTTTTCATGTGCATTTTTCGAACACGGCGACTCAGTGGCTCGGCGTGTCACTATAATGTGACGCCAGTTCAGGTGCGCGTGCGTTTCGTGCACTTGTCAGTGCATGAGAGGCACGGGCATCTGAACTATAGGGAACGTTAGGGACGCGAAGATGTAAAGAGGATCGCGGTGGTTCCATCGGGAGGACAGGAAACTGTAATTATTAGACTAATTACAGTGACCGATGATATCTTCCGATGGATACAAGCACCACTGTTTCAACTACATGTGCTTTGTTTACAGACACACCGTTCACCTCCGTCGCTGATTAGCCCTGGCAGCATAAATAGAGCGACGTTAAATAACATAAAAAAAAACTTTTAAGTGCTGAATAAAAAATTAAGCGGGCGTCGGGTCTTGAACCCGAGCCACTTCGGATCCAAAGGCGTTCACGCTAACCACTGCGCTACGCCCGCACTGGTCGTAGCGCTTCTTATTGCTCTTATATGCTACCGATACCGCGCCACCTCGCGGTGTCGGTAATCCAGGCATCTTATGATAAGTGGATGAAATCCACCCTGTCACACAGTCGCGGTGTCGGTAATGCTGGCATCTTTTGATAAGTGGATTAAATCCACCCTGTCACACAGAGTAGAAGGTTAGTCGCTTGCGTGATAGCAAACCATACCGTAAACCCTAGCGGATGATTCGGGAAACCAGTGCGTGTGTGCGCATGTAATTAATTCGTTTGCACTTTAACTAAATCGATTGCACATTGATAGCAATCGTTTGCACAATGATAGCAACCGTTTGCACATTGATAGCAACCGTTTGCACATTGATAGCAATCGTTTGCACATCGATAGCAACCATTTGCACATTGATAAAAATAATTTGCAAATTGAGAGCAACCGTTTGCACAATGATAACCATCGTTTGCACATCGATAGCAACCATTTGCACATTGATAAAAATAATTTGCAAATTGAGAGCAACCGTTTGCACATTGATATCAACCGTCTGCGCATTGTTAGAAACAGTTTGCACGTTAAGAGTAACCGTTTGCACATTGATAGCCACCGTGTGAACATTGATATCAATCGTTTGCGCATTGTTAGAAACCGTTTGCACATCGAGAGCAACCGTTCGCACATTGATAGCTACCATTTGTTCATTGAAAGCAACCGTTTGCAGTTTGTTTGAATACTTTGCATTATAATCGAAAAGTATATTCTAGGCCTGCTCATTTACTTTTGCTTTTATTAAGCGATTTGTAACCACTTGCTTTAGGGTAAGACATTCTGTTTAATGAAAGTTTTTTTTTTTAGTATACGCTTTCCATGTCAGTAGATTCGTCTCTTCCTTTTTCTCTTCATTCTCCAGGAGGGAAGGAAAATGAACTATACCATTGCTTGGACCCGTGACGAAAGTATGTAGAATTGCTAATATTTATACTAATTTAAGGAAAGGACAAAGACTTCAGCCTACACCGTCGCCTGTGCGGTAAACAACTTATCGTTACCTCTCCGTTTTTTTCTTCCCCGTTGAATCTATCTATTTTGCTCTTTTCTCAAACCACCAACGACGATAATCCGATCAGCGTTGTGTAAGCAGTTTCTTAATTAGAACACGGTAGCAGCATTCAAACCACAGATGCTTATGTGTATATATCTGAGAGAGTTTGTTCCAGGGAAACGATGCTCTGAAGAGAAAGAGTTCGAGTTGAACGTCACCGATGAGAGGATAAATTGCTAGATCCTTCAGAATGAAATCTTTGCCTGGTTGCATAAATCCTTGATCGTCTACTGTGTTCTCCATCTGGACAACGTATGAGATATTGCAGCTAAAAACTCTGATTTATAAACTCTCCCCCGCTCCCCTCCGCCAAGCCATGATAAAGCTTTACGTTGGTAATATTATAGTGATCAAATCGACTAGCGCGCATTATCCGCTTATTGACTTTTGTGATTAGTTTGACAACCCAGAATAACCATTCTAGGTTTTTCTAATTGATTAGTTGTTTTTACAGTCCAAATATGTCTTGACGTTGGTTTTTAACAAATCCCGAGTTCGAAAACTCATGGAACTTTTACATACTCCAGCAATCGAACTTCACGAGGATTCACATATGGCATAAGCTACTCGATTCATATTAATTCAAACTTTATAAATGATAATATTATACCTATTTAAATGACAGCGTTCAAATCAGTTTGTGATAATAAGTTCATGCTTTGCAATGATTACTATTTTCCAATAGCCTTCGGCAAAATGCAAAGGGTACAGAAACGGCAAGGTAACCAACATTATCGACTGTATTCTACAATTCGCCGAATGTTACAGGTAACTGTATAGTATTAAAAAATAATGAAAAATATTAAAAGGCTTTACAGGAGTACCAAATGTATTACAAATAGCATTAAAGGAGTATCAAAGATATTAAACTCATATCAAATGTATTAAAAAGTAGCAAAGAATATTACATGTATTATACTTAATATCAAAGGAGTATCAAATATACTGTAAAGAGTATTAGAAAGTTTATAAAGGATATTCAAGGTATCACTAATAGTATTAAACAAGTTTCAAACATATAACATACAGAATTAAAAAAATCTCTAACGTAGTATTAAAAGTTTTAAAAAAGTATTTAGAGTATCAAATGTATCAAATGAATTATAAACAGTATTAATACAATATTGAACGAAGTATTCAAGGTATTGAAAAGTATTAAAGGTTATTAAATGTATTATCAAAAGTATTAAAAAGTATCGAACATATAACATGCATTATTAAAACAATATCTAACGTAGTATCAATAGTATTGAAAAGCATTAAAAGATATTAAATGTGTTATCAAAATATTAAAAAGTATCTAATGTAGTATAAAAGTTTTAAAAAGTATAATTCAAAAAGTATTACATGTACTACATATATATTACTAAACGAGTATCAAATATTTATACAAATATAGCATATCAAAAAAGGTAGTGGGTTAAAATTAATAATTTAACAATTCAAAGAAAACAATGGCCAAAGCGAGCTAAAAATGTATATATTATTTCTAGAAAGAGTTTAAGTATTCAATTTTCTCTTTCAATAATTTGTTTCTTTGTTATTAAATGTTTATCGTTGAACTTCTGTAATAGAAAGTACTTTATCAAACACTTTCAAAGGACGTATCTAATTTCGAAAGTATATTGTATCATTTGAATTATTTATAATATTATTAATCTTTCCCTATTTAAAATTTATTATTTTAAACTAACTATGCAAACAATAATTCCCGATATATTCAAGAAATCTTGTGATTAGTGCAGATATTCCAGATTACCTGAAAATTCCAGAAATCCGGCAGTAATGGAGGAATAATTCCAAATTACTCGGTATACCCTAGAAATTCCGGAAATATCCATGAAATCCCGTGACTATGCGAGATATACCGGTGTTCCAAAAGATTCTTGAAATATCCAAGAAATCTAGTAATTAATGCAAATATTCGGAAATTCTTTATAGATTAAATATGCATTCACCGATTTTTTTGGATATAAAACTAGCACTTTCCCAAAGGTTAAGGAAACTACCCTCAAAATATCAGCTGAATCGATTGAAAACTTTTTGAGATATTCGTGCGGGGAAAAAATGCGGGGAAATATACTATGTTACATAGAAAAAAGTTGTCTCTTTTTAATACGAACGTTTTATGTGTTAACATTTTTTTTATAGGAGTTGTCTATTTCGAGATATTGTACAAAGAACACTTTTTGTCGTCCTCACTAATAATATCACTCTCCCTCACTCTTTGGTTCCGGAGGTATGTGCTGCGGCTTAGTTTAACAAGCAACCGTGGCAAGACGGCGGATCGTAGAGCTCTGTCTCTCGGCGTTCTTGAGAGTCGCGTTCGTATCGCGCGCCTGCGCAGTACATACTTTGCACGCGGTAAATCGATCACGCAACAAGCGCTCGAGTCGATTACCGCTGTATTCAGGCTGTAGCGGCGCAAGTCTGCTGTATGGTGTATGCTGACCTGGTGCTGTTTACATCTCGACGATGCGGTATCCTTTCAGGTAATTACTAACTCGTTCCATATTATCTGTAATTCAACTAATTTCTACGGTGTGAGTTTCAGGCATGAAGCTCACCCGACGCCGCATCACTGCCCGGAGCCGCCTTGATCCTCTCTCCTCGACGTAGTCAACCACGGTGACTGATAGCCGCTCTTCATACAGCTCCAGGTAAATGCCTTGTAGTGGGGATTACGCGAGTATGCGTATTCATGTAGTTTAAAGTTTAAGAGGTTTGCTGTGCACATTGTTTATGTATAGCAACCGAACCTCGCCTATCCTATAATCTTCCTTGTACAGCTGTAGTGTTTACATACAGCTACACCTGTATTTTCTTTCTCCACGTCCTCTACATACAGATGTATATTTTCTTCCTTGCTCCTCGTCCTCTAAATGCGTACTGATACTGATTATGATGCTCTATTACAGCTGCATACTGGTTGGTGTTGGAGGTTCCATAGCCTTGCGCCTGGATGGTGCCTCTTCGCCTAGTCTGCTGTCCTGTGGAGCTAAGGAGGGTCCTCGAGGTTTCTTCATTTATAGCCTTCTTGCTTCATATGCTTGGCGGTGTTAGACCCGGAGGAGCCTGCCTGATGCTGACCGAGCTCACCCAGGGCCTTCAACGCCAGGACCACCTTAGTGCTTCGGCTGCTTATGTGGGCTGTGCTTGGGATAGAGTTTTAGTCTGTGAGGGTAGGTAGGACTTATTTACAGTGCGGGTAGGTAGGACTTATATACAGTGCGGGTAGGTAGGTGTTCGCTATGGGTTCGGCATTTGTTACTTGACATGTGCAAGACACATTGTCACAACTCCCCCCCCCACCAAACAAAAATTACGCGAAAGTATGGCTAATTTAAAAAAATGCTGCTAATTACTATTGTGATTGAAATTTCAGATTCTTATAATAATGCGAAATTTAGTAGGGGTAATTACGCTGTTGCTCACTTATTTACATTCCTATCTTATTAGCCGGCGCTAATAATACGGTGTATTAATGTATAGTCTCCTTGACTAGCTGCTTGGCTGCAAATCTGTGTACTGTGTACGCGCTGTATTGTTAATTATTTTAGCTGACATAACAAAGATTAAAATATTGAAAATAATGTAACGACGACTGGCCTCAGTACATAAAATATAAAATATTGATATGACTTGTAGTTCCTCGATATTTAATTCCACGTGGTTAACGCAGTGCACCGGTGCTCTGGCTAAGTAATAGCTCGTATACAGAAATAACGGACAGTACTGCTGAAACTTGCTTTGAGTAAAAGCTGGCTAATATAGTATTAAAAAGCGCGCGAAGGGGAAAAGCTGGGGACTATAAGGGGGAAATCGCGGCACACACAGGCAAGGAAAACGGACTTGCAGAAAATGGCACTAGGTTGCACAAACCTTTGACGATTCTGTAAATAGTATGGCACACACTCTTCTTACGCTCGGGTTTTCTCTCTCTCTTTCGTCATGTCGGTAATCCTCGAACGGTGAGGCATATACGACGGTCGTACGAGCTCTGACTCTCGTCGACGTCGACGCGTGAGAGTCGCTGCGCGCATGCGCTGCGGCAATTTCGTTCGTACGCGGCCTTATACCGTGTGAATGTCCGCCGCGCACGAATGTCATCACACAACGGCGAGTTGGTGGCGACGACGAAATTGGCTGATTCGGCCTTCTCCTCGTGATCCCCCTGGCTATTCTTTTCTCCTCTCTTGGCGATGACTGGCTCGAGGACTCGGGGATGCGGTACGGCGTAGTTGTCTGGGTGAGTACTAAACCGTATGGTTACTTAGTTTGGATGTTGTCGTTCTCATTTAACTTCTGTTCTGCACTCCTATACACAGCTATTTAACTGCTGTGTGAACCTGTTCTCTCCCTTGCATAGTGCACATTATAAGTAATAATGTTACAGGATTATTCGCTGTACTGGATGACTGCTGTGGGATCTGGGTTCTAGCTACGTTGCTTCTCCAGGTATGCTGTCAGGGACTACTCTTCACCACTTCCTGGCATCGGTGCACTAGGTGATCTTCTGCGTTGGCTCTCTCAATCGCTACCATCGACTGGTTATGTTATCTTCAGGCTGTATCTACAGTGTCACCTCTTAGTTTCCTGTTTTTGTGCTCGGTGGTGGAGGCTTCTTTCTGCTTAGGCTGCTAGAGTTCGGTGAGGCTTGGGTAGGGTTCGGCAATAGGATTTGAATAGAAATATCTGGGTTAGTCGGTTCAATAATGTGGGCTCTAGTTTAGGCATGTGTGTGCTCGCTTATTTTGACATGCGTTAAATGCATTGTCACAATAAATAATATGATTAACGGATGGGCGCCAAACACGTTTACGCGACGAAGAACGAAATAACTCGCGGGTTATCGAAACGTCGGAGATTTACTCCGCTGCTGCTATTACGGTTCCTCCTCTCGACTGATCTTTCCCCCCTCGGAAACCGCCGTGAGGCATTACTTTGAGAGGGGCAGTCATGCCACGTTTGGCCCTTCGTGATCAGCAATAAGTCAATGTCTCGTGCATGTGTGGCGGCTACTAAGGTCACCCCTTGTACGCTCTTCTTCTTTTCTAAAATGGTTCAGCCGCCCCACATGGATGCTGCTAAGGTCACTATGGCATCCCAACCTTCTTGCGAACCAAGGAGGCACATCCCGATACCCTCTGGTGTCAGAGGCCCCTTCCAAAAGGTATGGAAAACACCCCTTTCTTCCGCGAGTCGAGGACACCAGGACAAGACGTGCTCCACGTCTTCGTCGACACCAGGGCAGGTCGGGCACTCCGCACTCCCGTATATACGGATGCGGTGCAGGTAACTGCGAAAACACCCATGCCCGGTAAGCACCTGGGTCAGGTGGAAGGTGACGAATCCGTGTTTCCTACTCGTCCACTTGACGATATCTGGGGTGACGCGGTGGGTCCAGCGACCTTCGCTTGCCGAATCCCATCTCTGCTGCCACAGTTCGATAGTCCTGTTTGACCACCGACTGCTACTACCACGTGCTGCTTCGCTGCTGTTTTTTAAGATACGCCGACCTTTTCTGTACGTATCAGCTCTCTCTATCGCCAAAAGATCGATGGGAGGAATTCGCGCGATCACCGTGAGGGCTATATCTGACACGGTTCTATAAGCATGAGCCACCCTTAGTGCGGCTATTCTGCAGGCTCGCCGACAGGATACACCGTAGCTTAGGTTAGTTCTTAGGGCGTCCGCCCAAATCGGGGCTCCATATAAAATTACCGAGCTTACCACTGTCGCTAAGAGGGCTCGACGTGGCTGCTTTGGCCCTCCGATATTGGGCATTATGCCCGACAAAGCTCTAGCCACTCCTGCGGCTTTCGACCCTGCACTCAGTAGGTGTTCCTTGAATGTTAGCCGCGCATCCAAGATGACTTCTAGATAGTTCACCGTGTCCACCGATCTTACACGTTTACCATTTACAGTAAAGGTGGCGTACCTCCTTTGCTTCGTTCTGGAGATAAGTACCGCCTCGGTCTTTTCGGCCGCCAGACACAGCCCATGGGTGCTCAGCCATTCAGCCACTACCGCGATAGAGACATCTCCGAGATATTCTATCTAATCGATGCTCCTTGCGACGACGATCAAAGCCACATTGTCCGCAAAAGCCACCATCGACACTCCCTGTGGAAGCTGCTGCCTAAGCAGTCCGTCGTAAATGACTCGGTTTGATCTTGTTCATCACCATTTTGTAGGGCTTACCCCAGGGATCGCGGTCCTCTTCCTCGCAAAATTCGCGCCAGCACTTGCGTTTAGCCGCTTTAATGGCAGCCTTGAGCTCTTTCCGTTTTTCCTCGTAGGCCGCGGTTAGTTCTTGGTACCGCGGCTGGTTCCGAGCTCTCTGGTGCAGTCGACGAGTCCTCCGACACTCACGGCGTAATTTTGCGATATTCTCATTCCACCAGTAAATAGGTGGGCGGCCACGAGGGATGGATTTCCTGGCCATAGAGATATCGCAAGCCGCTATTATGGCACGCGTGAGTTCCTCGGCTCGTTCTTCCGGTGTTCCTTTGACAGCGTCTTCTGCTATGGAGCAGAGGAACATTTCTCGGTCAAAGGTAGACGGTACCCATCTCTTGTATTGGAAGCTTTGTTCAGACCTGCTACCCTGTTAATCATCGATTGGAGCTGGTACACGAGTGCTTGATGGTCGCTCCCCGTGTAGCGATCACTAACTTTCCAGGTAAACCCTCTCTTCATTAATCTGGGATCGATGAAGGTTAGGTCTACTATAGACGACCTCCCCGCCTTGGTAAAAGTGGGAGTCGTTCCAGTGTTAGCAATCCCCGTCGTGATCTCTCGTGTAACTCGGTAGTCCTGCGCGCGCGACTCTCTCCCGAATTCTAATTTTCATTGTGCGGGTATCAGCCGTTCGAGTCGTTGGCTATACCTATATCTATATACAGGGTGATCCAGAAACATAGGTAACATATATATATATTCCGATTCAGAAAATTAATTCGAGTATAACCCCGTCGGAATTTAAAAAAAATATTAATTAGGCGAGGCGTAATTCATTTTTTAAATGGGCCAATCAGAGGCCGGATTAGGGAAGAAAGGTGAGCGGCGTTGCCGCGCGAGACTAATGCAATAGGTCTATAATACGCGTGCGTTATAAATATGAGATTATTACAGTTTTTAATCTCATCGTATTTACATTAATTTATTGAAACCTTTATGACGAATTTTAAGACAATAAAATTTTGAATTGAATTAAGTTTTGTGTACAATATAGCCAATAAATACGTTTACCATAAAGATATATCGCTACATATTGGAAATATATTAATTAATTTTGCAAGTATATTGGCAATAATATTGCTAGGTAAATAATTCCTAGTCCGTGTAAAATGAAATTTAGCTCAAGCCTCAATTCTCCGTTTAAAAAACATAATGTTACCCCGAGCGCTCTCCGATGTTCGCGCACATCAAATTTTGTGTTCGCGGAGTAAGCCCGCTGCGGGCGCTCTCCGACGTCCGCACTGCAAGAGCAAACGTGCTCGAAAAAAGTTACTTCGTTAAAATTACAATTCATTGTGTTTTAGACTTAATAAATATTTTGAAAAACTCGTTCCAAATGTTTAGGATAATAATTGCAATAGTCTGGCTATTGAATTGAATTGAGTGTTCAATATACAAAATGCCAATGAATAACTACCATAAATTCGCAATATATTGGTAATATATTAGCAATAATATTGCTAGTAAGTTAATTCTGAGTCCGTGTAAAATAAAATATAGCTGAACCCTCGATGAATTTTTATAATCGTCTGGGAATCATCTAGCTATAGTATATCTATAATATGTTTACGTTTACCAAAAATTTTTAAACTGATTTTTTATAATATATTAGTATATGCTGAACAAATCGATATCATTAAAATTAATTGGATCATATCTTTACTAAAAATCGGTATTATGAGAAATCGTGGATTTATGTCACGCATCTTAGTAATTATTCGGATGACCAAAGACAGACGTTCATTCACGTTTTCATCCACTTGAGGTAATAAAAGATCATCGATTTGTCGGTAGTATTGACAATTCGGAAGGCACGAAACATATTGGCGATATATTGATAATAATTTGGCAATATGTTGGCAACATATTGGCAACATATTAGCAATATATTGACAATACTTTGGCAAAATATTGGCAACATATTGGCAATATATTGGCAACATATTGGCAATAATCTGGCAACATATTGGCAATATATTGATAATACAAATAATAAATACTTAACGAAATACTCTTTTAACTGCAAGATTTAAGCCATACTTTAAGCCATACTTGCGCAAACACTTTCAGACACACATGCAGTCATACAATTAGCCATACTAAAAGATCAACTTTTCATTCCTTGTAACTATCCTCTGTATTGGTTGGTAATAAAAACCGACATAAGAAAAATCAACGAATTATTTTGTTATTCTAAAATATCTGTCTTTGTTGATTGCTTTAAATCGTCTTCTCGTTCTTGCATTAGTAGCACAAACTGTGTGAGAAGCTTCATCAACCACCTAAATACAGGAGGGTAGTAATAAGGAATGAAATTTGCTTTTTTATCGAGAAATAGACATTTTCATGTTATTTTCTTATCTAAAATATCTGTCCTTTGTTGATTTTTTTTAAGTTGGCTTTTCGTACCAACCAATACAGAGGGTAGTTACAAGGAATGAAAAGTTGATCTTTTAGTATGGCTAATTGTATGGCTGTATGAAATGTTTGTGAAAGTATGGCTTTAAGTCTGGCTTAAATCATGCAGTTAGAAGTGTATTTCGTTAAATACCCGGGTAAAAAAATTAAAGCTTATATGAACTTTATATAAACTTTAGGTTTGGCTAAACTTGATATGGGGTTAGCCAACGAGACTAAGCCGAACTTGTGCAATTGAGTGTTCAAGTTTGGCGAAAGTATATCAAATGTTCAGCTGAAATTCATATAAAGTTTTTATAAAGTTTTTTTACAATTACTGACAAATAAAATATAGTTTATACTAAGTTTAGCTGAACTCAATATTAACGTGATAACAAGTTCGGGTTTATAAAGTCATATAATGTTTATATCAACATACCCAAAGAAAAATTTCAAAAATCTTCTTTAACTGACATCAGTAAGAATACATCGGTTAGAAAAATGGTGAAAATAGATACATTGTGGTTTTTTAAATTTCTTCTTTCAGGTTATGTCTTCAAAACTAAGGAAATGGACAACACTTTTCAGTGACGGATTCGAATTTTTTGGAATATATCTCCGTTTTTCTAACCGATGTATTCTTACTGATGTCAGTTAAAGCAGATTTTTAAAATTTTTCTTTGGGTTTGTTGATATCAACATTATATGACTTTATAAACCTGAACTTGCTATCACGTTAATATTGAGTTCAGCTAAACTTAGTATAAACTATATTTTATTTGTCAGTAATTGTAAAAAAACTTTATAAAAACTTTATATGAATTTCAGCTGAATATTTGATATACTTTCACCAAACTTGAACAGTTAACTGCACAAGTTCGGCTCAGTCTCGTTGGCCAACCCCATATCAAGTTTAGCCAAACCTAAAGTTTATATAATGTTCATATAAACTTTAATTTTTTTACGCGGGTATTTATTATTTGTATTATCAATATATTGCCAACATGTTGCCAAAGTATTGTCAATATATTGCCAATATGTTACCAAAGTATTGTCAATATATTGCCAATATGTTGCCAAAGCATTGTCAATATATTGCCAATATGTTGCCAAAGTATTGTCAATATATTGCCAATATGTTGCCAAAGTATTGTCAATATATTGCCAATATGTTGCCAAAGTATTGTCAATATATTGCCAATATGTTGTCAAAGTATTGTCAATATATTGCCAATATGTTGCCAAAGTATTGCCAATATGTTGCCAATATATTGCCAATATGTTGCCAATATTTTGCCAAAGTATTGTCAATATATTGCCAATATGTTGCCAATATGTTGCCAACATATTGCCAAATTATTATCAATATATCGCCAATATGTTTCGTGCCTTTCGAATTGTCAATACTACCGACGAATCGATGATCTTTTATTACCTCAAGTGGATGAAAACGTGAATCAACGTCTGTCTTTGGTCATCCGAATAATTACTAAGATGCGTGACATAAATCCACGATTTCTCATAATACCGATTTTTAGTAAAGATATGATCCAATTAATTTTAATGATATCGATTTGTTCAGCATATACTAATATATTATAAAAAATCAGTTTAAAAATTTTTGGTAAACGTAAACATAATATAGATATACTATAGCTAGATGATTCCCAGACTATTATAAAAATTCATCGAGGGTTAAGCTAGATTTTATTTTACACGGACTCAGAATTAACTTACTAGCAATATTATTGCTAATATATTACCAATATATTGCGAATTTATGGTAGTTATTCATTGGCATTTTGTATATTGAACACTCAATTCAATTCAATAGCCAGACTATTGCAATTATTATCCTAAACATTTGGAACGAGTTTTCCAAAATATTTATTAAGTCTAAACACAATGAATTGTAATTTTAACGAAGTAACTTTTTTCGAGCACGTTTGCTCTTGCAGTGCGGACGTCGGAGAGCGTCCGCGACGGGCTTACTCCGCGAGTACAAAATTTGATGAGCGCGAACGTCGGAGAGCGCCCGCAGCGGGCTTACTCCGCGAACACAAAATTTGATGTGCGCGAACATCGGAGAGCGCTCGCGGTAGCATTATGTTTTTTAAACGGAGAATTGAGGCTTGAGCTAAATTTCATTTTACACGGACTAGGAATTATTTACCTAGCAATATTATTGCCAATATACTTGCAAAATTAATTAATATATTTCCAATATGTAGCGATATATCTTTATGGTAAACGTATTTATTGGCTATATTGTACACAAAACTTAATTCAATTCAAAATTTTATTGTCTTAAAATTCGTCATAAAGGTTTCAATAAATTAATGTAAATACGATGAGATTAAAAACTGTAATAATCTCATATTTATAACGCACGCGTATTATAGATTTAGTAAGTAAATTAATAATAGTAGTAATTAATTTATTAGTCTGCGGTCTAATTCAAACTTAAATAAAAATCATTTCCTTGATTATACATTTTATTCATACAATCAATCTCGTAAAATATATTTTGCGATTCATTCGCTTTCGCGATCTTCTGCTATACGCATTAGCTATGTTCAGGCGTCTCGGCCGCTTCGCTCGTTGACCTATTGCATTAGTCTCGCGCGGCAACGCCGCTCACCTTTCTTCCCTAATCCGGCCTCTGATTGGCCCATTTAAAAAATTAATTACGCCTCGCCTAATTAATATTTTTTTAAAATTCCGACGGGGTTATACTCGAATTAATTTTCCGAATCGGAATATATATATATATATGTTACCTATGTTTCTGGATCACCCTACAAATTATGGATTAAAACTCAAATTTTGAAAGAGGTTACAATTATGAATTACGGGAGAAATGGAAGAAACAGGTTTTGATTTATATACCGCTAAAATGTTATCAATAGTTCTTTAAAATTAATACAAAAATTTATTTATTTAAGAAGAAAGCTTTATTACTCTTAAAGTACAAAATATTAATGACATAGGACTTTTGTCGATGATCCTTCGTCATTAAATAAATTAATTTTAGGAGGTGAAGTTCTATTTAGATCCGTTTAAAATAATCCAAAATTTTAATAAGTAGTTACTAATTACTACAATTTAGTAAGTATGTGCACTTTACTATTTTTCGTAAGTTGATGTTTCATTAACATTTATAATTATTAAAATATAAATTTAGGTGTTATAAGAATTCATATAGTTTAAAATTTACAGTTAACATTTAATATGTCTCTATTTTTTTTATTATTTTTGTTCTGATTTGATTACACTAAATTTTGGTGAACTTTTATTTATAAATTATAATAACTATAGCAATACCTCCAAGGTGTTGTGTGAATCTGTTTAATTGTTAAGGTGTCCATGGTAGTGAAAAAATAATACAAATTAAAACATTATTTTAAACAAATTAATTACGAAAAACCTTTTTCGAAATTAAAAATAGGGGGTTGGCGCGCGAAGTGCGCAGGGGGGCGAATAATCTTTAAAAAAGTATAATTAAAAAAACAATACTTTTTATACACAAAAATACTACTGTTATTGTTATTGTTTAGTTTATTTATTAAAAACTACTATTAGTTTGAAATAATCTTTGGCGTTTCTAATTACTTCTGAAATTAATATCTAATTACCATTAATAGAAGTACTCTGAAATAACAATAAATTGTCAAGTATTTTCTATCTGACTACAATTTTAAATTATTTTCAATATATTTATTACTTTTTATTCTTAAATTTTTTTGTTCTGAACATTAATATGGGATCGATTCTTATTCGTAAAACTATCAATTTATATTATTTAGTTATTTATTTAGCAATTGTATTAAACTTTATTGTTGAGGTTTTAATTAATCTGTAGGAGAGAGGAGAGAGGGAGTATTAATAATAAAACACTACCTCCTGTTTACACTTAGATATATTTAATTCACCTTTGTACTAAATAAACAAAAACTCAAGCTGTACAAGAAATAGATGCTTTTAGTCGAACAAAATAAAGTCGAAGCACGTCCGGCGCCCGCGATCGTTCTAGAACGAGTGAGGCGAAGCGAGAGAGCTGCTCCCGCGCAACAGCTCCGCGCACGCTCGCTTCGCAGGCCCGAGAAGCCGAAAGCTCGAGAGCTCCGCGGTCGGGGAGGGGAGCCTCGCTACGAATAGCTGCACTGATTGTGCTCGCTCCTTAACATCCAACACTCCCTCCCGAGCAGATTCAGTCCAGCTGGTAGCCATCAATTTCATCAGTTCTTATTTTTCTCTGAGGTGTCTGAAAACAAACAAAGGGTTATTTTACGATATTAATATTCAGGAGCAATTCAGTCAAGCGTGCATGTGACTCAAAAGGCAACGCTTTCGTGAATATATCAGCAATTTGTTCAGCTTATTTTTACTAGATTTCTGGCAACACACTCTCTTACATAATCTCTTTTAACTTCGGTCATATGTCTTAACTTATTTGTACAACTGACTTGTGCACTAGCTCCAGCTGATTGGTTATCACACCAGAGTGTTATCGGCAAAAACGAATTTTCAATCAAAATCAAGCTTAAAGAATTATATAATGCCATCAACCCTTGGCAAGCTTCGCTCATTGCGACGTACTCTGCCTCGCAAGTAGATAGAGCTACATAAGATTGCTTATGAGTCTTCCAAGCAACTGTATCACCAAATAACTTAATTACAAACCCACTAGTTGTTAATGAGCCTTTGCAATCTGCAAAACTAGCGTCAGCATATCCTTCTAAATTATCTGATTTTCCTTCAAGCTTAATACCTAATTTTCTAGTATGTTTTAAATAACGACATACTCGTTTTACCATTTTCCATTCCTCTTCCGTTGGGTTGTTTTGATGCCTACTCAAGACATTTACGGCATAAGCAACATCTGGCCGTACTGTATTTGCCATATACAGAAGAGATCCAACTATTTCTCTGTATGGTCCATTTGTCTTTGTATTCGGATCGTCCAGCTGATCTTCTTCTCTATCACGTCTCTCACGATTCATCACTTGCTTACTCACCATCGGCGTTCTTTGAGGATGCATTTCGCTGTATCCAAAAGTTTTAACATTTTATCTATATACTCTTTCAACGTAATTTCTATCGTTTTGTTATGTCTGTCTCTGTTTAGCTCTAAACCTAATAACGTTTTATTAAGTGATTTTTTGTCGTCCATGCAGTGTATTTAGGAGTAGTTTAGGTTTTCCTCGATATTGATGAACAAACCATATTTATTTATTTGGCGACGTTTCGATGGATATCCTCCATCCTCATCAGGCTATACCTTTTTATTAAAAATGATATCATTTTACAACATCTTTTAAACACAATTTTCACATATATAAATCTAATTTACTTACTATTTCGTCAATATATAGGTATACACATATTATTAACAGCATCTCTGATGCGTCGCTCTATAATTGAAAACAATGATTAAAATAACAAACGTTTAACAATTTTTGCACAGAGATTGAGGTTATATATAACATACCTTTCCCCTATTGTTGTGTCCATAATCAACACAAAAAATTGAAAATTAAATAAAGACTTAAAGAACATTACAAAATAAATTAACACATAAACACACATATTAAGCAAAAGGCAGTCAAATATTAAAATAAAGCTAACAATGTATATCACAGACGGTTAATACTGAAACATTTGAAATATCACGTCCCCCGTTTTCAGAGACACCTATGCGATCAATCTTAATCAGATCGACAACACAGTCATCCCCACCACAGGCGCGAAACCTCAAATTAAGTAAATTATGTGTACTGATAAGTAATAAAAAATTAATAAATTATTTATGATTATTTACAAGAGAATTCAAAAAATTTTTTTATAAGACTAAATTAAAATTTACTATTTCAATAAAAAATATTTTTTCCCGTTAAAACAATTAATAATTGGTAATAAAAATTTAAAAAAATTAAATTTAAGTAGTTAAGTATTTTATTAAATTTTAAATATAGTAGATTAACTGAACAATTTTTATAATAATGAAGAATCTTTTAATTATGAACCTAAATGAGAAGAAATTAAAAAAAACCAAAAAAAATATATATTTGAATTTACTGCGTCGCGCATCGTGCAAGACACAATACGCGCATCGATCAACACGCAAGTCGATCACTCACCTTATCCAAACATCTGATCGATATACATTGATTTGAGATTATGTCATAGGGGAGAGATACACATTATAATTTAGATTTTAATTTAATACTATTGATAATGTCACTGTAATGTTGGCTAAGATGTCTAGTATCGTCTTTGCAATTGATCGCATTATGATGCAGATTTATGTGGATCATTTCTGATAATACTCGTTTTTTCCAATTCTTTTCAGTATCAAGTATTTTGACGTTGTCAAAATCTAACGAATGATCATATGCGAGCATATGTTCATTGATTACATAGTGCGACTCAGTTTTGTTTATATTAGCTTTATGTTCTTTAATACGACATTTTACTTGTCTCTTTGTTTCACCTACATAACTAGCATTACAATCTTTACAATCTATTTTATACACTACATTAGTTTTAGTTAATTTGTCTATTTTATCTTTGCCCCTCACAATAACACCATCAATTTTATTATAAATTTTAGGTATAACTTTGATAGCTTTGCCCTTCATAGAACCAGATATTTTTTCATAAAATTTAGGAATAAAAGGAATATTTAAAGTTGCTTTATAATTAGTTACTACTCTATTATTAACTTGATCATTATTATGACTAGAACTATATTTTATTTTCTCTAATCTTTTTCTTACATTATGATTTATGAACTTTTTTGGGTAACAATTATTTTTTAAAAATTCTTTGACTAGTTTAATATTGGATCCATGAAATTTTTCATGTGCTAACCAAATTGCCTTGTCCACCAATGTATATACCATAGCCCGCTTTTGCTGTATTGTATGACTAGATTCAAAATGTAAAAATCGTCCTGAAAAGGTATCTTTCCTATACCAATTAGTAATAACTTTTCTATTTTCATTCCTTATTAGTGATACCTCTAAAAAACTTATATAACCATTATTCTCTTTTTCATGAGTGAACTGCAATTTCTCATGGTAGTTATTGAAAACTTCAATTACATTTGTTAATTTATTTTCGGGAATACACATAATTGTATCATCCACATATCTGTAATAGAACGGTGGAATAAAATCTAATTTTTTGAGACAGTATTGCTCCAAATCTGTCATAACAATATCAGCAAAAATCGGGCTTACCGGGCTGCCCATAGGACTTCCATATAGTTGTTGATAATATTTATTATCCCATTGAAAGTAAGTGTTGCGCATCAAAAATTTTACTACTTCAATTAATTCATGTAGAGAAACATTGTGTATTTTTCTTATTAAATGGTATCTTTTTTCAATACCTTTAAGAACTAATTCTTCTGGGACATTAGTGAACAAGGAGACTACATCTAGTGAAATTATTATATAATTTGCAGGAATGTCACAGTTGCTAAGTTTTTTAATTAATTCGACACTATTTTTTACATAAGATTTAGGTTTCTTAATACTATTTGTGATCATTTTTTCCACGATTTTGGATAGTTTATATGTGGGGCTACCAATGCAAGATACAATAGGTCTTAGTGGTACATCCTTCTTGTGTATCTTTGGCAGCCCATAAATTCTTGGTAACGTTGTATCTGTTTGTGTTATTTCATTCCTATGATATTTTTTATCTAATAACTCTAACTCATTCCATTTTTTCATTATTGCGTGTGTATCTTTTTGGAGTTTGTTTAATGGATTTTTCATAATTTGACGATATGTGTTTTTATCAGATATTAATTTCTCCATTTTTTCTTTATAAGTCTGAGTTTCTATAGCAACTGTGACATTGCCTTTGTCAGCAAATGTAAAAAATATATCTTTGTTATTTTTTAAAAATCTTTTTGTTTGATTCAATCTCTGTGCAAACAACCTATCTTCATACTTAATGTGTTCAGTTTTTTTGAAGCTATTCGTCATGCAATTTGTAACATTTTTTCTAATAAAATTGACAGTTTCCTGGGAAAACTCATTATTCTCAAATAATTGTTCTACATTTTTTATGGTTTCAATTATTGTATGTTTGTCAAAACTGTTACTTGTACTATATTTTTGTCCTAAACTTACTATATCTTTAACCTCATCTGGAATATTTGTATTAGTCAAGTTAACGAACCACTTATTATTTGTAGTGATTCTATTCTGTTGCAAATCACAATTATTTGAGAAATTAATCCGCTTATTACCATTGTTTTCAATTTTACAATTATATAACTTATCGAATTTTTTCTTATGTACTAAATCTAACTTTCTTTTTATAACATTGGTTCTAACTTCTTGTCTTAAAACAAATTCTTCTATAATTGTTTTTTCTATTTTGTTCTCTAGTATATTTTTAATGTAATTAATATTTTTGTTAATATAAGAAATGTGTATGTTTACATCAACGATTTCTGCTTTTAACATTTTATTTTGAAGATGAATTATATCATTTTGTATTATATCTTTTGCAGTATTACTGATGAATGTGATGTGTTTCAAATTATTTCGTATGTTTTTTAAATGTGTTGGTAGCAAATTGAACCTTCTGCATTTTAATAGAAAAATTCTCTGTGACTTAGCTTTACTTAATTTTTCACTTAAATCAGCCAATCTTTTCAGCAACAATGTAGTGCGTCGTCCATGTGTGTTGGTTATGTGTGTGTAAAAAGATGTTCGTTGCTCCTCGTTGTTATGGGACATTTTCATTTAGGATACAATTTTCAATCAAAATCCAAATAATTATTAAGTGATTTTTTGTCGTCCATGCAGTGTATTTAGGAGTAGTTTAGGTTTTCCTCGATATTGATGAACAAACCATATTTATTTATTTGGCGACGTTTCGATGGATATCCTTCATCCTCATCAGGCTATACCTTTTTATTAAAAATGATTTCATTTTACAACATCTTTTAAACACAATTTTCACATATATAAATCTAATTTACTTACTATTTCGTCAATATATAGGTATACACATATTATTAACAGCATCTCTGATGCGTCGCTCTATAATTGAAAACAATGATTAAAATAACAAACGTTTAACAATTTTTGCACAGAGATTGAGGTTATATATAACATACCTTTCCCCTATTGTTGTGTCCATAATCAACACAAAAAATTGAAAATTAAATAAAGACTTAAAGAACATTACAAAATAAATTAACACATAAACACACATATTAAGCAAAAGGCAGTCAAATATTAAAATAAAGCTAACAATGTATATCACAGACGGTTAATACTGAAAAATTTGAAATATCACGTCCCCCGTTTTCAGAGACACCTATGCGATCAATCTTAATCAGATCGACAACACAGTCATCCCCACCACAGGCGCGAAACCTCAAATTAAGTAAATTATGTGTACTGATAAGTAATAAAAAATTAATAAATTATTTATGATTATTTACAAGAGAATTCAAAAAATTTTTTTATAAGACTAAATAAAAATTTACTATTTCAATAAAAAATATTTTTTCCCGTTAAAACAATTAATAATTGGTAATAAAAATTTAAAACAATTAAATTTAAGTAGTTAAGTATTTTATTAAATTTTAAATATAGTAGATTAACTGAACAATTTTTATAATAATGAAGAATCTTTTAATTATGAACCTAAATGAGAAGAAATTAAAAAAAACCAAAAAAAATATATATTTGAATTTACTGCGTCGCGCATCGTGCAAGACACAATACGCGCATCGATCAACACGCAAGTCGATCACTCACCTTATCCAAACATCTGATCGATATACATTGATTTGAGATTATGTCATAGGGGAGAGATACACATTCTAATTTAGATTTTAATTTAATACTATTGATAATGTCACTGTAATGTTGGCTAAGATGTCTAGTATCGTCTTTGCAATTGATCGCATTATGATGCAGATTTATGTGGATCATTTCTGATAATACTCGTTTTTTCCAATTCTTTTCAGTATCAAGTATTTTGACGTTGTCAAAATCTAACGAATGATCATATGCGAGCATATGTTCATTGATTACATAGTGCGACTCAGTTTTGTTTATATTAGCTTTATGTTCTTTAATACGACATTTTACTTGTCTCTTTGTTTCACCTACATAACTAGCATTACAATCTTTACAATCTATTTTATACACTACATTAGTTTTAGTTAATTTGTCTATTTTATCTTTGCCCCTCACAATAACACCATCAATTTTATTATAAATTTTAGGTATAACTTTGATAGCTTTGCCCTTCATAGAACCAGATATTTTTTCATAAAATTTAGGAATAAAAGGAATATTTAAAGTTGCTTTATAATTAGTTACTACTCTATTATTAACTTGATCATTATTATGACTAGAACTATATTTTATTTTCTCTAATCTTTTTCTTACATTATGATTTATGAACTTTTTTGGGTAACAATTATTTTTTAAAAATTCTTTGACTAGTTTAATATTGTTTCCATGAAATGCCTATAAATTGACGAAATAGTAAGTAAATTAGATTTATATATGTGAAAATTGTGTTTAAAAGATGTTGTAAAAGGAAATCATTTTTAATAAAAAGGTATAGCCTGATGAGGATGGAGGATATCCATCGAAACGTCGCCAAATAAATCACTTAATAATTATTTGGATTTTGATTGAAAATTGTATCCTAAATGATAATGTCCCATAACAACGAGGAGCAACGAACATCTTTTTACACACACATAACCAACACACATGGACGACGCACTACATTGTTGCTGAAAAGATTGGCTGATTTAAGTGAAAAATTAAGTAAAGCTAAGTCACAGAGAATTTTTCTATTAAAATGCAGAAGGTTCAATTTGCTACCAACACATTTAAAAAACATACGAAATAATTTGAAACACATCACATTCATCAGTAATACTGCAAAAGATATAATACAAAATGATATAATTCATCTTCAAAATAAAATGTTAAAAGCAGAAATCGTTGATGTAAACATACACATTTCTTATATTAACAAAAATATTAATTACATTAAAAATATACTAGAGAACAAAATAGAAAAAACAATTATAGAAGAATTTGTTTTAAGACAAGAAGTTAGAACCAATGTTATAAAAAGAAAGTTAGATTTAGTACATAAGAAAAAATTCGATAAGTTATATAATTGTAAAATTGAAAACAATGGTAATAAGCGGATTAATTTCTCAAATAATTGTGATTTGCAACAGAATAGAATCACTACAAATAATAAGTGGTTCGTTAACTTGACTAATACAAATATTCCAGATGAGGTTAAAGATATAGTAAGTTTAGGACAAAAATATAGTACAAGTAACAGTTTTGACAAACATACAATAATTGAAACCATAAAAAATGTAGAACAATTATTTGAGAATAATGAGTTTTCCCAGGAAACTGTCAATTTTATTAGAAAAAATGTTACAAATTGCATGACGAATAGCTTCAAAAAAACTGAACACATTAAGTATGAAGATAGGTTGTTTGCACAGAGATTGAATCAAACAAAAAGATTTTTAAAAAATAACAAAGATATATTTTTTACATTTGCTGACAAAGGCAATGTCACAGTTGCTATAGAAACTCAGGCTTATAAAGAAAAAATGGAGAAATTAATATCTGATAAAAACACATATCGTCAAATTATGAAAAATCCATTAAACAAACTCCAAAAAGATACACACGCAATAATGAAAAAATGGAATGAGTTAGAGTTATTAGATAAAAAATATCATAGGAATGAAATAACACAAACAGATACAACGTTACCAAGAATTTATGGGCTGCCAAAGATACACAAGAAGGATGTACCACTAAGACCTATTGTATCTTGCATTGGTAGCCCCACATATAAACTATCCAAAATCGTGGAAAAAATGATCACAAATAGTATTAAGAAACCTAAATCTTATGTAAAAAATAGTGTCGAATTAATTAAAAAACTTAGCAACTGTGACGTTCCTGCAAATTATATAATAATTTCACTAGATGTAGTCTCCTTGTTCACTAATGTCCCAGAAGAATTAGTTCTTAAAGGTATTGAAAAAAGATACCATTTAATAAGAAAAATACACAATGTTTCTCTACATGAATTAATTGAAGTAGTAAAATTTTTGATGCGCAACACTTACTTTCAATGGGATAATAAATATTATCAACAACTATATGGAAGTCCTATGGGCAGCCCGGTAAGCCCGATTTTTGCTGATATTGTTATGACAGATTTGGAGCAATACTGTCTCAAAAAATTAGATTTTATTCCACCGTTCTATTACAGATATGTGGATGATACAATTATGTGTATTCCCGAAAATAAATTAACAAATGTAATTGAAGTTTTCAATAACTACCATGAGAAATTGCAGTTCACTCATGAAAAAGAGAATAATGGTTATATAAGTTTTTTAGAGGTATCACTAATAAGGAATGAAAATAGAAAAGTTATTACTAATTGGTATAGGAAAGATACCTTTTCAGGACGATTTTTACATTTTGAATCTAGTCATACAATACAGCAAAAGCGGGCTATGGTATATACATTGGTGGACAAGGCAATTTGGTTAGCACATGAAAAATTTCATGGATCCAATATTAAACTAGTCAAAGAATTTTTAAAAAATAATTGTTACCCAAAAAAGTTCATAAATCATAATGTAAGAAAAAGATTAGAGAAAATAAAATATAGTTCTAGTCATAATAATGATCAAGTTAATAATAGAGTAGTAACTAATTATAAAGCAACTTTAAATATTCCTTTTATTCCTAAATTTTATGAAAAAATATCTGGTTCTATGAAGGGCAAAGCTATCAAAGTTATACCTAAAATTTATAATAAAATTGATGGTGTTATTGTGAGGGGCAAAGATAAAATAGACAAATTAACTAAAACTAATGTAGTGTATAAAATAGATTGTAAAGATTGTAATGCTAGTTATGTAGGTGAAACAAAGAGACAAGTAAAATGTCGTATTAAAGAACATAAAGCTAATATAAACAAAACTGAGTCGCACTATGTAATCAATGAACATATGCTCGCATATGATCATTCGTTAGATTTTGACAACGTCAAAATACTTGATACTGAAAAGAATTGGAAAAAACGAGTATTATCAGAAATGATCCACATAAATCTGCATCATAATGCGATCAATTGCAAAGACGATACTAGACATCTTAGCCAACATTACAGTGACATTATCAATAGTATTAAATTAAAATCTAAATTATAATGTGTATCTCTCCCCTATGACATAATCTCAAATCAATGTATATCGATCAGATGTTTGGATAAGGTGAGTGATCGACTTGCGTGTTGATCGATGCGCGTATTGTGTCTTGCACGATGCGCGACGCAGTAAATTCAAATATATATTTTTTTTGGTTTTTTTTCTTCATTATTATAAAAATTGTTCAGTTAATCTACTATATTTAAAATTTAATAAAATACTTAACTACTTAAATTTAATTTTTTTAAATTTTTATTACCAATTATTAATTGTTTTAACGGGAAAAAATATTTTTTATTGAAATAGTAAATTTTAATTTAGTCTTATAAAAAAATTTTTTGAATTCTCTTGTAAATAATCATAAATAATTTATTAATTTTTTATTACTTATCAGTACACATAATTTACTTAATTTGAGGTTTCGCGCCTGTGGTGGGGATGACTGTGTTGTCGATCTAATTAAGATTGATCGCATAGGTGTCTCTGAAAACGGGGGACGTGATATTTCAAATTTTTCAGTATTAACCGTCTGTGATATACATTGTTAGCTTTATTTTAATATTTGACTGCCTTTTGCTTAATATGTGTGTTTATGTGTTAATTTATTTTGTAATGTTCTTTACAGATGATAAGAATTATCTATACGATTTATAAGAATATCTCGAACTCTTGGTATCCTTTTTAACCCTTTCAACATTTAATCTTCGAGCTGAATCTATAGTAGGATCAATGATATAAAGCAAATCACAAACAATAAGTTCCGAGTTTACATAATCCATTAAAGAATCCATATCTAAGTTGTTTGTTAATTTATATTCTCTTCGAACGATATTTTCCCTACCATTTACCTCTATTTGAATTGTATCTTTAATCAAGCTTGAATCGTTATTTAAATTTCTCTTATTTAATTCCTGTTGAACTACTTGGGAAATATAAGTCGAACTGATTTTATCCAACATCTCTTCATCCGTTGGATTCTTATTAGCATCAGAATTCATTACCTTATCAGATGCTGTGACTTGGGCAGACTTCTTAACATCCAGCTGATAACTTTCTTCCTCATCTACCCAGTTCCGAACCTTATTCTCCATCCAGCTAAGCCTTTCATCTATGCTATGTTTGTGCTTTATAAGCTCGCCAGCCACATCATCTTGCCCTTTGTAGGTTGACTGCAAGAGCGAGTCAAAATCTGACTTCATATTTCTTTTAAAATTTTCATTTTCAGCCTCCAGCTTTTGAACTCATTCCATCAAATCTGAAAATTCAAAATCAAAATCAGCATTTGAATTATTTAAATTATTTTTAACTTCAACATTTTCAAATGTTGAATCGATAGGATTATTTTCTCCTTTTGAATCAAAATTAAGCTTTGTTGTCCTCAATCGCTGACGAATTTTATACAGATCCAAATCCAGTTTAACCTTTTGTTCTGATTTTACAATTGGGGTGGATTTATTACCTTGTAATTTCGAGCTTAGTTGACTAATCAAGCTATCATCCTTTTCGTTATCATCGAGCTTTCCGGCCGTTTTGTCGTCAGGCTTATCAGAAGACTCCAGCTGTGAGGACCGAGTCTCCCCATGTTGGTTTGAGGATGACTCCTCGACCGAAGCCACCTCTTCAGTCCTTGCACGTATGACTTCCCTCTTGACAGAAGCTGTTGAGTTGTCTGTAGTTTATTTCACAAATAAATATTTATTCTCCTAATGAACACAATCAAAAGAACAATATTTTATCACAGCGGCGTTATTTAGTTTACGAGCAATCACTCAGTTCATGAACACAATGAAAAGAACGATGCTAAACACCTGATTTTTAATTTTCAATAATTCCTGTGATTTCACAGCATACACAATGCAGGTAGAACACATACACTACATTGCGCGTGCCGACCAACACTTTAATTTGGATCTGCTTGCATGCAATTTCAGCTTTAATTTAATTTATTTTATTTTAATTTAGTCAGGCGACATCCAATAATTACTCCAACTAAGTTAATGAAACTCGAGCTTTACCAAGTTTATATGTTTCGCCTCCTGACAATTTTAGGTAGACGGTCTCATTCTCGTCCATCTCCACGAATATGGACTCGTCCGGATGTCGTTCCGTCAGACCGAGCTCATTGTCTTGCATAAGCAGGAATAATCTCAGATTCCTCTCATCTGTTAAATTAATTTATTTCACAGTTAACTGTTTTCAGAATTTTCATCAAGCTAATTTTCTAGTGCACTTAATTTTAATTTTATTCTAGCGTATTTAATCCAATAAATTTGAATTCATTTAATTTAATTTCATTTCATCTTATTTAATTTGAATTTATTCAAATTTATTTAATTTACTTTAATTCGATCTTCATTCTGAATTTTAGTTGAATTTAACGTAACAATATCTACGTATTTTACCTTCGAGCTAATGGCGGCCGGAAGTATAATTAATCTTCCTTAGCAACAATGCGCGCGGACTTGCATTCTCCACCTACCAACATGCAGGAGCGAGAGAGAGAGAGAAACAAAAATGGCGCGCGTCCGCGCCAAAAACTCGTTTCCCTCCTTTTTCCGTCCGTTACGCGCCGCCATCTTAGATTTCTTAGAATTCACTTCCAACAGAATTTTTACTCGAGCTTGCTCTCAAAAGATTAAATAAAAAAACGATATTGGACACACGGGTTTCCCGGTTAATTTCACTCAAGATTTATTATTTCATAATTATGCGTCGGACTTACCAATTTTATTATCTTTAGAAGGAAGCTGAATCCAGCTTTCCTTATCTTCCTTCCTTCCAGCTTAATACTTTATAGAAAAAAATCCGGGTAACCCCTCGTGGTCTGTCCAGGAAAATCTCCTCCGTCGAGCTTGAAAGAACCTCCAAGTCGTTAAACACTCAGTAACGAGAAGAAAAACTCACTTCACTCGCGAGCACGGTTTTCTCTCTCACTCTCAATCTACAGACACCTCAGCGCGCAGTGGAAGCGTGCTGGGCCCATAACCTGTTGTGGTTTTAAATTAATCTGTAGGAGAGAGGAGAGAGGGAGTATTAATAATAAAACACTACCTCCTGTTTACACTTAGATATATTTAATTCACCTTTGTACTAAATAAACAGAAACTCAAGCTGTACAAGAAATAGATGCTTTTAGTCGAACAAAATAAAGTCGAAGCACGTCCGGCGCCCGCGATCGTTCTAGAACGAGTGAGGCGAAGCGAGAGAGCTGCTCCCGCGCAACAGCGCCGCGCACGCTCGCTTCGCAGGCCCGAGAAGCCGAAAGCTCGAGAGCTCCGCGGTCGGGGAGGGGAGCCTCGCTACGAATAGCTGCACTGATTGTGCTCGCTCCTTAACATCCAACATTTATTAACAATTATATTAAAATAAGTCGCGTCATCATAGACGCAACGTACACACATGCGCGTACACATACACACACACATACGCACACACGTACGCACGCATTTAATGCTCAAAGTAGGTTGCTCTCGTCCAGACAGGAACCCTCTTAAATTCTAGCCAATAACTTAGTTAGAACACGGATGACAAAGAATAAATTAATTATGTAAATGTACAATGATGTAACTAAATCTGATTGATCAAGAGGAACCAAAACTTTACCCCAAACCCTTGATATAAATAGGGATATCGCGCTGGGAGTGGGTGCTCTTGCTCTTCAGTCCTTTCTCGAGTAAGGTACATCCTGTATGCAAAATTTAACGCGAAATAAAGCAAGAAAATCGAAAGTCATTGTTCAGTTTCTTTAAACCTTAAAACACCAGTCATTTTCCTATCCCTTTATATCCCAATTAGACTATACCGCATTCCTATTGTAAGGGAGTCTTTGCATCGAAGTTCAACGAGAGCGAGAGAGACAGCCAGAGAGAGAGATAAGGTTGGTTGTTTTCCTTACCTCGCCTTCGCTCATTGTTGCACCTCGGGCTTATCCATGCACTTAAATTTCGGAAGGGTCTATGACCTGTGCTATACCGAGGAGAATTGCGACCCATCCTTGCCGCTATACGCGTACTAAAACGGGGAACTTCTATTTTTAATCCAATCGTTAAATCGCAAATATGGTGTAATTTCAATCGCACTTTTAAAATTGATATATAGTAATTTAGCCCATTAGGGTCCAGACGGATGATCGTCTTTTGCCTTTTTCAATCGCCATTTTAGATATAAATCAGACGGTAAAGAAAATTGAGTAAACTCATATTCGATGTCAAATAGTTTAATTTTTCGAATACCGTAGTCAAATTTTAGAAAAAATGCATATCAACAAAGTTATATTTATTTATTTAACAAAAGTGTTGAACATTCGATTAACCAAATTTTCATTTTCTTTTTTTCACATCGAAACCGTTGTTCGATTTTTACAATTTGTGATTCTTTTGTGTGCATGGAATCTAACATTGAAAATCCTTGCGTAGGTTTTTCCAAATTCAAGTTGGCCTCATTCAATATGACAGCTTGAAACCGAACATTTTTTTGTTATTTCGATATTTTCTAATAAAAAAATTTTTGTTGGTGAATATTTACCAAAATTGGTATACAAGATTTTTTGGGGTTACTGATCATGGATCCGTTATCAGTTTTTATAAATTCAAAATGGCGGATCCAATATTGCGATCAACAATTTCAAAATTTATTCAATTCCTATCAAATTCGATTGACAATGGACTTTTTTGGTTGTCGATTACGAATCCATTAACTGTTTTTACAAATTGAATATATATCTATAGTATATATCGGTCTTTCGGAACTAAATGTTTTACTTACGAATAAAGCAAGCTCTATTTACTCTTAGTTCACTATAGATGGTGGAATTTTCCAGAGTACGGACTTTTGAAGAAATTAAAGGTGTTTCTCCTCGATCCCCAGTTTGGACTACTCAGTAATGAACTGGAGATCTTACTTTAGATGCCTGTCGTAAGATCAGCCGTGATGCTAGCAAGATGTTATGCGACTGTATATATACAAATGAGACAACGCTCTCCCTAACGAGTGTAGAGAGATAGTCGTCTCCATCTAGCAGTGAGAGAAACCACCAGCCAGAGTGTGACGTATTAGACCGAGTCGCAGGTTATTTGAAATAAAAATGAATTTATCGTTCGGTGATAAGTATACATGTGTATAATATATAATATCGGTCTTTCCGAACTAGATGCTTTACTTTTGAATAATATTGCGACAGGCGTCTAAGGTAAGATCTTCAGTTCCTTACTGAGGAGTCCGAAGTTCAAATTGGGGATCGAGGACGTAACGCATTTAATTTTTTGAAAAGGCCATACTCTAGGAAATTCCACCAACCATAGTGGACAAAGAATAAATAGGGCCTGCTTTATTCAAAAGTAAAGCATTTAGTTTGGAAGGACCGATAGTATATATTATACACATATATATCCGATACTCAATAGTACTATCCACTTGTGTGATTGGTTTTATGATTGTATGGAAAATGGTATATTGTATATCTGAAAGTCCGATATACACATGTACTATCTTAATGAGTGAATGAGATTTATGATAAGTCTATTATTATCCAGATCTGCGAACAGGAAACAGCATTTTCCTCTGCAGGATTTACGGCGTTATAGTTAGTTATTATGTATACATTATCTATTCTGTAATCGAATTGCGAATGTTATTATGTAACTCTGAAATAAATAATTCATTTATATTTCAAATTGTTTAACTTCTGTGAAATTCGGTGTACAAAGGTTTTACAGGTTTCTGATTAAGAATACATTATCATTTTTATAGGATCAATATGGGAGTTTATAAAGAAAAACAAAAAAGGGCTGATTAAATTACATCTACATCCACGCGGTGTGAGTTGGGCAACGTGATTCCACGGCCAAAAATGTATGATCATCGGCTTGAAAACATAATTTTAGAAAACACTTTGAATCTTTCATCTTGAATTTACAAAAATAATAATATATTCGTAATCAAAGACCTAAAAGCCTTTGTACACCGAATTTTACAGAAATTAAACAATTTTTTAATTTTTGGTTGCCATATTTGGTCCACCATCTTCAATTTATAAAAATTGGTAATGGATTCGTAATCAGCAATCCAGAAAATCCCTGCTTATCGAATTTCATAAAAGTTAAAGAATTTTTATTTATAATTTATAGTTACAAAAGAATGACTAAATATTCTCTCTTAACTTTCATAATTTCTTGTAATTTTCATTTTTATAACTTTGCAATAAATTAAATTTATTTCTTTATTATATCTACCAAACTTGAGATATGTAAACTTGAAATAATTAATTATGTGAATGGATCAATAGTTTTTAACTAAATTTAAAAATAATGTAAGAAAAGTTAAATAAATTTAAAGCTTAAAATATTTATATTTCGAAGAATATAAAAATAAATTTTCGTACCATTTGAGCGACGCAGAAACAATGCCTAAAGTTGTGGAAAGGGACCTCGTTGTAGTTATTGTAAACTTCGTAGATAAAATTTCGAAGTGTAGAGAGGGGTATATTAAACTTTTGAGGTAGCTCAAGTTCGACAAACATCGTCTGTAACATCAAAAGTAGTTCCTCGTCTTCCCACTGTCTTGCATCAAATGCAGGTGAACGAAGCCACTCACGTACACTCAAAGATACTGCCACGTCACTGTAACATTAATCATTATAAATAGTTTTCAATTTTTACGGTTGATAATTTGTATTTCCGTGAGTAAAGAAAAAGTTATGTAAAATTTGTAAATATTTGCATCTAATTTTACCATCCTTTTTACTAATCCAAAAACATTTGATTTATGGTAAAGATTACAATTTTAATAGTAATATACTATTTTTACTTTCAAATTTTACTTTTTCGTATCAAAGTATTTATAAAAAGTTCTATTCAATAGTAAAATTAATTTGATAATATATTTGAATTATATGGTACTCTTTGTGTTTGTGCATGATAGGTACGTATATATATATATTTTATGAAATTATTTCTTTATTTCTTTATTTAACCCATTAATAATTACAGATTTATTACATCTGCAAACCCTATAGAGATAAATAAATTACCTGTACATAGGCTAGGGTTCCACTTATATACTAACTTAAACTAATTAGTTAATGATCAGCTGCATTTCTGCAGCCTATAACTAATTTATCCTTAAATCTAATATGTATTATTTTATTTAATATTCCAATAACAAACAATGCAACACCGCAGTGTGCCATAAGTAACAGTATTATAACAAAAAGAAAATACATATATATACACATTAATGCATATATATATATATTTTATATTTTACAACTCATTATATTCTTGCTTGCTCCACAAGATATATGAACCTAGGTACATAAATAAGCATGATTGATATTTTTATCCTACATAATCTTATATTATATTAAAGTGGATCGACTTTTGGTCTCCGGTTCTCCGGTTCTCTGGTTTTTTAAAAGTGCATTTTTTTAGTTTTAAAGTTTTATTTTAATTGGACTTTGCAATTTTGGGCCTTACATTATTGGCAAAGGAATTGTAAAGTTTTATTTTAATTGAACTTTACAATTTTAGGCCTTACATTTTGAGCCTTACATTTTGTCCTCATAAATTTTGGGCCTTATAAATTTTGGGCATTACATTTTTGGGCCTTACATTTTTGGGTCTTATAAATTTTGGGCCTTACATTTTTGGGCCTTATAGTTTTTTTAAACAAATAGATATCAACTACTATGTCTGTCCTTGCCTCAGCTTTGTAATCGCCGTTCCACTAATGAAAATCTACATTAATTTGAAATAACACAGTTTTGTTACTGTGCACGATAAATGTATAGAATAATAATATCTATGCGAGTTATGTTATACTTATAATCATCCTCGTTTTCCATTACCAAGGTGTGTCGAAATGTACAGTGCAATATTGAGAAAAAAAGCAAAAGGAAATATATATGTATATGTAGTACTATATACATGTAGTTCACAAAATTGAATTACTATTGTTCTAATATGAAATGTTATTAGGAAAACAAATTTCTGAATTTGTCTTTATGAAGAAATAAACGTATTCATTTTTAAGCAAAACAAAGTTGCTAATTTTCGGATCATCGAAACGTGTTGTTTCGAGGAGAAGCTAATTGTGCTATTATTCGCGGAAAAAATGTCAATCTTGCTAGTTTTCGAAATATGAACGTTAAACGTGCTAGTTTTCGTGGAGGATGTTCATACGTGTTACTTTTCGCGGCAAAAATAGTTATGCTAGTTTTTGTACGAGGCGTCGAATTAAAATGTGGGTTATATTACACCATCCACGTTACGTAAATCTTCAAATGAAGATGCTCATCTAATAAAATATCTTCCATGACCTTTTGGATTAACCAAATACATTCTAAGGAACCTTTTTTTGATTTTTGGTAAACAAACCAAGTAATTATTTAATTGGCGACGTTTCGATGGAAGTCCTCCATTCTCATCAGGCTATACCTTTATTAAATCAATCATTTTTTACAACATTCTACACTTTTGTATTTAAATACATATAGAAACTTACTACTTACAAGGGACCCCAGTGGAAATTTGAAATGTGTCAAAATGTATCAAACTGTCACAAAATGTGCCAAAGTATGCCAAAGTGTGCCAGAATGTGTCAAAATGTATCAAAGTGTATCAAAGTGTGCCACTACTCGAGCGAGAAACTACATCTATATATATATATATTGTAACGGGGTCTGCCTCTAATTAAGATCGAAATTAGAAGCATGGCCACAGGGGCCACGGTGTGGGGTCTCTACCTCTCCGGATGCGGTCAATGCGGCCCGCGCGTACCGACGTGCTTACCTCGGCCGCACTGCGCAATACCGGTACCTCCGTTAAATCGGGCGGCTTTCCCTTGCCGTCCGAGTATGATGACACGGGGAGCACCGGGCTCTCCGTCTTTATTTCTCGGTCTTACCTTTACCTTAGCCTCCGAGTACGTGAACTCGAGAGGTTCATTACTCGGCGTGAGTCTCGCCTCTACAAAGTGGTTTTGTAATATTCCGGATTCAATAGACAACACGACACATACATGCAAAAGTAAATAAACTCAAGTTGAAGAATTATTTATGCTCAATTTATTAAATGAAATCAAAGTTACAACTAAAGAAAGTTACAAAGGAATTTAATAATGTGTGTGGTTGTGTCGTATAGACGTTACGCGGAATCCCGATTAGTGTCTCGTATGAAGTCACGTCGATCCCTCGGCGGGATCGTCCTAAGCTATATCGCGAGGAAAGGTTAACGAGGTTTACTTCTAAGTATTAGAGTAAGAGACGGAGTCGCCGGCCGAGTCGTCCCTTCTCTCTCGCTCTCGATTTTGAACGCGTTGCCCGCTTGCAACGATGATCCGCTCGCGATCACGCTGTATTGAAATAAGGGAATTTTATCCCGACTTACGCTTGACGTGGCGTCCTTACAATGTCCCGGACGCCAACTACGCCTTAGGCCTCCTAGCCGTCTATCGGGCAGGCAGCCTTCTCGTCGAGGCAAAGGACCAAGGAAAAACACAGAAGGGGAGACGGCGGAGCACGTCGCGAACCGTCTCCTTCGTGACACGATTCCACATGAACTACTACGTCGAGCCCCGCTTCTTTGGGGTCGCTGCGTTTTCTCTTGTCAACGGCGATAGCACATGTACCCCGGGAAACGTATATCGATTCTCGATCGCTCGTCTGCGTCGCGGTAACATTTCCTCACACGTGTCGTTTGTTCGCTCGTAGCACGGCCCAGCTAAACCGTAGCGTCGACCGTCCTTCGCCGTACTTAATTTTCCCTGGGCCATCTAGAGGTCCTCTCTCCCTCCCTTACGCACGGATCGTTGTTCGTTCGTCGCGCCGTTTCCGAGAAAAGTTATTATATCGAATACTCGCGTTTACTAAACGATATTAATTTAATTCAAAACGTCTTTTAATAATTAATACCGTTACAATATATATATAACTACATCTATATATATGTATATATACACTTTGGCACATTTAAAATTTCCACTGGGGGAAGTATTTGATCTCTGGAAAACGGATCTTATCCCGACTTTGGTATATTTGTTATAATATCAATATATGAAGAAAGCCAAGTTTTTACTTGCTAAAGTTATTCGACATCTAACAATAATTTCAATGAAAATTACTTCCACTTTGATCGCTTATAACTCAAAAATGAATATTGATAGGAACTCCAATTGCTTAATTTGGAAAAAATAATAAAGGTTAGGATAAGATCTGTTTCCTGGAGGTCAAGTACTTCCCTTGTTAGTCAATTATTACACATATTTGGTATTAGGTATATTTCTATAGTATCTCCAAGTGTCACTATAATTTAAAAACAAAAGCAGTAGTAAGACACATATTCTTGTGTTTTTGCACGAAGATTAAGGTTATGTTAGTTAATACTATGACGATAATAAATGATTACCAAATACATTCTACTTGATATGGGCTTGTTTGGGGTTTTCTCTTTTATTTCATGTTTCTGATTTATTATCAAATACATAAGGCGTTGATTAAATTTCAAGTATGCAATAAATGTATCAAAAGCAGTTTATAAGTTATAAATATGAAACGCTATTGCTACCTACTGATAGAAACTTATTATAAATTAGGGTTCTTCATTTCATCACTTGTTGAAAATACATTCGCCAGTAGTGCTTGTATCAATCGGCCGGGCCGGGAATTGAACCTGGGACCTCTAGATTATGAGCCCAACGCCATACCGACCGAGCCATCGCAGGCCTCGGGATTCTTCATTGATTCAATCGATTACTATATAAAATGTATGTTTAATTTCTCTGAAAATGTATAAGGGTAACTGGTTAGGGTCATTATTTTTCTGTAAATTTAATATGGTAACACTAATTTCATAAAATATATATATATGGGCTATTTCACGTCAAGTGGTACGATGAAAATTTTAAATCACTCCAAATTTTGTGAACAGACTGGAAATATCTTCCAGAAGATAGAAAAAAAAAATTTAGGTGTTAAAAATAATTTGCCTAAGAGTTATTCCACCATGAAAAATGGAAATTTTTCAATTTTTTAGAGAAATTACTATTTTTAAAGCCATTTATCTCAAAATCTATTGATTTTTTTGAAAATACATTATAAACAACTTTTGTTCAAAATAATCTTTAGAACTTATCTATTTGGGTTATAATTCTTAATTTTAAAATCTCGAAGAGATAGGGCACTCGAAAATATTTAATATCAAAAAAAGGCGACAACGCCACAATCGATTTTGATGTAACACCGCTCAAAAGATCACATTTATTGAGAGCTTTCGAATGGCTGTGGTTAGATTATTAGCCAAGACTGCTGGTGTAAGTTTCATTAATTTTCATGTATTTTAGGGCATAACTTACACCAGCGGTCTTGGCCAATAATCTAACCACCGCCATTCGAAAGCTCTCAAAAAATGTGATCTTTTGAGCGGTGTTAGATCAAAATCCATTGTGGCGTGGTCGCCTTTTTTTGATATTCAATATTTCCGGGAGTTCTATCTCTTCGAGATTTTAAAATTAAGAATTGTAACCCAAGTAGATAAGTTCTAAAGATTATTTTGAACAAAAGTTGTTTATAATGTATTTTCAAAAAAATCAATAGATTTTGAGATAAATGGCTTTGAAAATAATAATTTCTCTAAAAAATTGAAAAATTTCCATTTTTCATGGTGGAATAACTCTTAGGCAAATTATTTTTAACACCTCAAATTTTTTTTCTATCTTCTGGAAGATATTTCCAGTCTGTTCACAAAATTTGGAGTGATTTAAAATTTTCATCGTACCACTTGACGTGAAATAGCCCATATATATATATATATATATATATATATATATATATATATATAGAAGAATCTCGTCAATTTTTTGATATATGTAATTTTCTCCCCAGTTTAGAAAGATATTTTTAATTTGATAATAAAACATATCAAAAAGTCGCAGGGCTTATGACGCCTCACTTTGACTATATGTAGACAAATAATATAGAGTTAAGAAAAGTCAGACAAATATATAAAAATAAAATTACGAAAGTTCGTATTTGTGATTATGTAATAAATTAAATTAGTTAATGATTATTTATAATCAAATAATTATAAATAAATTATTACTTCAGCGAAAGTTTGTGTAAATATATTGAAATGATGTGATAATTTAATTAGTAAATCATATTACATAGATATAGTACCGAGGAAAGCGAAACCCTAAAGTGTAACTCAACCTAGAGTCTATATAAGAGCAGCCAGTGAAGCAGTCAGCAGACTCGATCGATCTCAATGATCTCACTTCGCGCTCCCCAATAGTCGAACAAAATAAACTAATTAAAATAATAATCTTTTTTCTTCTTTAACGCTGAGTCCAAACCTACACACTTAAACGAACTGCTCATAGAACAGCATGGCGCGTGTTCTATGTTTCGGTCTCGTCAACATACACAAGTAATAGATACACACTTACAGTTTAAGGTGCTACAGAAAGAGCAGTGTGCGTCTCTCTGTTTTCACTGACACTTTTTTCAGCACACAGTTACGGCGAGAAAATATTAATTTATCTCAAATTGTGCACGTTACAGGCTATATTATAATTTGTAACGTTTAAGCATACAAACATATCGGTTAAGCATACAAGAGGCAATTTTAGTATATAAAGTGAGTGAATTTCGATATTAGGAGGATTCTTAGATCAAAAGCCAACGTAGCATGTACATGTGTTCCAGATAGAGGTATTTTTTCTTTGTTGCACTCACACAGTACTACCTTATTTACATTAGATAATAGAGGACAGAAAAACCCTAAATGGTAACCCTGATGTTAATCTTTGTGAACAAATACATTTAAATGTTGTAAACATTTTGGAGTAGCAAACGTGCTAGTTTTCTCGGAAAAGCAAACGTGCTATTCTTCATGGAGACCAAACTTGCTAGTTTTCACGGAGAAGAGGTCAAGCGTGCTACATTTCGCGAAGCAAAATCATGGACGTACTAGTCTTCGATAAGAAAAGCTCTAGCATACTACTTTTTGGCAGAATACTCTGAATGCGTGCTAGTCTTCATAAGGAGCGTCGGTATGAAGCTACTATAGCTAAAGATTTGGTTAATACGGATCAAGATTGAGATAGAGGTTTAGAGACAGCGAGGCGATTACACTTTTCTACTGTTAATATCAATTTGTATTTATAAGCATTTTTCACTATCATATAAAATCAAGAAATTTATATGAAAAATACAAACACCTATTTTATCACCTAAAATATGAGAAAAACATCGGTGAAAACTTAGCATTAAATGCAATTCATAAATATATACAAATCAATGGATATTTATAATGATTTTAATTTGCCATGTGTATCCATGTATATGCAAGAACATGATAATATATCAACATTTTACAACAAAAGTATCAAGTTTAACAATAAAATTTTAATTTAAAATAAATATTGTGAACGAAATATACAAGACTCTTCCATATATAAACGACAAATTAATAATTCATACGAACATATAATTTTGTATTTTTCGATCGATTTTATTGCATTTCTAGCTCGCGGGGTAATATGAGACATTGATTTCCTTGCATTTCTCGCTTATGGTGCCATTTGGGAAATTAATTTTATTACATTTCTAGCATACGGCGTAAGATAAGTCATTGATTCTGTTGCAATTCTCGTTTATGGAGGTCATACCATGTCTTCGTTAAGAAAGTACTTGTTGAAAATAGATTTCCCAGCTACCAACCGAACCATCAGATGCCTTAATTAATTAATTTAATTGCAATTCTAGTATACGGGGTAGTATGAAACATTGATTTATCATGATCTATATAACGGTAAGTGAGTTACCGATCAGGCAAGGAACGTGAAAGCGAGAAGGTACCGTACTGTGCGTACACGGACAGGAGAGTGCTGTGCGCAATAGGCCGATTGTATAGCGAGATACATATAGCGCGCCACGTGTGTATCGGACCGGTCGATACTAACACGAATACAGTGTGTTTTATCGCGCTAGGTAAAGGTGTGGGTGCGGAAAGATTTCTCCAAGACAACGCAACATCAACCGTCCGCCACCACTCCTGTTATCCGACGACGGGAAGGATGGAAAGCAGAGGCGGTGACAACCGTGAGAGTGAGAGAGTGGGATAGAGACGGGGAGTCTCGCGCGCGGCTGTTCTCGCGAATTTAACGCCACTCGAGCGAAGACTCAAAGAGACAACGGTAAGTGATGCACCACACTAAGGCCCACATGTCCCGTTCGTTTTCTCTATATTACTGCTACGGTCCAGGTGAAGGAGCATCCCACTCTTTTCTTTTCCGCTCGCGACAAATCCCGCGCGGTTTCCTTGGTCGGTGGTTTGCGGGAGCCATTTCGAGATCCCTACGTCAGGAAAATACGTCACGGGATGTGACATCACAGCGTGTAACGCTGCTATCAGGTTAAGCAACCGATCGTCGCGGATCGGTGGTCAATTCCGCGGGTATTAGTGACTATTTAATCATTGTTTTCGCGCTGACCTCGGGGGTAGTCAACGGTACGACTTCCCCTCAAGTGTTATTGAATTATTGTTATTATTTATTTATTCAATAAATAGATTTGGCGAGATCATCCATCTTGCTGAATTACAAAGATATCAAGCTTGTTGGTTAGTTTTCCCGGTCATTGTCCTTCTCGACGAATACCACCCACTGCGGCGTACAACCTGGTCGGTCAACCCTGGGGATAAGTCGCAAAACACCTGTATAAAGCCAAACAAAGTGTTTGGTGTTGTTAACGGCATTGCACAGGAATCAAAGGGATTCCCGGCCGCATCGTGGGACATCATTACTTCGGTTGATAACTTGGGACGAATTGGGCTTAACCGAAGCCTTATATTTCCCAGAATCCATCCCGTTACAACTGGCGTCCAATACGTGTGGATTTAGGACGAAAGACATAAAGTAATTCAACAAGCACGATATTGTTGTCCAACTGTTGATAATTTTGTCAATTAACAATTGTATAACTTGAGAACAATAACGAGGTCAGCGGTCATATTTTGAAATTTTAAAGTAAATTTCATTATTCTTTCGTTCTCTCTAGAGATGCGATTTGTTTATTAACAAATTGAATTGCTATAATTGTTGCACGCTCTATTTTCGACAAAACCAATAATTATCCTCTTTGGTAGTTGACTAAGTATAACGTTATCTATCGTTTCCCCGTGGACACCGTTGTATAGTGCCACAGCCTTAATCTGCACACGGGTCAGTAGATATTTTGCTTCACTTTTCGACGATGCCTTCTTGTGTGCAAGTAAGAATCATAGATTAATTTTCAGTCATCAAACAAACAGTATTACCTCGGTAATTTTAATGATTAATGATCCAGTACTATGCATGAGGCAAAAGCTATTGCAAGAGCACACAAGGCGCACTTTTACTTCGACACCGTCGAATAATAGCATGTCTTGATTAAATACGTTGCAGTGTAAGTGACCGAGTAAGTACTACTTTACCATCAGTCATAATGTTTTTACGACTCTCGAGGCCTCTATTATTTTCTGTTAAATCATCCATTTTACTTGCTGTATCATCATACCACAAGACACTAGTTAAATGCGACTCTTTTGCTGCAGGTTCATAGTTGAGCAATATTTCTTTACACGATCTGCATGCATAAGCATTGTCTTCTTTGTCATTTGATGTTGTAGCATCTACGATCCGTCCCAAGGCACTTTCAGAATTTCGTTTCAGGTTATTCCCACCTTCCTTCACTCGCCGACGAAATACATTTTTGATTGGTAATCGATCAGTGGCAACGTCACTTGCAAATCGTCCTTCTTGTACGAATAGCCCCTTACGGCATTTACACTTTTCGATAAGACGCTAGCCAGAACTCTTAATCTTCTGTGAAATTTTCCCGATATGTCTCTGCTTGTTGTAGAACACCTTACACAACCATACCAGTAACACCCTTGAAATTGCAAAACTATTTTGTCACCATTGCTTAATTCACAGTATCCGTTCAGTAAGGGACCTTCGGGTAGTTTTTTCTTTCGTGATCGTGCTGCATACTGAATTTTACACTGTAATATTTGTTATATCCAGCATATCCACTGCATCGATTTCAACGACTGCTAGTTCGAACACCGATAGCCACATTGAGGTGTCGTACCAATCGTTTCTTGTTCGAAACAATTTTTTCTATATACCGTCATGCACGATGACGCAATACTACAACACGCAATAAAAGTCTATCTAAAGGCGAGACATGCTAATCTTAGTATCTTAACACCATGCCTACAATATTTAATTTTTTTCTCTTGAAAATTAAAAATATAATTTTGCTCGTACATTTCGTTATACCAGTTCAAAAAGTCTTTTCGTTGTTTCACACTTATTAATTTTGGTGAGTATGTACATAGTGGTGGCTTCGCTCCCACATAATCTTGATTTTTTGAAGTGTTAAACAAGTGTGAAAATATACCTTTTTCCATATTTCATGTGTAAATAATTAAGACTTTTCAAAAACTTTATATGTAGAATATGCATCACGACATTTTTCGTACCATTGAGAATTATTATTAAAGGTTTTATCCGGATATCTTTTTTTCCCGCTAGATATCTCAAAATAAATTGTGCATCAAAGCCTTGTGCGATGCAGATGACTTCTTGAAAATTTTGTCTTGTTGTTAGTACCAAGTCTAATAGCTGGTTTACCTGATCTACGTTGGATACATATTCACGAATTCTGCATGCATGATGTACAAATATGCTGGACAACGCACAAATTTGGTAAATACATATTGACGCATCGTTGCCTCCTATAATCACCGATTGTTGAGTTTCAAAATCATAAAATAAGTATAACGTAAAATTCTTTGACGTATTCGGACTTTCTTTTATAGGCTGCATGTTGCACGTGTGACCAATCTCCAAATTTTTATTACAAATTTTAAAAAATATCGTATTACATTCATGCGTATTTTGCTCGCTTGTCCGAACAGTCTTACAACATTTCTTGCAAATATTTATATTTTGACAAACCTTATCTAGACTCTGCAAACATCTTGGGCATTTATGCAGACACTTGTGAATTTTCTCATTTTCACATTTTTTATTGCAAGATATGTATTTTATCTACTAAATAATGCGGATATTAAATTTAAAATTAACAGGTAATGTCGGCTACTTTCATAGTACATTATACGGATGGTATATCTTACAACGTTACCGATATTATTAACGTCTACCGTACCGTCAAACAGCGGTTTATCACCACGAGAAAAGCCTTGAAATGAGTAGACAACGATCGCTACATCAAACATTGCATAATATTCCTGAAATAGTTTAAGTTCTTCAATATAACATTCATCGTCAGTATAGTAATTCGTATACTTCTAATTAATTTCTCGGTTTGCTCTTTTTGATATTTAACCGTGCTAGCACTCTCGTTGAACATCTTCACCAAGAAATCGACATCGATACTATAACATTCAGTATTGTTAGTGAGAGAGAGTGAGACGGAACGAGAGAGAACATAGCGTCTTAGAAGAGAGATTCACGATTGGAATCACTCCTATAATAAACATATCTCCCGGATGATATGTTTATTAATTTCTACCTCGTACAGTGATAGAAGCTATAACAGGTTCCTGAGTGTAAGGTGAACCTAGTGCCCTGCTTCTAAATTTTCTAGCTTCCCCTATAGTATCTGTCGGCGTTGCGAAACAAGGAAACGTACCGTGTAGAAAACCGGTAACGCGTGTACGTAGTCGGCGGTGACTAGCGCACGCGATACTTGAATCTTCTTTCCTCCCATATTAAATAAATATACATACTCCTTTTATTTAATTATCCACGTTGATTCTCGTCCTTGTAACTGGAATTGTCGATAAAACAGTATTGTTTCCTTCTCAATATGGATGTACCGGTCATTGATCCTGCTCACACCTGCTCTACACTGATCATCTGACCTGTTAACTATTTAAGTAATTATTACATTCCATACTGTGATTTAGCAAGTACATAAATTTTCTACTTATAATTGTCCGTGCTGACAACTCGTCAGCTGTGTATTTATTGATGGAATTATCCGACTCTGTTACGACAGATGATTCTAATAATTGGTTAATGGCGCACCTACATTTAGTATGAGCGTATCACGGTCGTCGTCGGCCATCACTGTGTCAAAAGCTGAATTTCAAAAATTATAAATATGTTCTGACAATGTGCTTTTCACATGTCAAAGTAACAGCTACCGAATCCCTAGCGAACACCTACTTACCCGCACAAGCTATACGAGTCCCTAAAATAAGCCTACCTACCCATGTATCCTTATCCTATAACTATCCTATAACACAGTAAATAAATCCTGCCTAGCCTCATAGACTAAAAAGCCAATCCCAAGCACAGTACACATAAATACAGGCGATCACTAGGGTGGTCCTGGCGTTAACGGCCATGGGCGAGCTCAGCTGTCATCAGATAGGCTCCCCCGGGTCTGACACTGCAAACAAGATGGATCAAGGGAGGCTATTAATAAAGAAGCCTCGAGAACCCTCCGTAGCTCCACAGGACTGCAATCAAGGCGAAGGGGCAGTATCCAGGCGGTAAGCTGCGGAACCTCCAACGCCAACCAGTATGCAGCTGTAAAAGAGCAACTTAATTATTACAAGTACGCATTAAGAGGACGAGGAGCAAGGAAGAGGATATACAGCTGTATGTAGAGGACGTGGATCAAGAAAATACATGTACAGCTGTATGTAAACACTACAGCTGTACAAGGAACAGTATAGGACAGAATGAGGTTCGGTTGCTATACATAAACAATGTGTATATCAGACCTCTTAAAATATACACTAAATGAATACATAAGATGGAACAAGTTAATAGTTACCTGGTAGGAAGTTGTACCGCATCACCGAGACGTAAACAGTACCAAGTCACCATACACCATACAATAGACTTGCGCCGCTACAGTCTGAATACAGCGGTAATCGACTTGCGCGCTCGATGCGAGATTAATGCACGGTACATAACGCGCACGCGCGCGATACGATCGCGGCTCTCGAGAACACCGAGAGCCAGAGCTCTACGGTCGGTCGACTCGACGACTTCTCGAGAGATTGATCAGCAGCCGAAATCTGCAGCTATTATCGAACGAGAAATTGAGTGCGAACGAGAGAGAGAGAGAGAGAGAGAGAGAGAGAGAGAGAGAGAGAGAGAGAGAGAGTGATATTGCTCTTGAAGAACGAGCGCTGTCTCCTCCAGGAAAGGTTGGTAAATATCGACTCTCGCTGCGTACGGTACCGCCGAGTACCCGTGTTAGTGTGTGCGAGATCCTGTTTCCCTTCTTCCCCTTTTCCCTTCCCCTACAACGAATCGCGAGATCGTCACCGGAGCAAGGCTACGGTAGTCTCGGTAACTCGGTAGTTATCAATCCAGTTCTTGTCGCCTATAAACGCGGCTGGCGCCCACCCCTTTATCTGTATTGTTCAGCGGTAATAAATACCTATATTGTTTTAAATATTTAATAAATCATTCACCTGCACCCTGCTCAGCAGTGTAGCGTGACAACGTATCTATTAATAAAATTATGATAACACCTTAAGTAGGTGTCAAAATTTTATACCACCACTGAAGGAGAACTTGGGCATGATTGTTATAGTAGTAAATAATACTAAATAATAAACTTCTATGTCGTTCGGCTTTGCTAATACATTTTATTTCAAAAATACTCATTTCAATCGATTTAAACTTGTATTTTTTGGTATTTGGGTATAAAATTAATAAAGTAAGTATTATACAAGTACATTAATTGTAAGAAATTGCATATTACTCTTCCTCTCTCTCTCTCTCTCTCTCTCTCTCTCTCTCTCTCTCTCGGTGAGTACAATGTTACCTAGTAATTTGCTCCGTTTTGAAATCTGTAGAGTACTCACACAGCTGCCTCGAGTATTTTTTCAGAGGAATCATCGGGACGCTCACTGACAGCAGTATCTATTTTTATAAATAATTTGTGTTTTTGCTGTCAGCTGTTCCTAAGTTTTACCGTTTTTCTATCAAATATATTTTAGAGGTTATCTACGAGACTCCAAAAAGGCGGCTTGTCTAGCGTTCTGCGAGCAGGTTAACCAACTTTCGCACACAAGCGGATTTCGCGCACCGCAAGGTAAAATAGATATAGTTTAAAAAAAAATAAGCTCAAATTCGTTGCAATGGAGCAAAGTTATAGCAAAAATAAAAATTTGTAGAAATTTTGACGAAAATTAAGCACTGTGATTTGTTAAGCTAAATTTCTACAAATTTTTATTTCTGCTACCACTTTGCTCCATTGCAACGGATTTGAGCTTATTTTTTTTTAAACTGGATCTATTTTATCTCAGCTTTTAAATGAATTTATATTTGAGGCCTGATAGTTTACTGTTTAAAAGTTATAAGCATTTGAAGTAAAGGTTCTTTTTTTTTTAAATAGCATTAACAGTGTATAACTTTCGTAATATCGAGCGTTAGGGTCTATAACTCTGGCTTTCTTCATATTTTTATATAACAAAACTTATCCTAGAGTTAGGACAAGATCCGTGATCCGGACCTGTGATACTCTCCTTGTAAGTACTTTTTATAGCCCGGGAATCATTATATTTCGTCGAAAATATTTTTTAGACCAAGGAGGTTAGGTTTGACCTTTTGCAAATTGGCGGCCGGATCGCAGCGAATTTTAACGCCTCTACTGGACTTCACCTGTACTCGTCACTCTTATTGCGTGCGCTTTGGCCTAAACAACTTCACACTTTGTGATCCAAAGCGGTTTGTCGCTCTTCGGAACTGGGCTTCGCCAGATCGATAATTAGAAACTATACTGTTTTTATATGTGAGGTCAAGGGAGAACAACTCGTACCGGTGTATACTGAATCGGACTTTTCTAGCCTTTTATCTTCCAATCCCTCCCTATCCAAGTGAAGATTAACTGGCCAGGTTTCATTGACTCCTGCCGTCTGAAAACTCATATGTCATCCATTGAATCATTTGTCCTCCCATTTAACTGCGATATTATTGCTCTCACCAAGACCTTTCTCACTGATCTAGATTCCTCCGACATGCAGCATGTTGCTGAAAGATACTGCTAAAATAAAAGAGCACTTAACAAAAGCTCCCATATTAACCTGCCCAGATTTTGAGAAAGTCATGTGTGAATTTTTCTGCTTCTTTCTCAAGGCCTCATTTACATCTTTGGGAAATACAGCCAGCTACGCGCAGGACGTACTTTGTTTGCAGCCGGAGAATCATTAAAAAAATTTCATGCGGAGGTAAGTTCTCGATGCAGTAACTATATTCACGCGAATTGCTTCGCGCTAATTCCCGACTCCCGGGTTTTGCAGATAGAGGCAGCGACTGCGGAGAGATTTGCCAGCGTCTCAGACCGCCTGGGAGCTCTCGAAAATGCGAACGAAAATATTCGCGGTATAATTAGTGAGATCAGGGGAATTCAGTCGGTGTCTACCGTATCTTCCGACTCAAAATCGGCGACCTCGACTTCCGCTGTTATTAACAACAAAGGGCTTGTATTCCGCCCCCCCCCCTCAACCAGAGATCTTATCCTAGAGAGAGCACGTCTGCTCAAGGGTATTTCGGCGGATTCTCTCTTTGATGCGGGTGGAGGTTCGTCAATTTTTTTGCGTGCGCTATGGCGTAAGTAGCTGCATGATCTTTTATCTAAAGCACTTCGTCGTTCTACTGAGTTGGGTTACGCGAGGCCTATAGTTAAGAATTACACGGTTTTTGTGCGTAGAACTAAGGGAGGGCAGCTCCTTCCGATACATTCCGAATCGGACATTTTTAACCTTTCGACTCCTAATTCTTCTTCATCGCAATGAGGGTTATCCGGCCAGGCTTCATCATCTACTAATACTCCATTCTCCATTATTTATGTGAACATAAACCGCTTAAAAACTCATTTTTCGTCCATTGAATCACTGGTTCTTCCTTTTAATCACGATATTATTGCTTTTTCTGAAACTTTCCCCACAGAACATAACTCCTCCGACATGCTATGCCTTCCTAATTATACTCTACACAGATTGGACCGAGTTGGTAAGGACGGGGGGGGGGGGGTGTTGCGCCTTACATCAGGAGTAATCTTGTTTTTTCCAACTCCCCAGAGTTTATGATCTTCCAAATTTACAATAAAACTAGTTCGTTGTTTTTCTGAGTGGTTTATAGGAGGCCCACAGCGGCCTACCCATCAAAATTTTTTTATTCATTGACAAATTTTTTACATACTTGCGACCAGATTGTTATCACCGGAGATTTCAATATTAACATGTGCAATAAAGATGAGGCGTCCGCCATGTTGGAGTCCTACTTAGACTCACTAACCCTCTTTCTTGTTAAATCTGATCCTACTTCTCATACTCGATCATCTACTTATTTATCCCATACATGGCTCGACCTATTTATTGTACCTAATCCCCCGCCAGTTTATAGATATTCCAAGTCACTCGTGCCCTTTGCAGCAGGACACGACTTCATTGTACTCGCATTAGACTTGGCGGAATCCTGTTCTCAGATTTCCTGAGTTGGGAGAGGGTGAGTGACTCGGCCCCCAATTCCGAGGGTCCGATATAGACCTCCTGCGATAGTGGAGGAAGAGGATTGCCACTAGTGCGCCTCGAAATCGAGCTGTTTCGTCGAGCCTGTGTCGGCGATTCACTGTTTAACTTGCTATATTTGGTTCACTAACACGCTTAGTTTGTCGAAGATACGCTGTTAACGATTATTCTATTCATCTGGGCGACCTCGTTAAGGGAGACTCTACCTAGGGATGAAGGGACGGCCGCTAAATCAAAGTAGACATCCTCCGGGGTGTACTACGTGCTGCGTCAAAATACTGAGGCGGGCCTTTCGAGGTCTGCCTTGGGGCACATCCAGACCGAAGTAGTTTCTCATCCAGACGAGCGTTGCTGGGATGTCTCACAGTAGGGTGTCCCTTTCATCATAAAAGATCCTTGCGTAAAAAGTTAGTAAGTCGAGTTGTGGAATACTTCCGAATTGAAGGCTTTGCATAAGGAGATGTTAAACACCAAAAGCGTGCAAACCTTTAACTGGTTTGTACGCTTTTTTTTCTCTTTCAGGGGATTTTTCGAACGGTATCCCTTGGAGAGCTCGTGAAGGGAGTGACGAATGCTTTACCCTTCACGAACAGTCGAACGTTAGGCTACCTACCGCAAAAACTCCTCGGGGATCCGGGGAGTAATAGGGAGGCGTGCTTCGGCATGTCGACAGTTGGACCAGGATGACTTTACTCTGGTACGCAGGGACTGGGATCCGAGCCCCACGTTGGCGTACCTCTGAGTCGAAAGTGAAACGTTAATGTGTCCCCAGTATTGGGTTGGACTCTGCGGGGTGTGTGGTTGCAAGCAGGCTTGACGGGTGAAGCAAAATTGACCCGGATGCCGCTTATGTTCGAAAGCGGACGACGGCGGTGAGCTAAACACCGCCGCATTCTGACCGAGAATTACGACTCTAGGCTAGCCGTCGCAAGGCGGTGGGCCCCAGTAACGAGTTTCGGTACACTGTTCAAGTGGCCTCCGATCGTGGTCAACCGATCCCATAGGTGACTCTTGACGGCTTTCGTGACTTATAAAGTCTCGGAATGCCGAATCGAATCCGAGGCGCTTGGGATCATTTAAAACAAAAACAAAAACTATCTAATCCTGAGGGGTTACGAAAGTCGAATGAAGGAGAAGCCAGGGCAATCAAATACTGTCAGCTAGACGGTGCAATGTTGTCCTATGGAAAGACTCTAGAACAGTCATAGAATACATGTACTCGCATTAGATCTTATTAAACCATTGTCGGTTGTGAAGAGGATTTGGTCGCGCAACCTTGCTCAGATCGATCCGCCGACGGTTGCTGCTCTGTTTTCCGATACATTTGATTGTCTTTCATCTCATTCTAGCACTACCATCGTGTCGTCTCTTTTATCAGCATCTCATCCTTCATCTACTTCGCCTGGCCGTTCATACTCTCCTTCACTTTTTACTTCGATTCCGTCTTCTCTGTCTCCCATTCCTATCAACATCCTCCTTTCCAACTTTGTTTCATTTATATTAAATACATTCGACTCACTTGCTCCCGCCAAACTCATCACCATTATAGACTTCAATAAATCTTGGATCACCCCACACATAAAACACAACATTAAGGCTCTCCGTAATCTAGCTAGAAACGCGATAGACTCGAGTAAATTTACGCATTTTAATAACAAAATCAAATCTGCATCTAACTCGTCAAATCTGTGGAAGGAGCTCAGGAACATGGGTCTCGCGACTAAACCAACTCAATCACCTCTCAACATTTTCTCACTCGATAAGCTCAACATCATGCGTCTATATCTTACTCAGACTTTCGTTTCACTTATACTCAACTTCAGTCTCTCATTTCATTCTCTGATGTTTTACCTTCATCTTATCCTTTAACTTCCTTTCACTTCGTCCCTATTACTTCCGATAAAGTCATATCTACCATATCCGGGGCCACATCCAAAGCCATGGGCCACGATGGAATTTCCGTTCCAATGCTAAAGTTTATAGCTCCCCAAATTGCGCCCCACCTAGCTGAATTGTTTAACCTATCTCTCTCAACTGGATCCTTTCCAGAGCCCTGGACTAATCTCCTCTTTCCTTTGGCCAAGTCGAGCAGGGTGATCTCGCCGTTTGACACTAGGCCCATTGCTAAGCTCTGCGAAATCTCCAAAATCCTGGAAAAATTAGTACATGAGCAACTTACAGAGTATCTAAATAGTAATAGTTTCATTATTGAGAGACAAGCGGGCTTCCGCCGGGATCATAATAAAAAGGGAAGTACATGACCTCCGGGAAACGGATCTCATCCTAACTTTGGTATATTTTTTATAATATAAAAATATGAAGAAAGCCAAGTTATCTCTTGCCAATGGCCACTTTTATGGAAGTTATTCGACTTCCAATAATAATAGCAGTAAAAATTACTTTTAATTCGGTCGCTTATAACTCGAAAACAAATGAAGATAAACAATCGAACCAAAAACCAAAAGAAAGTTGAGTTCAAGTAGATATGGTTTGAAAAAAAAGAAGCTCAAATTGCTTAATTTGAAGCAAAGTTATGAAGAAAATAAGAAATTGCAGATTATTAGGCCAAAAGAAACAATAAATTTTTCATATTAAATTTTGGCCTAATAATCTGCAATTTCTTATTTTCTTCATAACTTTGCTTCAAATTAAGCAATTTGAGCTTCTTTTTTTTCAAACCATATCTACTTGAACTCAACTTTTTTCTGGTTTTTGGTTCGATTGTTTATCTTTATTTGTTTTTGAGTTATAAGCGACCGAATTGGAAGTAATTTTTACTGCTATTATTATTGGATGTCGAATAGCTTCCGTAAAAGTGGCCATTGGCAAGAGATAACTTGGCTTTCTTCATATTTTTGTATTATAAAAGACATACCAAAGTTAGGATGAGATCCGTTTCCCGGAGGTCATGTACTTCCCTTGTCAGACGGCTCTAATCGATGTCTTAGATGATATTAGGAGAGCCGTAGGTAAACGTATGATCACCATCCTCATCCTGATTTCTCAAAAGCGTTCGATTCTGTACCACAACAATATCTTACTTTTTATATCACATCTATTTAATCTTAGCTTACTTTTAAATTTAAGATCGAGTGTCTATATTTTGTGACACGGTATGTAATACCTGTCAAAATAGTAAGCGAACGAGTCCCAATACAAACTAGCCTACCTACCCTCACATCTCTAAGCCTACCTAACCTAACCGAAGCTCCCCAAATCCCCAATACTTCTCTCAGTTCCCTCCACGTAGCACATGGAAGCAGCATGTCAGGAGAGGCGATACCACTTCCAGGAGGCTTCGCACCAGGACCATGAAGCAGCCTACGATGGCCCAAGGTGCTAGATGGAGCAGCATGAGCAGCAACAAGTCATCCAGGAAGCTGTAACACGTTAGATAATTAATAATAATTCTAATTAGAAGGAATCAAGGACGCATGTAGTTGCACATAGTAACTGTCAGCTACATGCTAGGAGAGGATTGGAAGTGAGGTTATGGTAATCGTAACATTACCATAACTCTTAATTAATAATTAGTATATAATACGCAGCACTCCCTCGGGAGATAGATATTCACCTAGGAAGCAGCCAGAATCCCCGCAGCCACGCAGCACCAACTAAGAGCAGCAGTAAATGATCCGACGCGCACCAACTGAGCAGCCACCGTGAGAGCGAGTTAGAGAGAAGACTCGAAGATCGGCCGTCCCGTCTGCACCTGAAACAGAGTGTAACTATTAGCCGATAAATCAACACGAAGGAACGATCATATAGACTTACCGGGTTAACAGCATCACCGGGAACATCGTCCTCTCCGTGGGAAGCAGTGCTGAAGCAACGTCGTCCGCCTCGTGTAAACATGGTCGCGAGCACTCGCGATACGGCGCGCGCGAGACGACGGCGGCCGACGGGCAACTCGACGCGAGAAGCTACGCGCGCACGTCGGGCCCGAGCAGCGAAGCAGCGAACGAGCCCGAGCTCGAGAGAGCTCATCGGGACGCCATTGAGGCTACACCGGCAAACCGACCAAATATTATAATATATTTCGAGAGTATTGAGTGTGTGTGTGTTTGAGAGCATTGACCGCAGAGCAGCAAAATTCCAGGAGACGATCTACACTGCAATAAGGTGGGTGCACGCCCTGCACCGGTATTCACGATCTCTCCTGACCGTAAGTGTGCTTCCCCTTTACTCCCCTCCCCTCCCCTCGCGCAGCAAGCAGCAGCAGCTCGTACGCAGCCGAGCTTAATTAATACAAATTCCCCGCGATCGTACGCGGCTGGCGCCCAAACCATATATTGTATTCTTAATAAATTAATATTATTTTATTTAAATATAACTGTTATTTCGCTTTTGACGCCACGCCCTAATCCCCAGCGTGACCGTTACATTGGCGCCCAACGTGGTTTTTCAGCATCGGCAACATTTTTTTTTTGTTATCGTAAAATGGCTTCGTACGCGTGATATAACCGATGTTGAATATTACGGGATTTATTTTTATGATAGCAGCAGCAAAAATTAAAAAATTTTTTTTTGAAGAGAAAGAAAGAAATTATAATTTTAATTATCTCAATAAAATTATTTATAGCAGCAGCAATTGTTATATTAAAATAAAGTGTGAACGTCAAGCGTGACGGAGCAAATTATTTATAAGTATAGAAGCCGTAGCCATTTTCCCCTCCCCCCGCGTGAAGCACACATACGGGAAGGAGGAAGTAGCCGCGTGGCCACATTTTCGGCCATATTTAATTTGCAAACACGTGGAAAAATAATAGCCACACGTGATTAAATTTAATTAATTAAATAATTAAATAAATATAACTTGTTTTTTTTTCTTTATTATATATTTCGATAAAAATTTTTCTTATTTGTGCACAATATTTCTTATACTTATTATTTTATAATACTTGTATCTATTTTATAACACGCAATATAACATTTTGTTCGCTTTCCCCCCCCCCCTTCTCTCATCGCAGCCATACCATATATTATTATAAGCCGTTATTTTATTTTTGCATTGTGAAAATTAATATTTTTTGTTGTTGCTCAATATAATTTAGCCCTTACATATAAAAATACATTAAAATTTTCATTTTCTTTTCTGGCAGAAGCTGCAATCTAATTAACTGATAATTTTGCAAACCCGTATTTAATTAATACATAATAAATAAAATTTTTATTTTTTCGTGCAAATTGAAAACATCATTTTTGTTTTTGTTTTCTAATTTTCCCTACTAGCAGCCAAATAATTAACAGTAATAAAACTTTAATTTTGCTTTTAACAAATTAACAAATTAAGCAAATTAGCATATAAAAAATCATTTTTTTTTCTCTTTCCTTCTTTTCATCTGCTTTCAACTAATTGCATTTAATAACCCCATTTCGCAGCAAACTTTATATAATTTTTACGCCTTTCCCTATTAACAGCCGAAAACCTAAGAACCCGATTTATTGTTATTACCCTTGCCTAATTTACCTTATTTTGGATTGTTACTCCCCTGAATAATATTTAAGCAGATAACTAGCATATAAGAAACTTCAGCTTTAATTTTTAGTTTTTAACGTTGGGATGTTAGTTTAATTGCGATAAGTATTGAGCTGCAGATTTATTGCGCCAAACTTATACCCTCCCCTTCTTAATTATTGATAGAATAATTAAGTTAAAATTCAAAATGGTAGCCAATTACAAATTAGGTAGTAAAATAAATATTGATAACGTAGCACAAGGTGCAGCGATAATTAGGCGCACCATAAATAATACCGCCGATGGGAAAATTACAATTCACTGTAATCAGCTTGATCTGAACATCGACAATGACATACGCACAATTCGTGATCGCGTAGCGCGATACGAATTAATTAGAAATTATGGCCCCTCAGCAGCAGAATGGAGACCAGAAGAAGATGGACGACACTTGGAAGAATTTAGCCCAATAGAAGAAGAATCTCTCCTGGATCTCTCCCTAACACAATCCGAAATAACGAATTTCCCTCCCCCTTCCCGAGCAGCAAGAGCACAAAACATTACATCTGGTCGGATGTTATATGTGGAACTGCAAACCGGACAGTCGCAAGGACGGTACCAGGATCCACTGACAATGAAGGAGCCAACGGAATGCAATGAGGCAATAAATGAAAGATTGCTACATCCAGCATATCGTCCACAAGCACAATCAACGTGCAGGCATTTAAGAACGCCGTCTCCAGCTGAGCAAGAGCAGCAAAGATATTTATTAGAACCAATCATTCCAGAATTATTTTATACATCGCCAAGCACAAGTAGTATCGTTATTGGGAATAAACTCAACGTCGTATTACCCAATTATTACGCTTGCTCCAACCATCCCGAAAGATGAGAATTTATCAAATAACCCCTTCGTACCAAATACAACTCCCGCAGCAACACAAAGCACACACGTATATACAAGCAGAAAAATTCTCCCCAGCGTGCAATGGGAAGACGAATTAGTAGCGCAGCAGGAACGACGAAAACAAGCACTCCAGAGCAGCATATCCGACGAGCCTCTAATCCAGAATTTAAGCCCTGAAAGAAATACGACATTTAGCACCCCTCCTCCCCAGCAGCAGCAATATCCCCAGCAGCAGCAGCAGCAGCAAGCAAATACGTCGATCCCATCTTTTAGGAATTGTTATTCAAACTGCAGCAATCTAAAGGATTCGCTTTTCACTAGAGAGAAAAGAACAGTCGAAATTTTCTCTAGATATCACATCCAATTTAAAGGCACAAGAAAGAGCGATCCCGAAACATTCCTGAGCAATCTCCAAGAATGCAAGGAGACATATATCCTCTCGATGGACGACATAATCAAAGCTCTCCCATCCGTGCTCGACGATGAAGCATGGGATTGGTTCAAGAGAGAAAAGAGCAGCTGGCGAAATTTTATTGATTTTGTCGACGCAGTGCGATTGCAATATGGATCGGAGGAAATCCAGAGCAACTTACGGCAAATAGTAGAAAATCGCACGCAAGGTGTAAATGAAGACATCACGACGTATCTTTCAAAATTACGAGGGATATTGGACCAAATTAAACCCCCGCTTCCGCTAGCAGATCAATTGGACAGAGCATTTCGAAATTTGCATCCTAGCTACAGATGCAAGTTAGAAAGAAGCCAAAAACCGCGCAGCCTAGCAGCAGTAAGCAGCTCGAGCAATCCCAAATCCTCAAACCCTCCCCAGACCCCCAAAAACCACACACCCAACCCCAAATACAATAAAGAGCAGCGATACAAGAAGCCCAGTAGCCCCCAACCAAGAAGAGCAGCGCCGAACTTCCCTAAGTATATAGAAGCAGCAAAACGCGACCCCCCTAGACTAAGTAGCAGCAGCAGCACACAGCCAAAGCAGCCGTGGAATAAGATAGTCGCCAACACCAGCCAGAAGCAATGGCAAAAAGCAGCAGCGACTCCACAAAGGCCCGAATCGCCAAGGAGCCAACATCAGCAGCAACCAAGGAGCAATTTTAAAGCAGCAATAAGAGCACCAATAATCCCCAACCACCCTAGAAAGCAGAAAGAGCCCTGCTTTATTTGTGACCAATTGGGTTACTGGGTAGCAGAGTGCTCTCAGGTATTCTGTTACGGTTGTGGAAACCAGGGAGTCTAAATTAGAGACTGCCCTAAATGCAGCACGAAGCAACAGGGAAACGGCAGCCAGAGAAAATAAGGACCCGTATTTTCTCACCCAAACCCCCCCATAGGGTCTCACCCCTCCCAACTTGCAGCTAACGAGTCCCTTATTCAGCAAATCCCCGGCATAGATCCCCGTCTATTTTTTAATATTGAGCTCAATGGACACAAGCTCATAGCACTGCTCGATGATGGGGCAGTGCACTCCTTTATAGGCAAAGGAATGAGTAAGGTGTTCCAGAAGAAGCTCAGGAGATCGGACTGCAAAGCAGTAAAAGTAGCAGACGGTACCACGGTACCAATCCAAGGTATTGTAGACGTCTCAATATGCATTGACGGCGACAATATACTTATGCCTTTCCAAGTAGCAGACGATCTGCAGTATGACTGCATACTGGGGATCGATTTTAAGCGCAAGGTCAACATGAGGATTAATTATGAAAAGGATACGTGGTGGACTTCTAAAGGCATTACGCATCATTTTTATCCTCATGGCGAAGATCCAAGCTACATACCAGCCCTAGCAAGCATTGGAGGACTCAAAAGAGCTACCCCTTCTCAAGAGAAAATTTTGCAGCAACTTCTTGATGAAATGATTCCCGCAGCCCCCAAGACGTTAGGCACTACAAACCTGACGGTCCACAGAATTGATACGCAAGGAGCCGAGCCCATTAGGCAGAGGAACCGCCGGTACTTGCCTAAAATGCTACAAGCAGGCTATGCGGAGGTCGATAGAATGCTACATGAAGGCATCATCGAACCTTCCGATAGTCCATGGTGCAGCTGCCCCGTTATTGTCCCTAAAGGGAACGGTGCATATCGTTTCTGCATTGACTATAGGCAAGTCAATGCAGTGACTAAGAAAATAACTTATCCCATGCGAAACATGGATGATATATTAGATTAATTACGAGAAAGCCGCTACATAAGCAAGCTAGACCTGTCCCAAGCTTACCATCAAGTCCTAACGTTCCTAACGTTCCCTATAGTTCAGATGCCCGTGCCACTCATGCACTGACAAGTGCACGAAACGCACGTGCACCTGAACTGGCGTCACATTATAGTGACACGCCGAGCCACTGAGAGTCGGGAGCTCTACCCATGAGCCACCGCGGCTCTTATTTGCTTTTTTAATAGGATAAAGTACAACAAATTTACTAAAAACATCTGTAATAGATAAAATATAGCAAACTCCACTAGTTGACGGTATTAATGGACCATAAAAATCAATAGATAACAGATCACCCGGTTTTTCAATTATTATTGGTTGTACTTCCTCTTTATATGATACAGTTAAACATTTAGTCCTTTGACAAATATCACACGTTTTTAACGTTGTTGCACATATTTTTCGCAATTTGGGAAAATAAAAATACTCCAAAATCATTAAATAAATTTTTCTTGAACCAACGTGTCCATAATAAATATGTAAATTTTGTATTAAATTAACTATAATACACTTTGGTATTACTATTTTATTTTCCCTATGTGTTACTTTACACAAATAGTTATTTATATATTTAAATTTACAGAAACTCTCATTGCTTTCTATTTGTTTTTTAATTTTTAGACATAATTCATCTTCATTTTGTATTTTAATTAAATCTTTAAAATTTTTTATCAATTCTGTGTCAATTGCATGTTTCATGATTGTTGCAATAACAATTTCTGAGTTTTTTATATTACATTGATCATCTTCATTCATTCGACTTAAGTAGTCTGCAGCTGCATTTTTTATACCCGGTAGATATTCTAATTTAAAATCAATATCTTGGATCGATAAAATCCATCGTGTCAATCTTAAATTACCGAATTTGCTTTTCTGCAAAAAACTCAAAGCTTCATGATCAGTTCAAATTACAAGCTCTTTAGTTCCTCTTAAAAATATATCTAGCTTATGAATTTACCACACAATAGCAAGTAATTCTTTCTCAGTTGTGAAATAATTCTTTTCGCTCGCTTTTAAAGTACGGCTAATACAAGTTACAATTCTTTCCCTTTTCATTAGATTACGTTGTTGCACATATTTTCGCAATTTGGGAAATAAAAAGACTCCAAAATCATTAAATAAATTTTTCTTGAACCAACGTGTGCCATAATAAATATGTAAAATTTTGTATTAAATTAACTAATAATAACACTTTGGGTATACTATTTTATTTTCCTATGGTGTTACTTACCAAATAGTTAGTTAGTATACTTGAAATATTACAGAAACTCTCATTGCTTTCTATTTGTTTTTTAATTTTAGACATAATTCAGCTTCATTTGTATTTTAATTAAATCTTTAAAATTTTTTATCAATTCTGTGTCAATTGCATGTTTCATGATTGTTGCAATAACAATTTCTGAGTTTTTTATATTACATTGATCATCTTCATTCATTTGACTTAAGTAGTCTGCAGCTGCATTTTTTACACCCGGTAGATATTCTAATTTAAAATCAATATCTTGGATCGATAAAATCCATCGTGTCAATCTTAAATTACCGAATTTGCTTTTCTGCAAAAAACTCAAAGCTTCATGATCAGTTCAAATTACAAGCTCTTTAGTTCCTCTTAAAAATATATCTAGCTTATGAATTTACCACACAATAGCAAGTAATTCTTTCTCAGTTGTGAAATAATTCTTTTCGCTCGCTTTTAAAGTACGGCTAATACAAGTTACAATTCTTTCTTCGCCCTTTTCATCAATTTGAGAAAGAATTCCGGCAATTGCTATGTCACTCGCGTCCGTTGTTAGTATAAACGGTTTATTAATATCAACTGTTTTTAAAATTACATTTTCATTAAAAAGACTCTTTATTTTGTTAAAAGCTTTAAAGTGCTCTTCTTTCCAAATAAATTTTACATCTTTTTTCAATAAATTTAACAATGGAACAGTCTCTTGGGCATAATTCTTAGCAAATTTCGAATAAAAATTAACAAAACCCAAGAAACCTTGCAATTCTTTTACATTTTTAGGTACTTTAAAATTCTTGGTATTTTGTATTTTTTCTGGATCGGGTTTTATTCCCTTATATATAATAATATTTCCCAAAAATTTAATTTCTTAAAATTTAACCTTGAATTGGCTTTTATTAATCGATTAAATATTATTCCGAGATGCATCAAATGCTCTTCAAATGTTTTAGAAAAAACAAACAAATCGTCTACAAACGTTAATAAAAAATCATTTAATCCCGTTATAACTTTATCTAATCCCCTCAAAAGAGCTGCACTTCTAATTTTTATTCCAAATGGAACCACATTATATTCATATACCTTATTATCACATATAAATGCAGTGTATTGTTTACTATCTTCTACTAAAGGAATTTGGTTAAAACTAGCCCTTATGTCAAAACTAGACATCCATACATGATTTTTACATCGTGCTAATACTTCTTCTATTCCCGGTGGAGACTCGTAATCATTCTTTAAATTTAAATTTAAATTTCTGGCATCTAAACATATTCTAATAGAACCATCTTTCTTAGGTACAATAACACATGGATTTATGAAATTACTATTTGATCTATGAATTATACCTTGTTCTAACATTTTGTTTACTTCCATGCTTACTTGTTCTCGGTATTTAATCGGTATCGGGTATGGTTTTGTATAATACTCATAATTATTTTTTAGTATTAATTTGTATTTAAAATTATGCAATAATCCAGGGCTTTCTTGAAAAACATCTTTATAGTATGTTATAACTTCTTTTAATTTCAATTTTTGCATATCATTTATTTGATTACACAAAGCAATTTTCTCGTCAATATCGACGGTTTTTATATTATAATCCGGAAAATCTTCTAATTTTGAATTTTCCTCAATTTTATAATTTTTAATTTTTTCATCCCCATTATCATATTGAATATTTAAGGATTCATATTCATTTTTATTTATTAATTTTGAGTTATAAGATATTTTACTTGTTTCCTTCCCTGTTTCAAAAGTAATTTGTTCTTTTTTAATATCCATACACATTTTTAATTCTTTTTGAGTATCATACCCGATAATACATGATTTAACTAATTTCGGTATAATTAAAAAAATTATTTGTGTTTTTAAATTATTTATTTTAACATTTGCTAATATTTGCTTATTTATTCGCGTAGATTTTAAACCGGTAGCACCTTTTATAATTTTTCCCGATATTGGTAAAGTAGGAATCTTTTCTAATGATTGTATATTTTTAATATAAAATTCTTCTGAGATACAAGTAACTTCACTACCTGTATCAATTAAAGCGTTCATTTCAATATTTTCAATTTTTATTTTTATTTCTGGACAAGTAATAGCATTATTATTTTCAAATTCTTTATTATTATTATCCGGTTCAATATCGTAAATTAGATCTTTACGTGGATCTTCATATATCGTATTTATCATAAAATTTTCTTTATTTCTTTTTTCAACTGTATTCAATTTTTGAGTTAATTTATTATTTTTCCCTGCAGTTGCATTTTCATTCATTTTTAAAGGGGTTTCCGAGTTGGAAAATACAACTCCTTTTAGTTTCCCTGATTATGTACTCTACTAGTTTTTTCATCTTGAATATCATTCGAATTATGTATATCTGCTAGGACTTCAATTTTATCATAATTGTTATCAGTCTGTTCACTTAATTTTTTATTCTCCGATCCTTGTTTAACAATACATTTTTTATTTTTATAGTTTTGTATAGAATTAATCATGGGCGTGCTATTTCTTTGATAACCTTCCCTATGCATTTTATTTTGATATGCAGTATAATTTTGATTTTCTTTTGGTATATTTGAATTTATATTTTTATTTTCATAAGTTTTATACCCTTCGCGTTGATTAGGTATATGATTTTCATATCGATTTGTAATCTTATCGTATTTTCGGTTTTTATCAAAATCAGAATCAAAATCTGCTAAAATTTTTAATAAGTTTTCTTTTGATTTATTTTGTTGCCCTAAAATTGAATGTTTAATTGAACGTTCATAATGTTCACTAATTTTCTCAACTAACTCAGCTTCAGTTAATTCATAATTTAATTCTTTTGCTAAACCAAGCATATGTGGAGCATATTCTACCCTACTCATTTTTCCTGCAAAATATTGTCCAAATTCAATATTCCTACGTGTTTGCCGTTGAGTAGAAGAATTCCAATATCGTTCTATGAATTTATTTTTAAAATCATTGAAATCATTTATCTCATGTTCTTGTAAATACCACCATCCTTTTGCGGATTTATCTAATGCTTGTGAAATAATACATATGACTTCCTCAAAATTAGAAGCAGTCGTATTTATATATTTTTCTAATTCGTACAAGAAACGCATGGGTCTTTCGTTTGTAAATCCATAAAATTTAGGAATAATTAATTTTACCCGAAAATGATTATTTTCAGACTGAGTACAATTTACCCCTAATAATGTATTATTTTTTGTATTATTTTCAATTTTATTAATTTTTTCAATTAAAACATTATTATTTTCAATAATCATTTTATTTATTATTGGTTTAATTCTATCTGCATCTATCTTATCCCTAATAATTTCTTCTAAATTATTTAATTCCTTATTCATTTCAGAGAATCTACGTGTAAATCCATCATTTTCGGATTCTAATACTTTTATCCTTTGTTTATTCATTTTATTATCTTCCACTAATGTCTTTACATGTTGTGAAAGAATATCTAGTTGTTCAGAGAAATTTTCTTTTAAAGCATCATAGTAATCTTTACATTCTTTTTTTATTATTTCTGAGGTATTTTCATACTTATCAATTTTATTATCTAATTCATTATCTTTATCAAATAAATCTTTTAATTCCTGAGTAACTGCTTGTTCCCAATTTAATCGAATTTGATCTACTGATTCTATTTCATTATGTTCTTTAGCTTGTTCTAAATTTAACATAAATGATCCTGATCTCCTATTCGAAACAACCATTTTTACTAATTACTTTAATTTAATCTAATAAAATATTTTTATATAAACTTAAACCTAATATTTTGCCTAATTTAACTTCAAATTTTTAAATGTTTTTGCTAATTTATTATTAATTTCGTTTTTAATATTTTACATTTTAATATTTAAATATTATTGCAAATAATTTTAAATTTATATTTTAAATTTTATTCGGATCCTGGCAGGATCACCAATTTGTATGTAACGGGCTTATTTTTATCCCTTACATAAAAATACATTTATTTTTAGCAGGGCCGTAATAAATGTATGAAATGAAAATGTCTGGGGTAGATTAGAAACAAATCCAGTGTTTCTTTTCATCCCAGAACGATTTCTGGAGATTTTAATGGAATAAGAGGTTGGATAGAGGTTCGAACGAATCCAGCGTTCGGCCTCGCCCAATAAACTCTTTGGTGAATATATTATTTGAAAAAATCAGGTAGATGTTGGAATAAATCCAGTATTCCACATCATCTGAGTATTTTTCTATGAAAAATAGGAAAATTGGAATAATTCGGGTAGAAGAAAAAGCAAATCTAGCGCTCCTTTTCGTCCGAATGTATTCTAAGGAATTGGCGTTAAAGGATAAAAGGACTTGGGTAAAGATTAGAATGATTCCAGCATTCCATCTTCTCCAAGTACCTTCAAATGAACATCACACCTCTAGCTGTTTAATCAAACTCACAAAATTTAACTATCAATATTCATTTATTTCTAGAAGTGGCGAGGAGGGTGCTTCCTTCCTCGGCTTACAGCTCGAGGCGAATGCTGAATTCGACAGCGAGACGGCCGGTTTTGTACCTTTGGTTAGAGGTGGGGACTCCTCTCCCACCTTCTTCACACCTACAGCTGGAGTTTTCGGCTTCCCTCTCTTCTTATTATCCTCTTTGTTGTTTCATATGATTTTGGCACAGGGTCGTCAACCTCTCTGTCTTTATATTGATTTTCATTAGTTTTCAAAATCTGAATCTTATATTAATATAATAATTAACAAACGTGAAAAACAATCTTAATTTTAATTTTAATTCATTTTACTTTAATTTATTGTTCAAATACTTATTTATTTTTTGTCACTTTTCTCACATATATTTTTTATATATATAATGTATAATTATATATTATAATATTATAATATACTGTATAATTTCAAATTTTATTAATATTAACTATAAACAATATAAATTTGCAACTTAGTCAATTTTAGTCGTATTTCAATTTCAGAATATGTATATTTTGCAAAATAAAAAAATCTGTAAATAAAATTATATATTTGATTAATTTTGATTTATTAATTATTTAAATAAATTAATTTAAATAATTAAAAAAATCTTCCGAGAGTCGGGCTTGAACCCTGACCTCTTGCGTGGCGCGCTTACACTCTATCGCTTGAGCTATTACGCTATGTGACTGGAGCCTAACCATACTTTTATATATATGGTTATACCCGTCACAGTCTGTCTTCTCTTCTCTGACCAACTGGGGCAGAAGGTCTTGGGCCACGACACAGTGGTTGAGGTTAATCTGGAGTATCTTAATCATTTCTGATCGGTACCCCAGCCTCCTGCGAAGCCTTTATTGCATACACGTAGTTCAATTCTTTGTGGCCCTCTCGGCCGCACCGGTAGCATTGCGCCGATCGGACGACCGCGCTTTTGCAGTCCTTTGCGATGTGCCTAGCCTCGTGATACCTGTAGCACCGCGAGGACCCTTCCCGCAGCCGAACTCTGCAGTTGACCCCTCCGATTTTATTTCTCCCGTCTTGCAAGAACTTTTTGGCAGCTACTGCCGGGAGTTGTATTGTTGCGGATAGAATGCCACTATATGAGCCTCTGATTTTAATGATGTCAGGAGCCACCACGTCTAGCCCGATCTTTGTCGCTATCGCCGTGGATACCTCCTGGACTGTTGTGGATTCGTCCATGTCCTTGATGGAGATCAACTCTCTGTGCGTCAGTAGCTAGACTTCCGTTGGCCCACTCAGGGTGGACGAGACCACCGTCTTCAGGTTGGATGTAACAGCACCCGGCCGTCCCAGGTAGAGGAGAAGTTGCTCAGCCCTGCTGCGCCTGATGCGGGTGACCCTGTATCCCAGGCTTTGGAGGCCCGGTGCGGCCTTGGCCTTCCGAAGGATGTCAGCATATAAGCCCTCTTTGACGCTTTGATCTTCATAGCATCCGGGCGTGGGGGCCTCACTCCGGTCCTAGGTCTTTATGTGCCCTTGGTCGGTTTGCTGGACTCCTTCAGTTGTTGTTGCTGGGGCTGGTTGCCGGTCTTTTTTTTGACATCATCCGCTTTCTACTTCTTCGCCACTGACGGTAAAGGCGGCGTTGACGAATCACATTCCCCGGTGTTTTTAGGAACTATCTGACTAAAGATAGGGGAGGTTTGATATCCCCCGTCCTTCCTTTTCCTTTTCGCCCTTGCCAAAGTCTTTATCTCTTTGTGGACATTGTTTCTGGCAGAATAAAGTCTACAAGGGTTCTAATTTTGTCACCGCGGAGATTGAGGGTTTTAGCAGTCTCCTCCTCGTATCTCTTCATCTCTTTTTGTTACTGTCACTTGTAACATTTGATGCTACAGAGGCCGAGAGACCAACCTCCGCAGCACTTACCGATTCAACGATGTGAGTATGGTCCCCCCAAAATCCGTGACAAAACTGCCGTGCCTGCTTGGAGTAGTGTTGTTTTAACCTCACTGTTCATTATTGGATTAATTTCGTGGAGCTTTCGATATTTTTCGGTACCTTCCATATCTGGAAAGCATTCCCCGATCCAACACCTGGGGAGGCGCCACGATGCGGGACTAGCAAACCCGACACGGGTTGTGTGTGTGTGTGTGTATAAGGTGACGAGAACTCTCATTTAAGAGTGTGAGAGTGCGAGCTTCAAGATTGGTGGTCGAACCATTGCAACTCCTTGATGGAGGCGACACGAGTGCATCCTCGTCACGCGGAGCCGTCGTATCAGCAACTGTAAGTGCCAGACCTCTTCCTCTCTTTTTCTCTCTCCGTGTCAATTCGAATATGCAATAAAATTTCATTGTTTTAAACATTCCTACTTGTAAAGTGTTACCTTATTTGATTAAGTACAATTTCGGAATCTACTGACCCTGTGCAAGCACGAGATAGAGTACCGAGTGTTGCCGTAGATTCCGTGCGCGCATCGGGAATAGACTCATTGCAGTAATATCATCTTTCCCAGACCGGTCGTTCCCATGCTTGCGGTTAGCATTCGCGAAGCGTACATTAATCATCATTTAAGTATTGTTTAACAAAACTCTGAGCGACGACGCAGAAGACTATAAATCTATATAAGGATCCAGTGTGGTGTTGTGTTAAGTGACGGGTGATCTGTTACTCGTAGATCCATAGAATCATTAAAACTTAAGAAATAGAAAACTATAGTGTTAGAAGGAATTGGGTACATTTACGTTGGAGGGGATTGGTAACCGTCCTTTTCGTCTACCATTGTTCCTTACAAAACCTAGGCTTTCTATACTTCTTATCGCATGCATTGACCTTTTATTTCAAAATTTCTCGTAAATTCGTCAGAAAATCTGACTCCTTGATTTCTAATACCTGCTTGGGAATATATTGCCTGTGACGGTCCTGTTTTGCCGCACTACGAAAAGTAATTTTGAATCTGCTTGATTCACAAATGCTTTAATTTATTGGCAGTTATGTGTAATACATTGTGTATATCATTACGGCAGATATAGATTCAATGAATAACAGGCGCATTACACACTTGTTTAAAAAATAAACTTCTATTGCCAAGAGTAATATTACAATTACATCATTTTTAGTTATAGCTAGGGGGGAAAATATCTTCCAACAGCTCTATGTAACTGTAAAATTTATAATTTATGTTTGAAGTACGTTTATCGTAGAAATCGACACCTGACTACAGCGCCATTGGAAGCCTCGAGGAAGCCGAGACAGAGCGGCTTTCGACGGAGACTATAGCTCCGACATCCTCTTATACCCTCAATATATTATTCTAACTAATTTTGTAGTTCAATTAAAGTTTACAATACACAAACATATAATTTACGTTTAAATTATGGTATGCGCGTCTCCCGCTGTAGAACGAGATACCGGTTCTTCTGTTCAAAACCCTACCAAATCGTGCAAGCATATTCAAATATATTCTAAGGAATCATTAATCAAGTCTTATATCTATATGAAAAGACTAACAAGGAGACCATCATATGTTTGGAAAACGGATCGTGCCCAACTTGTAGCATATATTTTCTAATATAAAAATATGAATCAAGCCAGAGCCACAGAGTCTAACAATAATTTTTTTCAAAAGTTATACGCTATATATTTCTAAAAAAAAGGCTTCCCCACTAAAAAAAAACTCAAGTGAGAAATCACCTGAGAAATCAGGTTATTTCTCACGCCAAAATCTCAGGTTCCGAACTCAAGAGAAAAAATGTCTATCTATCTATCCATTTTATCTCAGTTTTTCATTAAACTGTGGTTTAAATATTAATCTTTGATTATTTAGAAGTTACAAGCGTTTAAAGTGAACCATACTGAGAAAACTCAGGTGTGATATCACCTAAGAAATCACCTGATCAGGCTCCATAATCTCAGGTGCCAAAAATAAGAAAAGTAATTTATAAGTTTTATTCGAAAAAAATATTATTAAAATATATGTTTTTTTCTCTCTCTTACTGTGCTAAACCGTTTGAATATGAAATAAAATTACATTTAAAAAATTAAATTTGGAGAATAAATAAAGTTTGACGAGCTGCAAATTGTATAAGTCCCATCGGCGAAAACTTGCATACAACAGGGTTTTTATTACTTTCTAATCGTAGTGAATCGATTCGTTTGGAGACTCGTCCTGTAATTATTGCAATGCTTTTACACGCAAAAGATGTGTCCCGTCTCTTTACAAATATCTAACCTGTAAAAAGAAAAAATATAAAACCACGCAATATATATTTATATAATTTGAAAATATGTAAACAAATACTAAAATTATACATTTATAGCTTAAGGTTAATAAAATATAAAGGACAAAGAAAATATCTGATAAATGGAGCAGTCGGGGTCGATTCACCATTACTAGGTTCCAATGTTCCAATTGTCTTATAGCGTCTTTGAAAATTTCATATGCAACGATGTTCAACATGGCCCTTTACGCGCACTGCATACTTACGCAAACAAAGGTTACACGTCAAACTGAAGCTGGTTTGTTTGGCAATAGACAACGTCAAGATGATCGATTTTTTGCATTAAAGACAAACCAACTTCAGTTTAACATCTAATAATTTTGATCTGAGATTGCGTGGATAGTTAGTGTACCGCTAAATTAAGGTGCGCATATCGTAATTTTATCATTGAAAAATGTAGTGCGTGAAAGGGACAATGTTATATAAAACGCAAAGAGGCTAATTGGGACCTGGTGATGGTGAATCATTCCCTGCTGCTCTATTTATCGGATAAGTACTTTTTCTTTATATCTTATTAAATTTAGACTATAAATGTATAATTTTAGTATTTGTTTATAAATTTTCAAATTATATAATAAATACTTTCCGGTTTCATATTTTTTCCTTTTACTGGTTAGATATTTGTAAAGAGACGGGACACATCTTTTGCGTGTAAAAGCATTGCAATAATTACAGGACGAGTCTCCAAACGAATCGATTCACTACGATTAGAAAGTAATAAAAACCCTGTTGTATGCAAGTTTTCGCCGATGGGAATTAAACAATTTGTGGCTAACCAAACTTTATTTTTTCTTCAACTATAGGCAATTTTTTAAATGCAATTTTATCTCATGTTCAAACGATTCAGCACTATAAGAGAGAGAAGAAAACATATTTTTTAATAATACTTTTTTTCCAATAAAACTTATAAATTACTTTTCTTATTTTCGGCACCTGAGATTATGAAGCCTGATCAGGTGATTTCTCCGGTGATTTCTCACCTGAGTTTTCTCAGTATTGTTCACTATAAACGCTTGTAGCTTCTAAACAATCAAAGATTAACATTTAAACCACAGTTTAATGAAAAACTGAGATAAAATAGATATAATTTTGAAAAAATACGCTCAAATCCATTAGAACGTAGAAAACTTATAGTTGAGTTAAGAATAAGAAGAAATTTCAAAGATAATTAGTTATTACAAATTTACTGCTTTTTTTAAGCTAAATTTCTTCTATTTTTTAATGCGGCGATAGCTGTATTCTATTCTTACGGATTTAAGCCTATTTTTTTAAAATTATATATATTTTATCTCAGTTTTTCATTTAACTTTGGTTTAAATGTTAGTATTTGATAGTTTAGAAGTTACAAGTCTTTAAAGTGAAGCCTCTTTTTTGTATATTTTGCTTTAATAGCGTATAATTTTTGAAAAAACGATTGTTAGCTGAGCATGATCCGTTTTCCAAAGTGAGTTGAAAATAAATCACCTTTCAATTTTGATTATAAACATTTTAATGAATATTTGTAGACTAATGCATTGAGCATACATAAAACTTGGTACATGATCCTTCAGTGTGTATTCAATACATTTGCACACTTTGATAAGGTTTGGAAAAGCAAAACCTGTATTTTGTTCTGAAGCCAGAGGTGTCAAAGCTGTACAATTAGTTACAATTATATGTACTAATGACTAAACAATGCGTCAGAATAAAGATAATGAGCAATATGTATATTTAAAATTAATAACTGATTATAGTTTCAGCAGAGTAATAATAATTATAATATTAGTAATTATTATATAATATTGATAATTACTATAAAACATGTTTAGTTAGAATTTTATTAAATATACCGATGATGAATGAGTTAAATGCATAGAAGAAAATTTCAAATTTCAATTTCCATATATATTATCCAAATTATTTACATTTATTTTGACACTTGATAAGAAATGCAATGGTCTACATTCATACAATAAATATAAACAATACTTTTTTGATCCAAAATTACTAGAAAATTTAGGAGAACATAAAACTTTAAAAATTATAAGTAACATACTATTAATGCATAGTTCAGCTCTAAATCATTTCAAACTACTTCAATATGAATGATGATATGCATTTACAATTAATGTATTACAAAGTAAATTGTAACGAGAATGATGATTATAATGAAATATAAATGCTTATAAATTCTTTAACCACTGGTAAAAAAAAATTGAGGTTATAATACTATCAACCGATAACAAAAGTGAAGAAAAACTATTTTTTATAGGTGGGCCTGGAGGTGCTCGAGAAAGTTACTTACAAAATATATAATTAAATATGCTATGAAGAAAATACCCCAAACAGCGGTTACATGGACAGGTATTGCAGCTTATTTATTAATAAATGGTAAAAATGTTCATTCAACTTTTAAATTACCGTTTTAGATACATGAACAATCAATATGTAATATTTCTCCAAATTTAAAACATCCCCAGTTCTTAATAGATTAGTAATTTGGGATGCTATACCTATGACTTCAAAATAGGCATTTGAAGCATTTAAAGGGGTGCCATAGTGAAAAACTATCGACGAAGCGTCGGTAATGTAGTAAGCTGTAATGTACTAGTAGCGCCAATCCGTTGAAAAATTATATTAATCTATAACCTCACAGCAGATGGCGCCAATAGTACATTCCAGCTATCATATTCATTTACAAATAACCGTTGTAGATTGCATTATTTAACACAAAATATGCAGACGATGCAGGAATATTTTAATCAGAATTTTTACAATAATCTTTTTGACAACAATTGCTATACACTTTCCATGCAATCGTTTTCTGCATTTTGATATGCAGACGATGCAGGAATTTTGCAACTTAATTTTTACAAACATAATTTGACATTTATTACTACATTTTCCGTGCAATCGTTTTCTGCATTTTGATACGCAGACGATGCAGGAATTTTAAAACCAAAAATTATTTTTTTTTTTTTGGAGTCTGTGGTAATGACATTTTATGCACAACCGGCAAACTATCCACCCCCTCGCAAGAGCAGACAGTCCACCGAGTGTGTGACTCAGTAGGAGCAAACCACTAATACCCACTAAACCCACATATCTCTGTTCGCACCGACACCAGCCCGAAACTGTTATTCAAATTACTTCAGACTGGGCGGTTGTCCTTGCATGTCCAAAAAACACATTCATTCTTTTACTCGTTCATTCTCGCATCACATTCGCTTAATCTGTCGCTTAATCGCCCCATATAGCATGATCGAGTGGGTAACGCTCATTAGTAGTCGTCGAGTGCACGGTCTCGGTCCATTCGTATTAGCCATGAGTCTGCTCAAGGCTTTTGTCTTTTCTTGTGCCTTTTTAGTCACCGTGCGTATGTGAGGCCAGAAACTCAGTTTTGTATCCAAAGTCACCCCTAGATACTTGATCTCGTCTCGAACAACCACGCATTCGCGTCCGACTGTCAACGGTATCCCCGTATCGATTCTTCGTCTAGTTAGAAGCACAAGTTCTGTCTTTTGTAACGCAATTTGCAGTCCGTGGTCTATCATCCATTCAGTCACCGCCGTATAACCTGGTTCAGCTTTAGCTGAATCAGGTGTGCGTCACGAGCCATGATAATGGCCGCAACGTCATCAGCGTAAGCGACGAGGGATGTGTCCGTCGGCATCTCCATTCGGAGAAGACTGTCATACAGTACGTTCCAGAAGTCTGGCCCCAGAATGGATCCCTGGGCGACTCCTGCAGTTATACGTCTGTCTTTTCGTCCGTCAGTGGTCTAGTATGTGAGACGTCGGTCCCTCAGGTAGTCCCTTACAACCCGGAGAAGATAGTCGGGCACCCAGAATGCTGTTTCCAGCGCTTCCAGGATATCCACCCACCTCACCGAATTGAAGGCGTTCTTAACGTCCAACGTAGACAGTAAGACCAGAGGCCTGGTCGCGTGGCACCTGGTGTTATGCTTGCCGAAAATGGTTTTCACAAAGGTTATCGCTCCGATGGCTGAGCGCCCTTTTCGAAACCCGTGCTGTCGGTCTGATAAGTCTCCTGCGTCCTTTATCGACTGTAGAAGCCTTGGTCTAAGCAATAACTCGTACAGTTTTCCGGTCGTGTTAAGTAGGCTTAGTGGCCTGTAGGATGACGGATTCTCAGGATCCCCCTTATTTTTACTAATGAGAACCAATTGAGCCGTCTTCCAATGTCTGCTGAAAACGCCCTTCACCAGGCACCCGTTGAATGTGTTGAGCAGCACCGACGGTCGTCGCACAACGACGAAACGTAAGATTTCCGACGGCACACCGTCAGGGCCCGGTGCCTTGTTAGGTTTCAACGAGTTTGCAGCTCTGGCAAGCTCCGCACTCGTGAATAGAGGGCATTCTCCGTTTGTACGTTCAACGGTTTCCTCCCTCCTCACGGGATGAGTTGGAAAGAGACCGTCGACGATCTTGTCCATCGTCTCTGCGTCCTTAGTTATCGGAGGAACCCGTCTCCCCTGTTGGTAAGTCACGATCTTGTAACCCGCGCCCCAGGGATCCGAGTCCACCTCGTCCGTCAGTCTTTGCCAGCACTCTTTTTTGCTGTTATTTATGGCGTACCGCAAAAGCCTCCTACTCTGTCTGTATTCTTCGGAGAGTAGTAGTGTGGTTTGTCGGTCGCGAGCCCGTTGGGCCTTCCGTCTAAGTGCTAGGCAACTACGTCGAATGTCCGCGATCTCGGCTGTCCACCAGTATGTCTCTCGTTTGTTGCGTGCATAACGTTTCCGCAGCATAGAGGCTTCACACAATTGTTGAAGAAACTGGGTTGTTTCCCCGACAAGCGCTTCAGCCCTGTCGCGATTAGTCATTCCGCGAGGTTCCACCTGTGACAGTGGTTCCCCGCGCGTCATTTGTCTGTCGAGTTTGTCTAAGTCTATCCGTCTCACGTCCCAACGAGGGGGACGAGTTACCCGAGTACTGCTCGTACGCGATTCGTCTATAAGGCCGAAGGAGATGTACTGGTGACCGCTGACTGTGTAGTCTTCGATCACTCTCCATGCCCTCAGTCTTTGTGTCATCCTGTCCGAAATAAGGGTCACATCGGGCACAGAGTCTCCGAAGCCGGGTCGTCTGTACATCGGCGTGTTTCCCTCATTTGCCACTGTCAGTTCAAGTCTTTCGGCCATCTCCAACAGCAGCCGTCCGCGTCTGTTCGTCTCGGGCATCCCCCACTGCACCGCGCGCGCGTTGAAGTCGCCCGCCACAATTTTGTTGCCGGGGATGTCTCTCACGACGTCTTCGAGACTTTCCAGCTTCTCCGCGTATTCGAGAGCGCTTTAATTCGGGCTAAGAAAGACGCTGACGTAGGTGACATCCCCACCGTTGCCCAAACGTAGCTCTCCCCGGATCCGCGCGCGATGATCCGCGTTGCCTATTCCCCGCGCACCCATAATGCCGCTGTACTCGTGCCGCTAGCAAGCCAGTTCGGCGGTGTTAAATCCCGGTACTATTCGCTGATGACGAGGATGTTTGCGTCCAGCTCCGTCGCAATCTGAGGGAGCAGCGCGTGTGCTACGCTACTCCGATTCATATTGCATTGGAGAACAGTTACCGGCATTTTATTGTCTTGGTCTTCGTTGTCGTCAGTGCTGCCTTAAATGCTGCACACGCACCCGAACCAGCGACGTGTGCGAGGCATTTGTTGTCCTTCTTAGGACAGAGGAAGCACTCAGGTGTATTTTTGCACGCCCATGCATCGTGCCCCTATCGGCCGCATCGTCAGCAGCATCGGTGTCTGTCCGGTCCTTTGCAGTCTTTTTTAATATGCCCATATCCGAGGCATTTGTGGCACCGAGGTACACGAAGGCTAGGTCTCACGCGGCAGTTAACCCAACCGATTTTTATTCTTCCTTTCTTAAGGATCTCGGTCGCGTCCCTTGAGTCAAAATCACATACCGCAAGGGCCAGGCCTCGAGAGTTAGACCCTAAGACATGGACCCTACGTTCTGCGATTGTCCCGAGTTCCCGGTTAATCGCGTCTTTTACGTCGCTCTCGCTTGTAATGCAGTCCAGGTCAAGGACTTCTAGCGTTGTCGTAGCTGTCAGATCTTTTACCTGGGCACTTTCTCCGACGGCGACCTGTAAGGTCCGTTGGAAATCCTGCCGCGACTCTTGTTTACCGAGTCGTAGCAGAACTCCACCCTCTTTCGTTTTGCGGATCTGTCGCACGTCCGTTTTTGTCTTTGCGGGATCCACCTTCAGACGTATGGTCTGTAAGACATTTGCGTACGTCTGTCCCTCCGCCGGTTTGTTCATGATCGTGCCTCTTCCCTGTTTAGGATTTGGCCGATTCGATTGCCGACTGTGGTGGGCAGTAGATGGCCCAGGTTGCGTGTCCGGTCGTGGGTTGACCGCGGCCGTCCTCTTTTTTTTCTTTTTTTGGACGACCGTCGACCAACTTTCTATCTGAGCTACGTCTTTGTGATGAACGGTAGCTTGTTTAGGTGTAGGGGTCTGATTTACGCGTTTCCGTTTCTGTTGTTGCTGAGGAGTAACTTCAGCCATGCACACGTCAGCGTTTGTAATCGTCGATTTGCGGAGCAGTTTCATACGTTGCAATTCGTACATCACGACTTCAACCGATTCATTTATTTCGCTCATACCGTTTGTGATTACGCGGCTTACATTTTTTTGGACATTCATTCTCTCGGTCATCCTAGCCAGGCTACTGCGTATGTTGAGCAGCTGTTCGTGCAGCTTACTCTCGGCAGCCTCCCAGCTAGTTGGCGACCCTCCGATGTGTCGTGCAAGATTTCCTGTAGCAGTTTCCGCCACGCCAGCCAGGTTACCTGCCGGCGTGATGGGAGAGCTGGGAAGCCCCCGTGACTCTCCTGAGTCGGATGGCGCAGGAAGCACTCTAGTACCTGCAATTTTAATACAACTTTCCATTATTATATTTTTTATTAATCCCCGTCCCCCCTATATGTGTGTGTTTATGTAAAGTGGTCAGATAGTCACCAGGTGGTAGCTTGCACGGTCCGTCCTAAGCAGTCCCGATAACTTAGCTCCCCTACAGTCCGGTGGCATCGACCGTTCCTCCCCCACGACTCGCAGCAAGGTCCCATCCGACTAGATATACAACACCATATACCATATAGGTAGATATACAACACCAATTACGCAAAAGAATTGGTATCAGAACACAGGTCCATTTGAAGACATATCGACGTATTTATCCAAATTTAGAAATCTCTTGGATCAGCTACAACCAACAATGTCTATGAAAGAACAATTAGATCTAACATACGACAACTTACATCCAGATTACCGACAAAGAATGGACAGAAGCCAATTCTCGTCATTTTTGGAATTGCAGATATTAGGGAAAAAGGAAGAAGCAAGGAAACGTCAGGATAAATTATATCGCCCTCCTCCAATGGAAGAAGATGAACCCTTTTTCAATTCAGCATATGAACCCAGTAAGCCTAAACAATGGAGCAAAATAGCTGTAATAAACCCAAAAAGGAAAGAAACGGTGATGCCAGAAAAGTCGACGATGACAGCAGCTATCCAGCAACCTCCAGCACCACGAAAAACCCATTTTTCCCCGTCCCATAATATAATACAAGTTGAAAACTGTGCGAAATTCCCTGAAACGGACAATAGAACTGACAAACGATTAAACGATAGGTTTAAACAATCAGTTACACTGCAACCAAATAAGACCTACCGATCAAATAGAACTAAAACCGCAAGTACTAATAAAAATACTATTAAGACGAAAAGTCAAGGAATTAGTAAATGTTATACATGCGGAGTCGAGGGACATAGGTCTCATGACTGCCCAAACAATAGTTGTAGAGGTTGCGGTAAAAGTAATACACTAAGACGCGATTGTACCAATTGTAGAGTTTCCAAATGGGCGGGAAACGAAAGGCGGAGGAGACAATAAGAGTCAATGTGTCCTCCTTAAAAATAATTGGTAAAAATGACCCTAGGGAATTTTCTCCTCCAGCACCACCTAGTAAAAGAATGAAAACAGTTCTGGATAAACCTGTTAAGCATAGTAACTCCCCTCCAGCACCAAGAAAGAAACGTAAAATATCCCCTCAAGCACCAAAAACAGAGGACGAAAACTATGATTCCGTCCCAGTTATTCATAATACGGGTAACTCTAAGGAATCTGAATACAAACTGAAGAAGATTCTAAATAAAGAAATCTATTCAATAGCTGTATTATCACCAGATTCTCTTATCCAGAGACATCCATTAGGAAAGCTTGAGCCCAGGTTGTTTTTCACGATTGAGTTAAATGGGAAAAAGATGATAGGACTTTTAGATGCTGGATCTGTTTATTCCTATATTGGGAAAGGATTAGGAAAATAACTTAGTGGGAAATATAAGCCATGTAAAGGAATGATAAGCGTGGCAAACGGGGTAACTGTACCAGTACAAGGAAAATTAGACGTAACGGTGAATATCGATGGAATCGAGAAAACGTTACCTTTCCGAGTAGCTGATGGTTTACAGTACGAGTGTATCTTAGGGATTGATTTTAAACGACTGTTTGAACTCAAGATAGACTACGGAAACGATACATGGTGGACTCCAAAGGGAGAGATCCATCAGTTTTACCCCTACGGACAAGACCCCAGTTACATCCCAGCATTAGCCAGTATAAATGGCCTGCTACGTGTCTCCGAGGAAGACAAAGAGGAAATTAAAAAAGTTCTTGATGACCTTACCCTACCAACTCCAAAAACACTTGGAGCTACAACTTTAGCTTACCACAAGATAGATGTCCAAGGTCATGAACCAATACGACAAAGGATGAGAAGGTACTCTCCAAAAATGCTAAAAGCAGCTCACGAGGAAGTAGACCGAATGTTATCTGAGGATATAATAGAACTATCTCAAAGCCCTTGGTGTAGTTGTCCAGTAATAGTACCCAAATCGGACAGTAAATATCGATTTTGCATTGACTATAGAGAAGTCAACAAAGTAACAAAACGATTTGCTTATCCCTTAAAGAATATAGATGACATTCTGGACAAACTAAGAGAAGCAAAATATATCTCTAAATTGGATCTGTCTCAAGCATATCACCAGATATTGTTAGAAGAAGATAGTAGAGAAATAACTGCTTTTGGAGTACCAGGGAGAGGTCTACACCAATTCAAAAGAATGCCTTATGGGTTAACAAATGCTCCAGCAACTTACCAGAAAATTATAGAAAAGTTAATTAAGCCTAATTGGGAGCCAAATGTATTCGTGTATTTAGACGATATAATAATTGTTACCCAAACTTTTAAAAACCATATATCCTGGTTAAAGAGAGTTCTAACAGCATTAAAAAAGGCAAATTTACAACTAAATCGAGATAAATCCGTATTTTGCTGTGCAGAAGTTAAATATCTGGGTTACGTTGTAAATGAACATGGATTGAGTACCGACCCCGAGAAAATTAAACCCGTAACTGAATATCCAGCACCCACAAACCTCAAACAACTTTGCAGATTTTTAGGCATGGCCGGATGGTATTTCCTATTCATTCCAAATCTCGCGGATATTAAAACTCCTCTTACAGAATTAATGAGGAAAGGTGTTCGTTGGCATTGGAATAACGACCAACAAACAGCCTTTGAAAAACTTAAAACCGCCCTCACTCAAGCACCCATTCTAGCACGCCCCAACCTTACACTACCGTTCATCCTACAGACGGACGCAAGCAATTGCGCGATAGCAGGTGTGCTTACGCAAGTAACTGATGGGGAGGAACACCCAATCTATTACGTGAGTCGAACGTTGAACAAAGCGGAACGCAACTACACTGTAACCGAGAAAGAGTGTTTAGCGGTTCTTTGGTCAGCGGAAAGGCTAAGAGGATACCTACAAGGAGAACAGTTTACAGTAGTGACTGACCATTTTAGTCTACTATGGCTAAACAACCTTAAGGATCCAACAGGAAGACTAAAACGATGGAATACAGCACTACAAAGCTACGATATAAAGTTTGTACACCGGAAGGGTGCACTTCATCAAGTCCCTGACGCATTATCGAGAGCGTGGGAGGAATCAGAGGTAGCAGCAGTAATTCCAACTCACATAGATGACCCATGGTATCTAAAGAAAATGGAAAACGTAAAGAAATTTCCAAATAAATATCCCGACTTTAAAGTCGAGAATGGTTTTCTTTATGCTCATCGTCCAAATCCATTAGTAGATCCATTGTTCCCTGATTTGAATGCTTGGAAACTAGTTCTTCCAGCCTCAAACAGACCCCAAGCCCTTTTCGAATCCCATAACACACCTTAATCAGGACATTTAGGGATAGAAAAAACTTACGCCCGTCTAGCAACACATTATTATTGGCAAGGATGCTATTATGATACTTCTTGTTATGTCAGATCCTGTCATCAGTGTCAAATCCACAGAAGTTGTCAATTACCCCTCGCTGGTTTGATGGGAGAAAGAAATATCGATGGACCATGGAAGGTCGTGGCTGCCGATATTATTGGCCCCAAACCACCGTCAAAACGAGGATTTAGATACGCAATCGTTTTCGAGGATTTATTCACTCGGTATGTGGAAATCAAGCCATGGGATGGGAAGAACGTGTTGCAAGCTTTTGAAGATTTAATAATAAACCGTTGGGGTTGCCCAAAGTTTTTACTGACTGATAACGGAACTGAATTCTCTAACAAGTTAGTAACTGAACGGTTGAAAACGTATTGCATCCAGCAAACCGCTATTCCTTCCTATAGGCCTCAGGCAAATCCGGTTGTAAGAGTGAATCGTAATCTGAAACCCATGATTAATAGCATCCTAGAAGAAGATCATAAAGAATGGGATCTCCACTTAAAGGAATATTGTTTTGCATTAAACACAATGATTCATTCTTCTCTTAAAACGACCCCCGCGTTCATGAATTTCGGTAGAAATCCTGAACCTTCAGTCCTAATCCGGAAACACCTAGAGAAACCTACTCCTCTCCTTCCTAATGACTCAGAGAAATGGTCAGATCGTATGAAAAGACTGCCAGCTCTTCACGATCTAGTTAAAAACCATATAGAAAAAGCATCAGCTCGTCAAGCAAAATATTATAATAGAAATAGAAGAGACATTACTTATCAAATCGGGGATAAAGTATTACGGTAAAACCATGAACTATCATCTGCAGAAGGAAATTTTGCAGCCAAACATGCACCGAAATATGTAGGCCCGACTACTGTGGTTGAAATCCGTTCACCAACAGTATACGTAGTTCAAGACAACAATACCGGGAAACGTACCGAAATATCAATTGAAGATCTTAAACGATACATAGCACCCCGTGGAGTCGTTTCCAAAAATTTTAATTCTATTCCAGAAAATGCAACGAGCAAACAGCTTCCAGAGAGGAAAGGGAGGAAGAGGAAGAGCGACGACCATCAGACGCCCAGTGATGGGAGAAGCTCCTCTATTTCTCCTACCCAGAACATCGCAACGATGCCAATACCCCCTCCAGTACCATCACAAGCAACAACCCCTCCAGCACCACAACATCCAAAACCAACCCCTCCAGCGGAACCCAAGGAATCGGAACAAGTCCCGACATACCGATACAGAGGGTACGTGCCGTACCGGGCAAACGTGGGAGAGAGTCAAGGAGAGTGCACCTTCCTGAAGAACCGAGTGTTCGTAAAAAAGGAAGACCCTCCTCGACCATTAGGAAGAGGACGAGCACCGACAAGGAAATCGGAAGTGGGAAAGAACCCAACCGTAGGGGCAGGCCACGGAAAACCGTTGGCACCGCAGGAGACCTTGCGGCCTGTGGGCGCATCCAGCACGGACAATACGTCTCCTCCAGCACCATCATCAATCCCGTCCCCACTTAATCCCACATCCTACGCCCAATCAATCCTCCAAGGAACCTTTGGCCCGAAACCACGACTCCCCAACCCAATCACGCAAACCTCCCAAAATCCCTTGTCACCCCAATCCCCAATTGTCATAACCCGCTTCGTACCAATCCCCGTACCCTGCTTCCCACCAATCATACGTCCTCCAGCACCAACCACACTCACACCCACTACACCCACATTGACCACCATTACCCGATAACCCCTGTACAATCCCCTATAGCCCCCCTTATGTCCCTCCGAATAGAACCCCCCACCATGCTACCCATTCCCTCAAGCACCACACACCATACGCACCACAACACAGCAAGTCCAGCTCGGTATACAGGAGCTATACCGAGGAACCAAAACCTCCACTTTACCAGTAGTCTCCCACCCAGATCAACGGCGTATAGTGGCCGTAGACGAGAAGGTTGCTGGAACTGTGGGAGCCGCCAACACAGTTGGCAGAAGTGCCCGGAAATTCGGACAAAGTTTTGCCGAGGTTGTGGGAAACCGAATGACACCGTAGAGACGTCTCCACACTGCCACAAAGAGTGGAAACAAGGACTGAACTTTCATCCAAAATAGTTTTTTTTTCTCTTCCTCATTTTTTTTATTGTTGTAATCTTCTCCTTTTTTTTCCTAGAAGGTAAAATAATAAATTCATATATAATACATACACCTGGTAACATTTCTTTATTAATTTTAACACACGTTCACATTATCCCTGGAATGGTAAAAGTTCAGTTAGTTATCTATTGAATAATAAGTATGCAAATATTACATAACTTTAATGGTGTACCTTCCTCTAACTTAATCACATAAAAGATATAAAAAAAAATCTTGACAAACGTTCTTATAAATAGTAAAGGAAAAACAAGAAATGAGGAATGCAAGGTCGAATAGTATGATTAACTTACTAATTTTATTTATAATTTTGCAATTTGATACAATAAATTTATAACGTTGCACAACAGAAACCAAAAGCATTTCCGGAGAACTAACTCACCAGGTATGTAAGAATGATATTTAACAATTACTTTTCTTTTTAATTTGTATACATTATGAATGTTTCATGTTAGTATGGGTTATGTATGTCGCGAATAATGAAACTGATTGAAGATACAAGAGTATCAAAAATTTGTAATGTAATCCAGTCACACGCGTAACGTGCCGAAAAGATAGTTACCAGATAGGTAAATGACAATACACACTCAGCGTGAAAGACTGATACACAGATTTACTCTCGTAGTATCCACTTCAAGTTGCAACAATTGGATAATCAAGAATTACACAGCGACCAACGGAAACTTAATCAACTAAATCTAATATTCTATTTATTTAGTAATTAAGTTAAAATCATCTCATTTATCGTTATAATTATACAGTCAGAAACGAATAATATTAAAATAACCTTTCAAGCATTATTCCGTTGTGACACAAACAACACAAACAATTACACTTACCCCGCTATAGATAGCACCGGCTGTCTTAGGATAAGATAGGAAACCGTTCGTAAGCATGCGTCGAAACCTCCCGCGCGTTTTAGAAATCGAAGTAAAACCAGTTTTACTTCGGTTTGGGAGGGGGGAGTTGTGACGATGTGCTTACATCACATGTCACTGAGATATCTATCCTACGTTATAATAAGTGGCACTAGTCGAGCAAGCCACAAGATGCTCGGAGAGAGGAGGCACACACACACTATTCCTTCAAGTAAACCTCCAGCACCAGTCCTACTCCTTGGAATTGATCCCCCTTGTTCCTTGAATCCAGCACCATGCCAAGAAGCCGTAGACTAGCAGTAGAGGCTGTGTGGTCCGATAGCGCTCCCAGGTTACACATGGAGTGGCCTCGCTCTAACATCCAGGTCCTCGCTCCAGCCTAGTACCGAGTACCTGTAAAAGATAATCGGTGAATGACCTAATTTAAGAGATAAGAAGAAGGACAAAGAAGCTGCGACAACATGCAGTTCTCCCTGGGAATATAAGGAGGCACAGGAGATATTTAACCCTAGTGTTTACACTAGGTTAGAGGTTAGGAACACCTCAAACAATAATACTACTGCTGCGGAAACCGCCGCACTTACCCACGATATTCTGGAGGGAAGGTCTTCTCCGTAAGCACTAGTATTGAACCCGCATCTCAGCCAACCAGAGGAAGTCCCGCAGGCACGCAGGTCACCGCTGAAACTGCACCTAGAAGTCGAGAGTAGCGACGAGTGCGCAGCGTCTTCGCGCAGGGCTCGCTCCGAGACGAAACGAGCTGCCGTAAGAGCAGAGCTTCCCGAGCGGTGTACGATACGAGCCGTGTAGAGAGATTTTGCGAACCAAAACGTGTAGCTAATATCCGCCCGCGTGAGAGATTGAGATTTATCTTGGAGACGATTCTCCTAGTGTGTAGGTGAGTTTCGCCTCAGTTCTCCAGCTCCCTTTCCGTGCAAGTGTGTGTGTGCTCGTCGCGTCAAACCGCGTTACTTTGATCGCGAAAATCGGCGAGTACATTTTAAGCCGTGACTGACAAACGGCGAATTGTAAACCAACCTATCGGGTTTAGTAATAGTAAATAAAAACTCATTTGAACTCTTATTCATTAAGTGCGAGTGTTTTATTCATTTATTTTGCGACCTCCCCCTTAATCCCCAGCGGAAGCGTCACAAGATTCATTGAATATGAGACGTATTTCACATTTCTTTAAAAAAATAAACATTTGTTGCCAAGAGTAATATTACAATTACCTTAATTTTAGTTATAGCTAGGGGGGAAAGTATCTTTCAACAGCTCTATGTAGCTGTAAAATTTATAATTAATGTTTTAAGTACGTTTATCATAGAAATCGACACCTGACATGACTATGGCTCCGACATCCCCTTAAATAAGCAAAATAAATATAATTGTCATTTTTCGCTTTATGAATAAATAAATATATTTATGAATAAATAATATTTATCAGTAAATAATAAATATAAATAATATTTGTAATTTGTCCATATATAGAAAACCCCATTGCTACATTGTTCAGTCAAATGAGAGATATTTAAATCGAGTTTAAAACACGTTCACTGGGGATCAGGGTGAACGGCTCCCATACAATAAAATAACAACACTTTTATTCGAGCTAGAGACTTTAATAATAATAAATTAATAAGAATACAATAAATAAACGAACAAACTAGTCACGGTCGCCCGCCGCGTTCACGCAGCAAAAATTATATCTTTATCACGCGCGATTACCGCACACACACGCACAAATCACAGCTTACTCGGGAAGCTGGAAAACAGGGAATTTAAGCAGGAATTCTCACCTGCAGATGCTCGAAAAGAAACAATTAAATAAAATATAACTACTCTCGGTAATAACTAACTATGAGTTTTAAAATAAACGTCTCGTTCGACGGCCCGACTCGGAATCACCGAGTTCGTCGTGATGTACCGATCAGCGAGTCCGCGCGCATGCGCCACGCGCAACAGTTGGCTCTCGTTCGCTTGACTCGGCCGATCCCACCTCCGTCCCTGTGCACCGTCTCAACTGCTGGATACTAACAACCCGGAGTCTCATCCACAGAAACAACGTCAATAAACGGTAAAATACTCTAATTCCATACAATAACCTGTATTAATGTTACTTCGTCCGAGTTTGTTTATATGTTTCAGGTGCGGCATGCGGGAACGACGACATCAACATTGCACTGGAGATTTCCTCATCTACTTCTTCCTCACCAGGTTCCGGAGGTGCCTGTTTCATGCTCACGTCAACATCTAGCTGGATTGTCCGAGGTAATAGTATAAATAGCGTTGTTTCTTCCTTTAAAATTTATATCTTGTGGAAGTAATATCCTAACCTCAACTCACCTCTCCTTCTCCTTACCTGCAACTAGGTTTTGACAACCTACTGCTTCCTCAACTCTAATTTCACTTCAGTATTATTTATTAATACTGTTGCAGGTACTCGAAGGAGATTTTGTACCAACGAAGGACCATTACTTCTTGGAGGAGGCTGGATGTTTACTTGTTGTCGATGCTGTCCAATATTATATGTTCTACCTCAACTGCTACCTTCTACGATCACCTTCTCCAGGACATAAGGAACAGGATTTGTAACAGGACCTCACTCAACTACTCCAGGATTCGACTTCAACAACCGGATAATTATTTTACAGGAATTTAACAGGGACAGTGATTGTGTGCTTGTGTGCTTGTGTGCTTGTGCGTATGTTTTACTGGAGTGCGTACTCCTTCCTCATGGTCTAGACTATCTGGATTCCGAGTGAGTTTTATAATTAATTCCTATAAGCTACGGGGCTTTAGAATATTTAATATATATAAATATAAACTAAGTATGTGACATGCAGTTAGAACTGCCATGTCACAAGTTATTCCCCCCGGAAAAATGATTTCTAGCCTTACACACCGACGAATATAGCCTACTCGACCGGTTAACTCGACGACTCGACGCGCGAACCGGCCGCCTAGGCCTCCGGCTGACAATTTTTCACTCCTTTGAACGTCCTTGATTTTTGTTTGTCATTTTCCGAGTTAATTTAAACCCTATGAATGTGTGCTGATGCATAAACAATAAACATATATAATTATTATTTTTATTAAATAAACAAGATTAATATTATTTGTAATTTTTCGCATTTTAAAACGGATTTAATTATTATTTTTTGTTTTCGTTTTTAAAAATATATCTAAAGTCTATAGATATCTGATTTTTGGTTAAACAATAACCAAGTAATATAATAATTTTTTTTTATTAAATAAACAATTCAAAGATTATTGTCATTTTCGCTTTTTAAAATGCCTTTATTTATTCGTTATTTTTTTTCAACAAATATAATTACTAATTCAACTATCAATTTATAATATTTATCAGTAAATAATCATATCATAGTCATAGTATAAGTAAAATTTTTCCGGTGTAAGGCGTACGGCGTACGGCGTACGGCGTACGGAATTGGCGTTCGATTAGATTTATCGTTTACCACATTCGGTTTTACCTGTGAGTGGTTGACACTAGGGGTAATGACATGTACACGTTCCTATAAACGATGTTCGAATTACCTGAAGTTCACCCTGACCACCTGGACATTATCTCCAGGAATCATCATACTATATAAGTAAAATATATAAGTAGAATTTTTCCGATGTAAGGCGTACGGCGTACGGAATTGGCGTCCGATTAGATTTATCGTTTACCACATTTGGTTTTACCTGTGAGTGGTTGACACGAGGGGTAATGACATGTAGACTTTGCTGTAGACGATGTCCGGATGACCTGGAGTTCACCCTGACCACCTGGACATCGTCTCCAGGATGTGACAGTATTTTTTTCAAATCCAAGGAATATGAAATGTGGACTTTCCAGTAGATTTGGAGTAAAATATTAAAAATGGAAAATATCAAAAAACCGTAGTTACTTTAGTCTAATGCGGCGTTTTAGATAAATTATGGATAATTGAACAAATTCTGCGAAAAAAATTGTTTCCATTTTAATTTATAATTAAATTTGTTGTTGTAAAATTGTTGCTTTTTTGCATCTAATAAATGTTATAAGGTTAATACCTAATATTTTGCGTTTCAATAATAAATAACCCAAGAATTGTTATAGTATACTTAATTTTATATTATGTTAAAGTAAATTTAATAATATGAAAAGAAAACATACATTTATAATGACCTTAAATTAATTTAAAATGTAATAATTAGTAAATTAATTAATTTAATTAATATTTAACGCAGTTTTTTTTCTCTGTGTTACATACGATAATTTTATAATAAGTCTACACTCATTATAACTGAATAAAAATTTTCATCAAAATAATGCTAATAGTTTAGTAAAGCAAAATTGAAAAAATATAAATTTCTAGAAATTAATCATGAATTTGTAATGGGTCACGGACGTTTCGTCGCAGAACATTTCATTGTCGGATGTTTCATGATGGACTTTTTATCGCACGGACTTTTCATCGCAAGGACTTTTCATCGCACGGACTTTTCATCGCAAAGATGGAATTGTCATTGTACGAACGTACCCAATAACCCTAATACCCCAATACCCCAATACCCCACTACCCAATAACCCTAATACCCAATAACCCTAATATCCAATAACCCTAATACCCAATAACCCTAATACCCAATAACCAATTAAAAAGGTGAAATTAAAATAGGGAAATTAATTCTTAAATAATTGTAACGTTTCAATTTAACATTTTTTTTTATTCACTTCTGAAATACATTATTTTCAGGAAAATAACAAATACAAAAAATACAAATAATGATTTAAATAAGTGTGCATTAAAACAAGTATCTTTGAACATGTATCCCGTAAACTCGACGGCTTTGGATAATGTAATGTATTGAAAATTCCATCATTACGAGGAAACATCCATGCAATGAGAAGTACTTGCGATGAATAGTCCGTACGATGAAAAGTCCTTACGATGAAATGTCCTGTGACGAAACGTCCGGATACGATTTGTAATTCAACAAGATAGCAATACAGCGTATGGAATGTTAGATGATAGGTATATGTATGAAATTATGAAATTAAATCCACATTTTAAAATGCATGCTATGAACAATATTGAACAACGTTCTTACGATGAAAAATGTATACAAATATTGTTTCGTTGTCCAACTGATATGGGACAGTGGATTTGCAATTGGTATAATAACAAATTTATTCATATATTATATACAGGAATACGTTTAAAATCAATTAAAAACTTACAATTGTGGTTTATTTATATAAAATTGATGAGTTAAAATATTTCCGATTGTGACTAGTGCTGTGCTAAGTGAGGGTATTACTGCGTATGTAGGTATTACTGCGATTCGTACAAAAGTTGCTTTACGTTGATGTAAAATAAATGTGACTTACTAAATTCGATCAACATAAGTATATTAAAGAATAATACAAGTTGTTAATGATTAATTATATACTTTAGAGAACAATCAGTATATTTTATAACGTAGTATAAAGAGTAAGGTAATGATGCACCGCAGTAATACCTTCATGCTACGGAATATCATGATGATAATACTGCGTTCGTTTTTAAAAGAACGAAATAAAGTATTTTTTTTCTCTGGACACAGTTATTCTTAGTTAAATCATTATTAATTTCACAAAAACTAATGTGGAATAAGAATTTAATACTTAGGGACGTAAAAAATACGTTTCATATTTCACCAGTAATTTCAGCGCTGTAATAACAACACGTCACTGGTAACACCAGCATTTCAACTGTTTGCTAATACCATAGTTTAATTAAATTATATTGTTTTTTCAACAAATATAAATGTTCATAAATGTGCATGTATGCATGTATGTATGTACGTATGTGTATGTATGCTCACGCACACGCACATACAGAAATTTACGTAATAAAATGCGTAAAGACGTGAATATTTTGAAATAACCCTTAACGTTATTCGATTAAAAGAGATACTTTGCGTTATTTAATTTTGACTTATAGGCAGTCGATCGATAGCGTTTTTAATTATCTAACAATTCAGATAAAGGGGTGTTTAAAACAAGATAAATAACCCTTAAGATTTAATTAAAAAACAGCTTTAAAAAGCTATCGATTGACTGCCTATAAGTAAAAATTAAATTATAAAATAATATTAAATTTAAATAAAAAATTTAAATTATTAAAATAATATAAAAAATTAAATAATATTAATAATCTCTATTTTATATAATATAACGTTAAGAGTTGTTTCAAAACATACACGTTTCTCTGTCGTCCAATGCAAATCTATCTGAATGGATAGATAATTAAAAAAGCTATCGATTAACTGACTATAAGTCAAAATTAATTGCCGCAAAGTTCCTCTTTGATAGGCATATGTTTGAATTTATGAAATTAAATCCACATTTTAAAATGCAAGATACAATTTTTTATCCGCTTTGAACAATATTAAAGAGCGTTCTTATGATGAAGAATTTATACAAATATTGTTTAGTGGTCCAAGTGATATGGGACACTGGATTTGCATTTGGTATGATAAAAAATTTATTCAGGTATTTGATAGTTTAAATTAAGGTGTTCGAAATGATCACTTGAAATACATAAACAGATTATTTTCCAATAAAAAATCAATTACAATTGTACATATAACAAAACAAAATTGTAAATAATAAAACAAAAAACAAAACTTACTTTTGCTGACACACTAAAACTACAAAGTAAAGATGTAGATATGAAGAAATCACACGAAGAAGTATACAAAAATATCCACATTATATTAAAATTTTATACTGTCAAAATGACGATTTAAGTATAAATTATGTTATATTTTTTTAAATAGTTTGTAAAATTTATTTTTTTTAATTCAATATGATCGCGGCACCCAAAGGAATAATTAGACATAGTGTTTGACTTTTTTTATAGGTATTTAATTAATTTTTTATTGGTTTTAAAGTTTAAGTCTGAGCGTACGTCCGTACGTCCGTACGTCCATACGTCCGTACGTCCGTATATCCGTACAGGCGGCTTTTTATTTTTTAACTCTTCTTATAACTCTCTTGGATATTCGAAAAAATGAATTTTTTTTTAATGAAAGTGATCGCGGAACCACACGGATTAATTAGAAATAGTGTTTAACTTTTTTATGGGTGTTTAATTACTTTTTTATTTACTTTTTTTAATTTTTTATAGTCGATTAGTTATAACTGAAGATAACATTAAGGACTGGACATCATCAACAAATATATGGGAATATTTAAAATATAAGGGAATTTTTTTTTTTTTATTTCGTAATATGCCTTCCAGTAGATAATGCCCCGTCGACCTGGAGGTAACAGTAGGGACCTAGACATCTTCTACAGGAAGAAAATTTTTTTTTTTTACGTAATAGGTCTTTCTGTAGATATTTCCCCGATAACCTGGAGGTAACATTACCGACCTGGACATCTTCTACAGGAAGAAAAATTTTTTTTTATTTCGTAATAAGTCTTTCTCTAAATGTTGCCCCGATGACCTGGAGGTAACATTACCGACCTGGACATCTTCAACAGGAAGAAAAATTTTTTTTTTTTATTTCGTAATATGCCTTCCAGTAGATGATGCCCCGTCGACCTGGAGGTAACAGTAGGGACCTAGACATCTTCTACAGGACGAAAAAATTTTTTTTTTTACGTAATAGGTCTTTCAGTAGATATTTCCCCGATGACCTGGAGGTAACATTATCGACCTGGACATCTTCTACAGGAAGAAAAAATTTTTTTTTATTTCGTAATATGCCTTCCAGTAGATGATGCCCCGTCGACCTGGAGGTAACAGTAGGGACCTAGACATCTTCTACAGGAAGAAAATTTTTTTTTTTTACGTAATAGGTCTTTCTGTAGATATTTCCCCGATAACCTGGAGGTAACATTACCGACCTGGATATCTTCTACAGGAAGAAAAATTTTTTTTTATTTCGTAATATGCCTTCCAGTAGATAATGCCCCGTCGACCTGGAGGTAACAGTAGGGACCTAGACATCTTCTACAGGAAGAAAATTTTTTTTTTTTACGTAATAGGTCTTTCTGTAGATATTTCCCCGATAACCTGGAGGTAACATTACCGACCTGGACATCTTCTACAGGAAGAAAAATTTTTTTTTTATTTCGTAATAAGTCTTTCTCTAAATGTTGCCCCGATGACCTGGAGGTAACATTACCGACCTGACATCTTCAACAGGAAGAAAAATTTTTTTTTTTTATTTCGTAATATGCCTTCCAGTAGATGATGCCCCGTCGACCTGGAGGTAACAGTAGGGACCTAGACATCTTCTACAGGACGAAAAAATTTTTTTTTTTTACGTAATAGGTCTTTCAGTAGATATTTCCCCGATGACCTGGAGGTAACATTATCGACCTGGACATCTTCTACAGGAAGAAAAAGTTTTTTTTTTATTTCGTAATATGCCTTCCAGTAGATGATGCCCCGTCGACCTGGAGGTAACAGTAGGGACCTAGACATCTTCTACAGGAAGAAAATTTTTTTTTTTTACGTAATAGGTCTTTCTGTAGATATTTCCCCGATAACCTGGAGGTAACATTACCGACCTGGACATCTTCTACAGGAAGAAAAATTTTTTTTTTATTTCGCAATATGCCTTCCAGTAGATGATGCCCCGTCGACCTGGAGGTAACAGTAGGGACCTGGACATCATCTACAGGAAGAAAATTTTTTTTTATTTTATAATGAACCTTCCAGTAGATGATGCCCCGTCGACCTGGAGGTAACAGTAGGGACCTAGACATCTTCTACAGGAAGAAAAATTTTTTTTTTGGTTTCGTAATACGCCTTCCAGTAGATGATGCCCCGTCGACCTATGGGTAACAGTAGGGACCTAGACATCTTCTACAGGACGAAAAAATTTTTTTTTTTTACGTAATAGGTCTTTCAGTAGATATTTCCCCGATGACCTGGAGGTAACATTATCGACCTGGACATCTTCTACAGGAAGAAAAAGTTTTTTTTTATTTCGTAATATGCCTTCCAGTAGATGATGCCCCGTCGACCTGGAGGTAACAGTAGGGACCTAGACATCTTCTACAGAAAGAAAATTTTTTTTTTTACGTATAGGTCTTTCTGTAGATATTTCCCCGGATAACCTGGAGGTAACATTACCGACCTGGACATCTTCTACAGGAGAAAAATTTTTTTTTATTTCGCAATATGCCTTCCAGTAGATGATGCCCCGTCGACCTGAGGGTAACAGTAGGGACCTGGACATCATCTACAGGAAGAAAATTTTTTTTATTTTTATAATTGAACCTTCCAGTAGATGATGCCCCGTCGACCTGGAGGTAACAGTAGGACCTAGACATCTTCTACAGGAAGAAAAATTTTTTTTTTTTTGGTTTCGTAATACGCCTTCCAGTAGATGATGCCCCGTCGACCTTGGGTAACAGTAGGGACCTAGACATCTTCTACAGGACGAAAAAATTTTTTTTTTTTTACGTAATAGGTCTTTCAGTAGATATTTCCCCGATGACCTGGAGGTAACATTATCGACCTGGACATCTTCTACAGGAAGAAAAAGTTTTTTTTTTATTTCGTAATATGCCTTCCAGTAGATGATGCCCCGTCGACCTGGAGGTAACAGTAGGGACCTAGACATCTTCTACAGAAAGAAAATTTTTTTTTTTTACGTAATAGGTCTTTCTGTAGATATTTCCCGGATAACCTGGAGGTAACATTACCGACCTGGACATCTTCTACAGGAAGAAAAATTTTTTTTTATTTCGTAATAAGTCTTCTCTAAATGTTGCCCCGATGACCTGGAGGTAACATTACCGACCTGGACATCTTCTACAGGAAGAAAAATTTTTTTTTTTTTACTTAATAGGACTTTCAGTTGATATTTCCCCGATGACCTGGAGGTAACATTATCGACCTGGACATCTTCTACAGGAAGAAAAATTTTTTTTTTATTTCGTAATATGCCTTCCAGTAGATGATGCCCCGTCGACCTGGAGGTAACAGTAGGGACCTAGACATCTTCTACAGAAAGAAAATTTTTTTTTTTTACGTATAGGTCTTCTGTAGATATTTCCCGGATAACCTGGAGGTAACATTACCGACCTGGACATCTTCTACAGGAAAAAATTTTTTTTTATTTCGTATGTCTTTCTCTAAATGTTGCCCCGATGACCTGGAGGTAACATTACCGACCTGGACATCTTCTACAGGAAGAAAAATTTTTTTTTTTTACTTAATAGACTTTCAGTTGATATTTCCCCGATGACCTGGAGGTAACATTATCGACCTGGACATCTTCTACAGGAAGAAAAATTTTTTTTTATTTCGTAATATGCCTTCCTAGATAATGCCCCGTCGACCTGGAGGTAACAGTAGGGACCTAGACATCTTCTACAGGAAGAAAATTTTTTTTTTTTACGTAATAGGTCTTTCTGTAGATATTTCCCCGATAACCTGGAGGTAACATTACCGACCTGGACATCTTCTACAGGAAGAAAATTTTTTTTTTTCGTAATAAGTCTTTCTCTAATGTTCCCCGATGACCTGGAGGTAACATTACCGACCTGGACATCTTCAACAGGAAGAAAATTTTTTTTTTTTATTTCGTAATATGCCTTCCAGTAGATATGCCCCGTCGACCTGGAGGTAACAGTAGGGACCTAGACATCTTCTACAGTAAGAAAAAATTTTTTTTTTTTACGTAATAGGTCTTTCAGTAGATATTTCCCCGATGACCTGGAGGTAACATTATCGACCTGGACATCTTCTACAGGAAGAAAAAGTTTTTTTTTTATTTCGTAATATGCCTTCCAGTAGATGATGCCCCGTCGACCTGGAGGTAACAGTAGGGACCTAGACATCTTCTACAGGAAGAAAAATTTTTTTTTTTTACGTAATAGGTCTTTCTGTAGATATTTCCCCGATAACCTGGAGGTAACATTACCGACCTGGATATCTTCTACAGGAAGAAAAATTTTTTTTTTATTTCGTAATATGCCTTCCAGTAGATAATGCCCCGTCGACCTGGAGGTAACAGTAGGGACCTAGACATCTTCTACAGGAAGAAAATTTTTTTTTTTTACGTAATAGGTCTTTCTGTAGATATTTCCCCGATAACCTGGAGGTAACATTACCGACCTGGACATCTTCTACAGGAAGAAAAATTTTTTTTTTATTTCGTAATAAGTCTTTCTCTAAATGTTGCCCCGATGACCTGGAGGTAACATTACCGACCTGGACATCTTCAACAGGAAGAAAAATTTTTTTTTTTTTATTTCGTAATATGCCTTCCAGTAGATGATGCCCCGTCGACCTGGAGGTAACAGTAGGGACCTAGACATCTTCTACAGGACGAAAAATTTTTTTTTTTTACGTAATAGGTCTTTCAGTAGATATTTCCCCGATGACCTGGAGGTAACATTATCGACCTGGACATCTTCTACAGGAAGAAAAAGTTTTTTTTTATATTTCGTAATATGCCTTCCAGTAGATGATGCCCCGTCGACCTGGAGGTAACAGTAGGGACCTAGACATCTTCTACAGGAAGAAAATTTTTTTTTTTTTACGTAATAGGTCTTCTGTAGATATTTCCCCGATAACCTGGAGGTAACATTACCGACCTGGATATCTTCTACAGGAAGAAAAATTTTTTTTTATTTCGTAATATGCCTTCCAGTAGATAATGCCCCGTCGACCTGGAGGTAACAGTAGGGACCTAGACATCTTCTACAGGAAGAAATTTTTTTTTTTTACGTAATAGGTCTTTCTGTAGATATTTCCCCGATAACCTGGAGGTAACATTACCGACCTGGACATCTTCTACAGGAAGAAAAATTTTTTTTTTATTTCGTAATATGCCTTCCAGTAGATGATGCCCCGTCGACCTGGAGGTAACAGTAGGGACCTGGACATCATCTACAGGAAGAAAATTTTTTTTTATTTTTATAATGAACCTTCCAGTAGATGATGCCCCGTCGACCTGGAGGTAACAGTAGGGACCTAGACATCTTCTACAGGAAGAAAAATTTTTTTTTTTTGGTTTCGTAATACGCCTTCCAGTAGATGATGCCCCGTCGACCTATGGGTAACAGTAGGGACCTAGACATCTTCTACAGGACGAAAAAATTTTTTTTTTTTTACGTAATAGGTCTTTCAGTAGATATTTCCCCGATGACCTGGAGGTAACATTATCGACCTGGACATCTTCTACAGGAAGAAAAAGTTTTTTTTTTTATTTCGTAATATGCCTTCCAGTAGATGATGCCCCGTCGACCTGGAGGTAACAGTAGGGACCTAGACATCTTCTACAGAAAGAAAATTTTTTTTTTTTTACGTAATAGGTCTTTCAGTAGATATTTCCCCGATGACCTGGAGGTAACATTATCGACCTGGACATCTTCTACAGGAAGAAAAAGTTTTTTTTTTATTTCGTAATATGCCTTCCAGTAGATGATGCCCCGTCGACCTGGAGGTAACAGTAGGGACCTAGACATCTTCTACAGAAAGAAAATTTTTTTTTTTTACGTAATAGGTCTTTCTGTAGATATTTCCCCGATAACCTGGAGGTAACATTACCGACCTGGACATCTTCTACAGGAAGAAAAATTTTTTTTTATTTCGCAATATGCCTTCCAGTAGATGATGCCCCGTCGACCTGGAGGTAACAGTAGGGACCTGGACATCATCTACAGGAAGAAAATTTTTTTTTATTTTTATAATGAACCTTCCAGTAGATGATGCCCCGTCGACCTGGAGGTAACAGTAGGGACCTAGACATCTTCTACAGGAAGAAAAATTTTTTTTTTTTGGTTTCGTAATACGCCTTCCAGTAGATGATGCCCCGTCGACCTATGGGTAACAGTAGGGACCTAGACATCTTCTACAGGACGAAAAAATTTTTTTTTTTTACGTAATAGGTCTTTCAGTAGATATTTCCCCGATGACCTGGAGGTAACATTATCGACCTGGACATCTTCTACAGGAAGAAAAAGTTTTTTTTTTATTTCGTAATATGCCTTCCAGTAGATGATGCCCCGTCGACCTGGAGGTAACAGTAGGGACCTAGACATCTTCTACAGAAAGAAAATTTTTTTTTTTTTACGTAATAGGTCTTTCTGTAGATATTTCCCGGATAACCTGGAGGTAACATTACCGACCTGGACATCTTCTACAGGAAGAAAAATTTTTTTTTATTTCGTAATAAGTCTTTCTCTAAATGTTGCCCCGATGACCTGGAGGTAACATTACCGACCTGGACATCTTCTACAGGAAGAAAAATTTTTTTTTTTTTACTTAATAGGACTTTCAGTTGATATTTCCCCGATGACCTGGAGGTAACATTATCGACCTGGACATCTTCTACAGGAAGAAAAAGTTTTTTTTTTATTTCGTAATATGCCTTCCAGTAGATGATGCCCCGTCGACCTGGAGGTAACAGTAGGGACCTAGACATCTTCTACAGGAAGAAAATTTTTTTTTTTTACGTAATAGGTCTTTCTGTAGATATTTCCCCGATAACCTGGAGGTAACATTACCGACCTGGATATCTTCTACAGGAAGAAAAATTTTTTTTTATTTCGTAATATGCCTTCCAGTAGATAATGCCCCGTCGACCTGGAGGTAACAGTAGGGACCTAGACATCTTCTACAGGAAGAAAATTTTTTTTTTTTACGTAATAGGTCTTTCTGTAGATATTTCCCCGATAACCTGGAGGTAACATTACCGACCTGGATATCTTCTACAGGAAGAAAAATTTTTTTTTTATTTCGTAATATGCCTTCCAGTAGATAATGCCCCGTCGACCTGGAGGTAACAGTAGGGACCTAGACATCTTCTACAGGAAGAAAATTTTTTTTTTTACGTAATAGGTCTTTCTGTAGATATTTCCCGATAACCTGGAGGTAACATTACCGACCTGGACATCTTCTACAGGAAGAAAAATTTTTTTTTTATTTCGTAATAAGTCTTTCTCTAAATGTTGCCCCGATGACCTGGAGGTAACATTACCGACCTGAACATCTTCAACAGGAAGAAAAATTTTTTTTTTTTATTTCGTAATATGCCTTCCAGTAGATGATGCCCCGTCGACCTGGAGGTAACAGTAGGGACCTAGACATCTTCTACAGGACGAAAAAATTTTTTTTTTTTTACGTAATAGGTCTTTCAGTAGATATTTCCTCGATGACCTGGAGGTAACATTATCGACCTGGACATCTTCTACAGGAAGAAAAAGTTTTTTTTTTATTTCGTAATATGCCTTCCAGTAGATGATGCCCCGTCGACCTGGAGGTAACAGTAGGGACCTAGACATCTTCTACAGGAAGAAAATTTTTTTTTTTTACGTAATAGGTCTTTCTGTAGATATTTCCCCGATAACCTGGAGGTAACATTACCAACCTGGACATCTTCTACAGGAAGAAAAATTTTTTTTTTATTTCGCAATATGCCTTCTAGTAGATGATGCCCCGTCGACCTGGAGGTAACAGTAGGGACCTAGACATCTTCTACAGGAAGAAAAATTTTTTTTTTTTACGTAATAGGTCTTTCTGTAGATATTTCCCGGATAACCTGGAGGTAACATTACCGACCTGGACATCTTCTACAGGAAGAAAAATTTTTTTTTATTTCGTAATAAGTCTTTCTCTAAATGTTGCCCCGATGACCTGGAGGTAACATTACCGACCTGGACATCTTCTACAGGAAGAAAAATTTTTTTTTTTTTGGTTTCGTAATACGCCTTCCAGCAGATGGTGCCCCGTCGACCTATGGGTAACAGTAGGGACCTAGACATCTTCTACATGAAGAAAAATTTTTTTTTTTTTTTACGTAATAGGTCTTTCAGTTGATATTTCCCCGATGACCTGGAGGTAACATTATCGACCTGGACATCTTCTACAGGAAGAAAAAGTTTTTTTTTATTTCGTAATATGCCTTCCAGTAGATGATGCCCCGTCGACCTGGAGGTAACAGTAGGGAACTAGACATCTTCTACAGGAAGAAAATTTTTTTTTTTTACGTAATAGGTCTTTCTGTAGATATTTCCCCGATAACCTGGAGGTAACATTACCGACCTGGACATTTTCTACAGGAAGAAAAATTTTTTTTTTATTTCGTAATATGCCTTCCAGTAGATGATGCCCCGTCGACCTGGAGGTAACAGTAGGGACCTAGACATCTTCTACAGGAAGAAAATTTTTTTTTTTTACGTAATAGGTCTTTCTGTAGATATTTCCCCGATAACCTGGAGGTAACATTACCGACCTGGACATCTTCTACAGGAAGAAAAATTTTTTTTTTATTTCTTAATAAGTCTTTCTCTAAATGTTGCCCCGATGACCTGGAGGTAACATTATCGACCTGGACATCTTCAACAGGAAGAAAAATTTTTTTTTTTTTATTTCGTAATATGCCTTCCAGTAGATGATGCCCCGTCGACCTGGAGGTAACAGTAGGGACCTAGACATCTTCTACAGGAAGTAAATTTTTTTTTTTACGTAATAGGTCTTTCTGTAGATATTTCCCCGATAACCTGGAGGTAACATTACCGACCTGGACATCTTCTACAGGAAGAAAAATTTTTTTTTTATTTCGCAATATGCCTTCCAGTAGATGATGCCCCGTCGACCTGGAGGTAACAGTAGGGACCTAGACATCTTCTACAGGAAGAAAAATTTTTTTTTTTTGGTTTCGTAATACGCCTTCCAGTAGATGATGCCCGTCGACCTATGGGTAACAGTAGGGACCTAGACATCTTCTACAGGACGAAAAATTTTTTTTTTTTACGTAATAGCTCTTTCAGTAGATATTTCCCCGATGACCTGGAGGTAACATTATCGACCTGACATCTTCTACAGGAAGAAAAATTTTTTTTTTATTTCGTAATAAGTCTTTCTCTAAATGTTGCCCCGATGACCTGGAGGTAACATTACCGACCTGGACATCTTCTACAGGAAGAAAAATTTTTTTTTTTTTGGTTTCGTAATACGCCTTCCAGCAGATGGTGCCCCGTCGACCTATGGGTATCAGTAGGGACCTAGACATCTTCTACATGAAGAAAAATTTTTTTTTTTTTTTTACGTAATAGGTCTTTCAGTTGATATTTCCCCGATGACCTGGAGGTAACATTATCGACCTGGACATCTTCTACCGGAAGAAAAGTTTTTTTTTATTTCGTAATATGCCTTCCAGTAGATGATGCCCCGTCGATCGACCTGGAGGTAACAGTAGGGACCTAGACATCTTCTACAGGAAGAAAATTTTTTTTTTTACGTAATAGGTCTTTCTGTAGATATTTCCCCGATAACCTGGAGGTAACATTACCGACCTGGACATCTTCTACAGGAAGATAAATTTTTTTTTTATTTCGTAATATGCCTTTCAGTAGATGATGCCCCGTCCGACCTGGAGGTAACAGTAGGGACCTAGACATCTTCTACAGGAAGAAAATTTTTTTTTTTTTACGTAATAGGTCTTTCTGTAGATATTTCCCCGATAACCTGGAGGTAACATTACCGACCTGGACATCTTCTACAGGAAGAAAAATTTTTTTTTTATTTGTTAATAAGTCTTTCTCTAAATGTTTGCCCCGATGACCTGGAGGTAACATTACCGACCTGGACATCTTCACAGGAAGAAAAATTTTTTTTTTTTTATTTCGTAATATGCCTTCCAGTAGATGATCCCCCGTCGACCTGGAGGTAACAGTAGGGACCTAGACATCTTCTACAGGACGAAAAAATTTTTTTTTTTTTTACGTAATAGGTCTTTCAGTAGATATTTCCCCGATGACCTGGAGGTAACATTATCGACCTGGACATCTTCTACAGGAAGAAAAAGTTTTTTTTTTATTCGTAATATGCCTTCCAGTAGATGATGCCCCGTCGACCTGGAGGTAACAGTAGGGACCTAGACATCTTCTACAGGAAGAAAATTTTTTTTTTTACGTAATAGGTCTTTCAGTAGATATTTCCCCGATGACCTGGAGGTAACATTATCGACCTGGACATCTTCTACAGGAAGAAAAATTTTTTTTTTATTTCGTAATAAGTCTTTCTCTAAATGTTGCCCCGATGACCTGGAGGTAACATTACCGACCTGGACATCTTCTACAGGAAGAAAAATTTTTTTTTTTTTGGTTTCGTAATACGCCTTCCAGCAGATGGTGCCCCGTCGACCTATGGGTATCAGTAGGGACCTAGACATCTTCTACATGAAGAAAAATTTTTTTTTTTTTTACGTAATAGGTCTTTCAGTTGATATTTCCCCGATGACCTGGAGGTAACATTATCGACCTGGACATCTTCTACAGGAAGAAAAGTTTTTTTTTATTTCGTAATATGCCTTCCAGTAGATGATGCCCCGTCGACCTGGAGGTAACAGTAGGGACCTAGACATCTTCTACAGGAAGAAAATTTTTTTTTTTTACGTAATAGGTCTTTCTGTAGATATTTCCCCGATAACCTGGAGGTAACATTACCGACCTGGACATCTTCTACAGGAAGAAAAATTTTTTTTTTATTTCGCAATATGCCTTCCAGTAGATGATGCCCCGTCGACCTGGAGGTAACAGTAGGGACCTGGACATCATCTACAGGAAGAAAATTTTTTTTTATTTTTATAATGAACCTCCAGTAGATGATGCCCCGTCGACCTGGAGGTAACAGTAGGGACCTAGACATCTTCTACAGGAAGAAAAATTTTTTTTTTTTTGGTTTTCGTATACGCCTTCCAGTAGGATGATGCCCCGTCGACCTATGGGTACAGTAGGGACCTAGACATCTTCTACAGGACGAAAAAAATTTTTTTTTTTTTAAGTAATAGGTCTTTCAGTAGATATTTCCCCGATGACCTGGAGGTAACATTAGCGACCTGGACATCTTCTACAGGAAGAAAAAGTTTTTTTTTATTTCGTAATATGCCTTCCAGTAGATGATGCCCCGTCGACCTGGAGGTAACAGTAGGGACCTAGACATCTTCTACAGAAAGAAAATTTTTTTTTTTTACGTAATAGGTCTTTCAGTAGATATTTCCCCGATGACCTGAGGTAACATTACCGACCTGGACTATCTTCTACAGGAAGAAAAATTTTTTTTTATTTCGTAATATGCCTTCCAGTAGATGAATGCCCCGTCGACCTGGAGGTAACAGTAGGGACCTAGACATCTTCTACAGGAAAGAAATTTTTTTTTTTACGTAATAGGTCTTTCTGTAGATATTTCCCCGATAACCTGGAGGTAACATTACCGACCTGGACATCTTCTACAGGAAGAAAAATTTTTTTTTTATTCGTCAATATGCCTTCCAGTAGATGATGCCCCGTCGACCTGGAGGTAACAGTAGGGACCTGGACATCATCTACAGGAAGAAAATTTTTTTTATTTTTATAATGAACCTTCCAGTAGATGATGCCCCGTCGACCTGGAGGTAACAGTAGGGACCTAGACATCTTCTACAGGAAGAAAAATTTTTTTTTTTTGGTTTCGTAATACGCCTTCCAGTAGATGATGCCCCGTCGACCTATGGGTAACAGTAGGGACCTAGACATCTTCTACAGGACGAAAAAATTTTTTTTTTTACGTAATAGGTCTTTCAGTAGATATTTCCCCGATGACCTGGAGGTAACATTATCGACCTGGACATCTTCTACAGGAAGAAAAATTTTTTTTTATTTCGTAATATGCCTTCAGTAGATGATGCCCCGTCGACCTGGAGGTAACAGTAGGGACCTAGACATCTTCTACAGAAAGAAAATTTTTTTTTTTTACGTAATAGGTCTTTCTGTAGATATTTCCCGGATAACCTGGAGGTAACATTACCGACCTGGACATCTTCTACAGGAAGAAAATTTTTTTTTATTTCGTAATAAGTCTTTCTCTAAATGTTGCCCCGATGACCTGGAGGTAACAGTAGGGACCTAGACATCTTCTACAGAAAGAAAATTTTTTTTTTTTTACGTAATAGGTCTTTCAGTAGATATTTCCCCGATGACCTGGAGGTAACATTATCGACCTGGACATCTTCTACAGGAAGAAAAAGTTTTTTTTTTATTTCGTAATATGCCTTCCAGTAGATGATGCCCCGTCGACCTGGAGGTAACAGTAGGACCTAGACATCTTCTACAGAAAGAAAATTTTTTTTTTTTACGTAATAGGTCTTTCTGTAGATATTTCCCCGATAACCTGGAGGTAACATTACCGACCTGGACATCTTCTACAGGAAGAAAAATTTTTTTTTATTTCGCAATATGCCTTCCAGTAGATGATGCCCCGTCGACCTGGAGGTAACAGTAGGGACCTGGACATCATCTACAGGAAGAAAATTTTTTTTTATTTTTATAATGAACCTTCCAGTAGATGATGCCCCGTCGACCTGGAGGTAACAGTAGGGACCTAGACATCTTCTACAGGAAGAAAAATTTTTTTTTTTTGGTTTCGTAATACGCCTTCCAGTAGATGATGCCCCGTCGACCTATGGGTAACAGTAGGGACCTAGACATCTTCTACAGGACGAAAAAATTTTTTTTTTTTTACGTAATAGGTCTTTCAGTAGATATTTCCCCGATGACCTGGAGGTAACATTATCGACCTGGACATCTTCTACAGGAAGAAAAAGTTTTTTTTTTATTTCGTAATATGCCTTCCAGTAGATGATGCCCCGTCGACCTGGAGGTAACAGTAGGGACCTAGACATCTTCTACAGAAAGAAAATTTTTTTTTTTTACGTAATAGGTCTTTCTGTAGATATTTCCCGGATAACCTGGAGGTAACATTACCGACCTGGACATCTTCTACAGGAAGAAAAATTTTTTTTTATTTCGTAATAAGTCTTTCTCTAAATGTTGCCCCGATGACCTGGAGGTAACATTACCGACCTGGACATCTTCTACAGGAAGAAAATTTTTTTTTTTTACTTAATAGGACTTTCAGTTGATATTTCCCCGATGACCTGGAGGTAACATTATCGACCTGGACATCTTCTACAGGAAGAAAAAGTTTTTTTTTTATTTCGTAATATGCCTTCCAGTAGATGATGCCCCGTCGACCTGGAGGTAACAGTAGGACCTAGACATCTTCTACAGGAAGAAAATTTTTTTTTTTTACGTAATAGGTCTTTCTGTAGATATTTCCCCGATAACCTGGAGGTAACATTACCGACCTGGATATCTTCTACAGGAAGAAAAATTTTTTTTTATTTCGTAATATGCCTTCCAGTAGATAATGCCCCGTCGACCTGGAGGTAACAGTAGGGACCTAGACATCTTCTACAGGAAGAAAATTTTTTTTTTTTTACGTAATAGGTCTTTCTGTAGATATTTCCCCGATAACCTGGAGGTAACATTACCGACCTGGATATCTTCTACAGGAAGAAAATTTTTTTTTTATTTCGTAATATGCCTTCCAGTAGATAATGCCCCGTCGACCTGGAGGTAACAGTAGGGACCTAGACATCTTCTACAGGAAGAAAATTTTTTTTTTTTTACGTAATAGGTCTTTCTGTAGATATTTCCCCGATAACCTGGAGGTAACATTACCGACCTGGACATCTTCTACAGGAAGAAAAATTTTTTTTTATTTCGTAATAAGTCTTTCTCTAAATGTTGCCCCGATGACCTGGAGGTAACATTACCGACCTGAACATCTTCAACAGGAAGAAAAATTTTTTTTTTTTTATTTCGTAATATGCCTTCCAGTAGATGATGCCCCGTCGACCTGGAGGTAACAGTAGGGACCTAGACATCTTCTACAGGACGAAAAAATTTTTTTTTTTTTACGTAATAGGTCTTTCAGTAGATATTTCCCTCGATGACCTGGAGGTAACATTATCGACCTGGACATCTTCTACAGGAAGAAAAAGTTTTTTTTTTATTTCGTAATATGCCTTCCAGTAGATGATGCCCCGTCGACCTGGAGGTAACAGTAGGGACCTAGACATCTTCTACAGGAAGAAAATTTTTTTTTTTTACGTAATAGGTCTTTCTGTAGATATTTCCCCGATAACCTGGAGGTAACATTACCAACCTGGACATCTTCTACAGGAAGAAAAATTTTTTTTTTATTTCGCAATATGCCTTCTAGTAGATGATGCCCCGTCGACCTGGAGGTAACAGTAGGGACCTAGACATCTTCTACAGGAAGAAAAATTTTTTTTTTTTACGTAATAGGTCTTTCTGTAGATATTTCCCGGATAACCTGGAGGTAACATTACCGACCTGGACATCTTCTACAGGAAGAAAAATTTTTTTTTATTTCGTAATAAGTCTTTCTCTAAATGTTGCCCCGATGACCTGGAGGTAACATTACCGACCTGGACATCTTCTACAGGAAGAAAAATTTTTTTTTTTTGGTTTCGTAATACGCCTTCCAGCAGATGGTGCCCCGTCGACCTATGGGTAACAGTAGGGACCTAGACATCTTCTACATGAAGAAAAATTTTTTTTTTTTTTTACGTAATAGGTCTTTCAGTTGATATTTCCCCGATGACCTGGAGGTAACATTATCGACCTGGACATCTTCTACAGGAAGAAAAAGTTTTTTTTTTATTTCGTAATATGCCTTCCAGTAGATGATGCCCCGTCGACCTGGAGGTAACAGTAGGGAACTAGACATCTTCTACAGGAAGAAAATTTTTTTTTTTTACGTAATAGGTCTTTCTGTAGATATTTCCCCGATAACCTGGAGGTAACATTACCGACCTGGACATTTTCTACAGGAAGAAAAATTTTTTTTTTATTTCGTAATATGCCTTCCAGTAGATGATGCCCCGTCGACCTGGAGGTAACAGTAGGGACCTAGACATCTTCTACAGGAAGAAAATTTTTTTTTTTACGTAATAGGTCTTTCTGTAGATATTTCCCCGATAACCTGGAGGTAACATTACCGACCTGGACATCTTCTACAGGAAGAAAAATTTTTTTTTTATTTCTTAATAAGTCTTTCTCTAAATGTTGCCCGATGACCTGGAGGTAACATTATCGACCTGGACATCTTCAACAGGAAGAAAAATTTTTTTTTTTTATTTCGTAATATGCCTTCCAGTAGATGATGCCCCGTCGACCTGGAGGTAACAGTAGGGACACTAGACATCTTCTACAGGAAGTAAATTTTTTTTTTTTTACGTAATAGGTCTTTCTGTAGATATTTCCCCGATAACCTGGAGGTAACATTACCGACCTGGACATCTTCTACAGGAAGAAAATTTTTTTTTTATTTCGCAATATGCCTTCCAGTAGATGATGCCCCGTCGACCTGGAGGTAACAGTAGGGACCTAGACATCTTCTACAGGAAGAAAAATTTTTTTTTTTTGGTTTCGTAATACGCCTTCCAGTAGATGATGCCCCGTCGACCTATGGGTAACAGTAGGGACCTAGACATCTTCTACAGGACGAAAAAATTTTTTTTTTTTTACGTAATAGCTCTTTCAGTAGATATTTCCCCGATGACCTGGAGGTAACATTATCGACCTGGACATCTTCTACAGGAAGAAAAATTTTTTTTTTATTTCGTAATAAGTCTTTCTCTAAATGTTGCCCCGATGACCTGGAGGTAACATTACCGACCTGGACATCTTCTACAGGAAGAAAAATTTTTTTTTTTTTGGTTTCGTAATACGCCTTCCAGCAGATGGTGCCCCGTCGACCTATGGGTAACAGTAGGGACCTAGACATCTTCTACATGAAGAAAAATTTTTTTTTTTTTTACGTAATAGGTCTTTCAGTTGATATTTCCCCGATGACCTGGAGGTAACATTATCGACCTGGACATCTTCTACAGGAAGAAAAAGTTTTTTTTTTATTTCGTAATATGCCTTCCAGTAGATGATGCCCCGTCGACCTGGAGGTAACAGTAGGGACCTAGACATCTTCTACAGGAAGAAAATTTTTTTTTTTTACGTAATAGGTCTTTCTGTAGATATTTCCCCGATAACCTGGAGGTAACATTACCGACCTGGACATCTTCTACAGGAAGATAAATTTTTTTTTTATTTCGTAATATGCCTTCCAGTAGATGATGCCCCGTCGACCTGGAGGTAACAGTAGGGACCTAGACATCTTCTACAGGAAGAAAATTTTTTTTTTTTACGTAATAGGTCTTTCTGTAGATATTTCCCCGATAACCTGGAGGTAACATTACCGACCTGGACATCTTCTACAGGAAGAAAAATTTTTTTTTTATTTGTTAATAAGTCTTTCTCTAAATGTTGCCCCGATGACCTGGAGGTAACATTACCGACCTGGACATCTTCAACAGGAAGAAAAATTTTTTTTTTTTTATTTCGTAATATGCCTTCCAGTAGATGATCCCCCGTCGACCTGGAGGTAACAGTAGGGACCTAGACATCTTCTACAGGACGAAAAAATTTTTTTTTTTTACGTAATAGGTCTTTCAGTAGATATTTCCCCGATGACCTGGAGGTAACATTATCGACCTGGACATCTTCTACAGGAAGAAAAAGTTTTTTTTTTTATTTCGTAATATGCCTTCCAGTAGATGATGCCCCGTCGACCTGGAGGTAACAGTAGGGACCTAGACATCTTCTACAGGAAGAAAATTTTTTTTTTTACGTAATAGGTCTTTCTAGTAGATATTTCCCCGATGAACCTGGAGGTAACATTATCGACCTGGACATCTTCTACAGGAAGAAAAATTTTTTTTTTATTTCGTAATAAGTCTTTCTCTAAATGTTGCCCCGATGACCTGGAGGTAACATTACCGACCTGGACATCTTCTACAGGAAGAAAAATTTTTTTTTTTTTGGTTTCGTAATACGCCTTCCAGCAGATGGTGCCCCGTCGACCTATGGGTATCAGTAGGGACCTAGACATCTTCTACATGAAGAAAAATTTTTTTTTTTTTTTACGTAATAGGTCTTTCAGTTGATATTTCCCCGATGACCTGGAGGTAACATTATCGACCTGGACATCTTCTACAGGAAGAAAAAGTTTTTTTTTTATTTCGTAATATGCCTTCCAGTAGATGATGCCCCGTCGACCTGGAGGTAACAGTAGGGACCTAGACATCTTCTACAGGAAGAAAATTTTTTTTTTTTACGTAATAGGTCTTTCTGTAGATATTTCCCCGATAACCTGGAGGTAACATTACCGACCTGGACATCTTCTACAGGAAGATAAATTTTTTTTTTATTTCGTAATATGCCTTCCAGTAGATGATGCCCCGTCGACCTGGAGGTAACAGTAGGGACCTAGACATTCTACAGGAAGAAAATTTTTTTTTTTTACGTAATAGGTCTTTCTGTAGATATTTCCCCGATAACCTGGAGGTAACATTACCGACCTGGACATCTTCTACAGGAAGAAAATTTTTTTTTTATTTCGTAATATGCCTTCCAGTAGATGATGCCCCGTCGACCTGGAGGTAACAGTAGGGACCTAGACATCTTCTACAGGAAGAAAATTTTTTTTTATTACGTAATAGGTCTTTCTAGATATTTCCCCGATAACCTGGAGGTAACATTACCGACCTGGACATCTTCTACAGGAAGAAAAATTTTTTTTTTATTTGTAATAAGCTTTCTCTAATGTTGCCCCGATGACCTGGAGGTAACATTACCGACCTGACATCTTCACAGGAAGAAAATTTTTTTTTTTTACGTAATAGCCTTCCAGCAGATGGTGCCCCGTCGACCTATGGGTATCAGTAGGGACCTAGACATCTTCTACATGAAGAAAAATTTTTTTTTTTTTTTTACGTAATAGGTCTTTCAGTTGATATTTCCCCGATGACCTGGAGGTAACATTATCGACCTGGACATCTTCTACAGGAAGAAAAAGTTTTTTTTTTTATTTCGTAATATGCCTTCCAGTAGATGATGCCCCGTCGACCTGGAGGTAACAGTAGGGACCTAGACATCTTCTACAGGAAGAAAATTTTTTTTTTTTTACGTAATAGGTCTTTCTGTAGATATTTCCCCGATAACCTGGAGGTAACATTACCGACCTGGACATCTTCTACAGGAAGATAAATTTTTTTTTTTATTTCGTAATATGCCTTCCAGTAGATGATGCCCCGTCGACCTGGAGGTAACAGTAGGGACCTAGACATCTTCTACAGGAAGAAAATTTTTTTTTTTTACGTAATAGGTCTTTCTGTAGATATTTCCCCGATAACCTGGAGGTAACATTACCGACCTGGACATCTTCTACAGGAAGAAAAATTTTTTTTTTATTTGTTAATAAGTCTTTCTCTAAATGTTGCCCCGATGACCTGGAGGTAACATTACCGACCTGGACATCTTCAACAGGAAGAAAAATTTTTTTTTTTTTTATTTCGTAATATGCCTTCCAGTAGATGATCCCCCGTCGACCTGGAGGTAACAGTAGGGACCTAGACATCTTCTACAGGACGAAAAAATTTTTTTTTTTTTACGTAATAGGTCTTTCAGTAGATATTTCCCCGATGACCTGGAGGTAACATTATCGACCTGGACATCTTCTACAGGAAGAAAAAGTTTTTTTTTTATTTCGTAATATGCCTTCCAGTAGATGATGCCCCGTCGACCTGGAGGTAACAGTAGGGACCTAGACATCTTCTACAGGAAGAAAATTTTTTTTTTTTTACGTAATAGGTCTTTCTGTAGATATTTCCCCGATAACCTGGAGGTAACATTACCGACCTGGACATCTTCTACAGGAAGAAAGATTTTTTTTTTATTTCGTAATATGCCTTCCAGTAGATGATGCCCCGTCGACCTGGAGGTAACAGTAGGGACCTAGACATCTTCTACAGGAAGAAAATTTTTTTTTTTTACGTAATAGGTCTTTCTGTAGATATTTCCCCGATAACCTGGAGGTAACATTACCGACCTGGACATCTTCTACAGGAAGAAAAATTTTTTTTTTATTTCTTAATAAGTCTTTCTCTAAATGTTGCCCCGATGACCTGGAGGTAACATTACCGACCTGGACATCTTCAACAGGAAGAAAAATTTTTTTTTTTTGGTTTCGTAATACGCCTTCCAGTAGATGATGCCCCGTCGACCTATGGGTATCAGTAGGGACCTAGACATCTTCTACATGAAGAAATATTTTTTTTTTTTTTTACGTAATAGGTCTTTCAGTTGATATTTCCCCGATGACCTGGAGGTAACATTACCGACCTGGCCATCTTCTACAGGAAGAAAATTGTTTTTTTATTTTTATAATGAACCTTCCAGTAGATGATGCCCTGTTGACCTGGAGGTAACATTACCGACCTAGACATCTTCCACAGGAAGAAAATTTTTTTTTTTTGGTTTCGTAATAGGCCTTCCAGTAGATGATGCACCGTCGACGTGGAGGTAACAGTAAGGACCTGGACATCATCTACAGGAAGAAATTAATTTTTTTTTAATTTTATATAAGCTATCAATTAGATGATCCTGCGATGACCTGGATGACCTAGCTAAAATCCTCCCTCGCTCACGATCGCTCGATGAAAAATTATTTTATAATAGATAATATTAAATGAACCTAAAAAATATTTTATTATTTAACTGCATTCAATTATTATTTATTAAAATGTACCCATATAGAATTATTATCATATGTATAATAATTAATGTTTATTATTATTATACGATGAATTAAAATGATAATATTAAAAAAATAGAAATTATCTATAAAAATATAAAAATAATTACTTTTGTATGAAATAGAGTTAAATTATTATTGCATTAGCAATTTTCATAAAGGAATTATTATTGATTTTTATTGTCATGTGATATGTATACATCCTTTGCAAATAATTATTTTATTTATTTGGCAGTACTTATTAATTTGTGTGTTATTGGTAATTTGGTAATAGCACTTTTTATACACTGAGTAAAATATTATAAACTATATTACAAAAAATCTATATAAAATAATCTATATTAAAAATTACTATATTGTATAGGAAAAGTGTGGCATCTCAGCAATATAATAATTTTTGCTATGTTATATAGTAAAATTTAGATATACTATCTTTTAATATCCAATATCGTAATTTTTGATATTCAATATAGTAATTTTTATTATATAAGTCAGCAAATTTTATTATTCAATCTGGTATTTTTTAAATGCGAATGTAAGGAAGTAAAAATGAATTATATTTTGTTTTTAATTAATTCGAAATAGAATGTATATATTGGGGGAATTCCATTTGTCAATTAAGTACTACAGAAGCATTTAATATTTGGAGATTTAATTATATACTATTCTTACGCAGTTGATCGCAATTTTTATTCACTCGCATATATTTATTCATTACACTTATTAGTCACTAACTTAAATATTGTTTCAATCGCTATCATTGAAATACGCTGAACGGAAGATACATTTTCGCATAATACACATTTTTGAGCATTTGCGAGAAGAACTGGAAAAATAGAAAATTTTATACACGCCACCTATTGGACGAACGGAATAATTAGAATAGCCTTAAATTAAAAAGTCGTCTCAAAACAATTGAATACTGAAAAAGAAATGAACGTATACGCGTATATAAAATATTTCTACAATACATCTTATACAAATTTTAATATATGTAGTATATATATTTAAAAAAAATCAACCAAATAATTAAATATTGATCATACATATCCACATTATATTAAAATTTTATACTGTCAAAATGACGATTTAAGTATAAATTATGTTATATTTTTTTAAATAGTTTGTAAAAATTAATTTTTTTTTATTCAATAGGATCGCGGCACCCAAAGGAATAATTAGACATAGTGTTTGACTTTTTTATAGGTATTTAATTAATTTTTAATGGTTTTAAAGTTTAATTCTGAGCGTACGTACGTACGTCCGTACGTCCGTACAGGCAGACTTTTTATTTTTTAAATCTTCTTATATCTCTCTTGGATTTTCGAAAAAATGAATTTTATTTAATGAAAGTGATCGCGGAATCACACGGATTAATTAGTAATAGTGTTTAACTTTTTTATAGGTGCTTAATTACTTTTTTAAATGGTTTAACCTCGATTATTTAAAATGATTATTTATTTGTTTATCTCGATCAGTTACAACTGAAGTTAACATTAAGGACTGGACATCATCAACAGGAAGGGAATATTTTTTTTAATTTCGTAATATGGGCTCCAGTAGATGATGCCCCGTCGACCTGGAGGTAACAGTAGGGACCTGGACATCTTCTACAGGAAGAAAATTTTTTTTTTTTGATATCGTAATAAGTCTCACAGTAGGAGTTGCCCTAATGACCTGGAGGTAACATTACGGACCTAGAAATCTTCTACTGGAAGAAAAATTATGTTTTTTAATTTCGTAATATGCCTTCCAGTAGATGTTGCCCCGATGACCTGGAGGTAAAATTAGTGACCTGCACGTCATCTACAGGAAGAAAAATTTTTTTTTTATTTCGTAATAGGTCTTTCAGTAGAAGATGCCCTGTTGACCTGGAGGTAACATTACTGACCTACATATCTCCTACAGGAAGAAAAATTTTTTTTTTGATGTCGTAATACGCCTGCCAGTAGATTATGCCCCGTCGACCTGGAGGTAACAGTAGGGACCTGGACATTTTCTACAGGAAGAAAATTTTTTTTTAAATTTCGTAATGTGCGTTCCAGTAGATGATGCCGCGATGATCTAGAGGTAACATAAGGGACCTGAACATCATCTACTATCTAGGAAAAATTTTTTTTTTGGTTTCGTAATGGGCTTTCCAGTAGATGTTATCCCGTTTACCTGGAGGTAACATTAGGGACCTGGACATCATCTACAGGAAGAAAATTTTTTTTTATTTTTATAATGAACCTTCCAGTAGATGATGTCCCGATGACCTGTAGGTAACATTATGGACCTGGACATCCACTACAGGCAGAAAATATTTTTTTTTGATTCCGTAATAGGTCTTTCAGTAAATGTTGCCTCGTTAACCTGGAGGTAACATTAGTGACCTGGATATCATCTTCAGAAAAAATTTTTTTTTGGTTTCGTAATAGGCTTTCCAGTAGATGTTATCCCGTTAACCTGGAGGTAACATTAGGGACCTGGACATCATCTACAGGAAGAAAATTGTTTTTTTATTTTTATAATGAACCTTCCAGTAGATTATGTCCCGATGACCTGGAGGTAACATTAGGGACCTGGATATCTACTACGAGAAGAAAATATTTTTTTTTGATTCCGTAATAGGCCTTTCAGTAAATGTTGCCCCGTTAATCTTGAGGTAACATTAGGGACCTGGAAATCATCTCCAGAAAGAAATGATTTTTTTTAATTTCGTAATGGACCTTCCAATATATATAGTATTATTATAAATTTATGATAATTTTGTTAATAAACTAAGAGATATTAACAACGTTACTAGAATGTAGGATGTACGTAGTAGATCAATTCTCAGAAATTCAGAAAAATACAGTTCATTAAGTAGATATTAAATGATATTATCCACATCCACATCCATCCACATTATATTAAAATTTTATACTGTCTAAATGACGATTTAAGTATAAATTATGTTATATATTTTAAATAGTTTATAAAAATTAATTTTTTTTAATTCAATATGATCGCGGCACCCAAAGGAATAATTTGACTTAGTGTTTGAATTTTTTATAGGTATTTAAGTAATTTTTTAATGGTTTAAAAGTTTAAGTCTGAGCGTACGTTCGTATGTCCGTACAGGCAGACTTTTTATTTTTTAACTCTTCTTATCTCTCTTGAATTTTCGAAAAATGAATTTTTTTTAATGAAAGTATCGCGAAACCACACGGATTATTTAGAAATAATGCTTAACTTTTTTATAAAAAAACCTCGATTATTTATCTCGATTATTTATTTGCTTATATCGATCAGTTATAACTAAAGGTAACATGAAGGACTGGATATCATCAACAGGAAGGGAATATTTTTTTTTTAATTTCGTAATGTTTGTTCCAGTAGATGATGTTGCGATGATCTGGAGGTAACATAAGGGACCTGGACATCATCTACAGGAAGAAATTAATTTTTTTTTTAATTTCGTAATGTGCGTTACAGTAGATGATGCCGCGATGATCTGGAGGTAACATTAGGGACCTGGAAATCATCTTCAGAAAGAAATGATTTTTTTTAATTTCGTAATGTGCGTTCCAGTAGATAATAATAAAAATAATAATAAATAGTAATAAAATAATATAAGTAACATAAATACCATAAATACTTTAAGTACCATAATACATAATAACATAAACTACCTAATATATAAATAGATTATAATTATATATGTATGATCAATATTTAATTATTTGGTTGAGTTTTTATATAAATTAGTTATATATATAGACAAAAATTATTAAAATTTTTATACTATATTTTGTTATTTTATAAAATTTATAAAATAAAGTTTTACAATATTTAATATGTAACGTTATAATTAATCTTACGTAAATAGCAAATTTTAATATCAAAATAACAAAAGTTCTTACATCATATATGTATAGTGAAATATATATACTACATATATTAAAATTTGTATATGTTTTGTAGAAATATTTTATATACGCGTATACGTTCATTTCTTTTTCAGTATTCAATTGTTTTGAGACGACTTTTTAATTTAAGGGGATGCCATACCTGAATTTAATCCTACTATGCCGACACCTGTATATTACACGCACTATTTATCCTATTACTATTATCTAATACAATGATAACCTATAAACGCAGTGGAGGCATATTTGTAATACATATATTAAATAAATTATAAGTACAAATGTTTGAATTGTGCTAAAATGTGCTTATAATTTGAAAAATACGATCTCAAACATAACCTCTTTTAGTTAACAGGCAACAACGATTTAATTGAATTTTGTAAAAACTGGAAAGATTTCTAACAAATACAGTGCAGACGCACAATTTCACGATATTGATAAATGTGGGAACACTAAAAAAAACAGTCAAAAGTGCACGACGAAGAAATAATTTGAAAAATACGACTGATACAAAGACGTTGGGAAGCTGGTACTAGATATTTGTGATGGAAATAAATATAGATTGCAATTACAAGCATCAAGAAACTAAGTAGAGGCAACATTTTACATTATCTTAGAATCATTTTTCAGTAAAAACTAGAGGAATACATAATCGATTGAAAAATTAATTGAAAAATAAAAAAGATATTCATTCCTTCTAAAAATGTGCAATTTAGCAGACCGAAGAGTAAGAAAAAGTTTTGCTACGTAGTTTGAAAATCCACCAGTAGGTGGCGATGCTAAGCGTTTCCAGCTATGTCTTATTTCATTCGTGGTGGAATAGGCGACGGATTCTATAGGAGGTCCGTGCACGATCGGGCCGTTTACCGCACGCACATCGAACTTTCAAATACATTGTACTGTACCAACACTGAATGTTAGGTGCATTATTTGGTTAATTCGAATTACTTAACATAATGACAGCTACAAAACGGGATAAAGGTACATTTATAGTATAGATTTAAAGTAAATTACAAGTACAAAAGTTGAATTTATGGCTATATATCGTTAAAATTTGAAAAATACGAATTGAAACATAACCTCTCTCAGTATACAGCGACGGATTCTATAGGAGGTGCGTGCACCGATTTGGGCCGTCTGCCGCACGCACTTCGTACTTTCAAATACATTGTACTTTGTCGACACTGAATGTTGGGTGCACTATTTGTTTAATTCCAATTATTTAACACAATGGCAACTAGAAAACAGATTAGAGGCATATTTTTAATATACATTTTAAGTGTATAACAAGTACAAAAGTTGAATTTATGATAAAATATTGTTAAATTTGAAAAATTCGAGTTGAAACATAACCGCTCTTTGTCAACAGGCAACAACGATTTAATTTAATATTGTAAAAACTGGACTGTGTCCTAAGATATGCGGTGCACATATATAAGTTCACGATATTGGTAAAAGTTGGAATACTAAAAAAGCAGACAAAAGTGCACAACAAAAAATTAAAAGAAAAATACGATGAATACTAGGACGGTCGAAAGCTTGTATCACAAATTAGGGATGGAAATAAACGTTTCCCCGTTATGCGTCAGTTCTAAAAAAGAGTGTGCTGCCACTTTTATCACTTTTATTTGAAATACCGTATTTTGTTGGTTTTTTTTATGTCAATTCGGATAGTTTAACGTTGGCTATATAGTAATCGAAAATTTCAAAATATCAATCAGGACAAAATGATACAGTAATTAGTAATAATTTAATAGCTATTCGACGGATACCTGCGAGGCGAGACAATCTCAGCGACGCGCCGAGCGTGTCTCGCCTCGAAGGTTCTACGCGGCAATAATCAATCGCTGAAGTCTTCCAAGAAATAGCATTACTGTGTATATATGACTAAAAATAATTTTCGGTTTACCTACACAAACACTGCTATAAAAAAAATATAAAATTTGTTACAATATATTATGTGTTTCCTTATAACATAACGGCGAATATCTACGAGGCGAGACACTCTCGGCGCGTCGACCAGATAGTCTCGCCTCGTAGATATCCATCGAGAACTAAAAAGCAGCCATCCGAGATAAAGTATTTTTTGTGTATATATTACAAACAATAATTTTCGGTTTACCTACACAAACACTGCTATAAAAAAATATAAAATTTGTTACAATATATTATGTGTTTCCTTAGAACATAACGGCGGATATCTACGAGGCGAGACACTCTCGGTGCGTCGTCCAGATTGTCTCGCCTCGTAGATATCCATCGAGAACTAACAAACAGCTACCCGAGAAAAAGTATTATTTGTGTATATATTACAAACAATAATTTTCGGTTTACCTACACAAACACTGCTACAAACAAAATATAAAATTTGTTACAATATATTATATGTTTCCTTATAACATAACGGCGGATATCTACGAGGCGAGACACTCTCGGCGCGTCGTCCAGATTGTCTCGCCTCGTAGATATCCATCGAGAACTAAAAAGCATCCATCCGAGAAAAAGTATTTTTTGCGTATATATTACAAACAATAATTTTCGGTTTACCTACACAAACACTGCTATAAAAAAATGTAAAATTTGTTACAATATATTATGTGTTTGCTTATAACATATCGGTGGATATCTACGAGGCGAGACACTCTCGGCGCGTCGTTCAGATTGTCTCGCCTCGTAGATATCCATCGAGAACTAAAAAGCAACTACCCGAGAAAAAGTATTTTTTGTGTATATATTACAAACAATAATTTTCGGTTTACCTTGACAAACGCTGCTATAATAAAAATATAAAATTTGTAAGAATAAATTATGTGTTCGCTTTTCGTTCTCGATGGATATCTACGAGGCGAGACAATCTAAACAATGCGCCGAGAGTGTCTCGCCTTGAAGGTTCTACGCGACAATAATAAGTCGCCGCAGAGTTCCGAGAAAAAGTATTTTTTGTGTATATATGACTAAAAATAATTTTCGGTTTACCTACACAAACACTGCTATAAAAAAAATGTAAAATTTGTTACAATATATTATGTGTATCCTTATAACATAACGGCGGATATCTACGAGGCGAGACACTCTCGGCGCGTCGTCCAGATAGTCTCGCCTCGTAGATATCCATCGAGAACTAAAGAGCAGCCATCCGAGATAAAGTATTTTTTGTGTATATATTACTAAAAATAATTTTCGGTTTACCTACACAAACACTGCTATAAAAAAAATATAAAATTTGTTACAATATATTATGTGTTTGCTTATAACATATCGGTGGATATCTACGAGGCGAGACACTCTCGGCGCGTCGTTCATATTGTCTCGCCTCGTAGATATCCATCGAGAAATAAAAAGCAGCCATCCGAGAAAAAGTATTTTTTGTGTATATATTACAAACAATAATTTTCGGTTTACCTACACAAACACTGCTATAAAAAAATGTAAAATTTGTTACATTATATTATGTGTTTGCTTATAACATAACGGCGTATATCTACGAGGCGAGACACTCTAGGCGCGTCGTCCAGATTGTCTCGCCTCGTAGATATCCAACGAGAACTAAAAAGCAGCCATCCGAGATAAAGTATTTTTTGTGTATATATTACTAAAAATAATATTTGTTTTACCTACACAAACACTGCTATAAAAAAAATGTAAAATTTGTTACAATATATTATGTGTTTGCTTATAACATATCGGTGGATATCTACGAGGCGAGACACTCTCGGCGCGTCGTTCAGATTGTCTCGCCTCGTAGATATCCATCGAGAACTAAAGAGCATCCATCCGAGATGAAGTATTTTTTGTGTATATATTACTAAAAATAATTTTCGGTTTACCTACACATACACTGCTATAAAAAAAATGTAAAATTTGTTACAATATATTATGTGTTTGCTTATAACATATCGGTGGATATCTACGAGGCGAGACACTCTCGGCGCGTCGTTCAGATTGTCTCGCCTCGTAGATATCCATCGAGAACTAATAAGCAGCTACCCGAGAAAAAGTATTTTTGTGTATATATTACAAACAATCATTTTCGGTTTACCTTGACAAACGCTGCTATAATAAAAATATAAAATTTGTTACAATATATTATGTGTATCCTTATAACATAACGGCGGATATCTACGAGGCGAGACACTCTCGGCGCGTCGTCCAGATAGTCTCGCCTCGTATTTATCCATCGAGAACTAAAGAGCATCCATCCGAGATGAAGTATTTTTTGTGTATATATTACTAAAAATAATTTTCGGTTTACCTACACAAACACTGCTATAAAAAAAATGTAAAATTTGTTACAATATATTATGTGTTTGCTTATAACATATCGGTGGATATCTACGAGGCGAGACACTCTCGGCGCGTCGTTCAGATTGTCTCGCCTCGTAGATATCCATCGAGAACTAAAAAGCAGCTACCCGAGAAAAAGTATTTTTTGTGTATATATTACAAACAATCATTTTCGGTTTACCTTGACAAACGCTGCTATAATAAAAATATAAAATTTGTACGAATAAATTATGTGTTTGCTTTTCGTTCTCGATGGATATCTACGAGGCGAGACAATCTAAACAATGCGCCGAGAGTGTCTCGCCTTGAAGGTTCTACGCGACAATAATAAGTCGCCGCAGCGTTCCGAGAAAAAGTATTTTTTGTGTATATATTACAAACAATAATTTTCGGTTTACCTACACAAACACTGCTATAAAAAAATGTAAAATTTGTTACATTATATTATGTGTTTGCTTATAACATAACGGCGTATATCTACGAGGCGAGACACTCTAGGCGCGTCGTCCAGATTGTCTCGCCTCGTAGATATCCAACGAGAACTAAAAAGCAGCCATCCGAGATAAAGTATTTTTTGTGTATATATTACTAAAAATAATATTTGTTTTACCTACACAAACACTGCTATAAAAAAAATGTAAAATTTGTTACAATATATTATGTGTTTGCTTATAACATATCGGTGGATATCTCTCGGCGCGTCGTTCATATTGTCTCGCCTCGTAGATATCCATCGAGAAATAAAAAGCAGTCATCCGAGAAAAAGTATTTTTTGTGTATATATTACTAAAATAATTTTAGGTTTACCTACACAGACACTGCTATAAAAAAAATGTAAAATTTGTTACAATATATTATGTGTTTGCTTATAACATAAAGGCCGATATCTACGAGGCGAGACACTCTCGGCGCATCGTCCAGATTGTCTCGCCTCGTAGATATCCATCGAGAACTAAAAAGCAGCCACCCGAGAAAAAGTATTTTTTGTGTATATATGACTAAAAATAATTTTCGGTTTACCTACACAAACACTGCTATAAAAAAAATATAAAATTTGTTATAATATATTATGTGTTTGCTTTTTAGTTCTCGATGGATATCTGCGAGGCGAGACAATCTGAACGACGCGCCGACTGTGTTCTCTATCAGTCTCAAATTCTTCGGGAGTAGTTTTTAATAACCGCTGAAGCCTGCCGAGTAAAATACGTTCATTTTTTTAAAACAATTAGTTTTCTATTCAGCTACAAAAACACTGTTATAAAATAAATTTAAAACCTTGTACAATAAATGAGGCTATAATCCGCACGACCGCGAAGACTCACCGTACGATGCGCGTTGGACGACGGCGGTAGACGGACCGTTCGACGCAAGTTGCGCGCGCACGGCGGGCCTGTCCAGCGAAGCAGTGCACGAGCCTGTCGAAGCTCGTGAGAGCTCTTCAGTACGTCGTCGCGGTAACGTTGGCGTCGCGTTGACAATACGATTGCTATCGTCCTTTATTTCCCCGTGGCGGACTACCTTGTGTGTGTGAGTGTGTCAGGAAAGCAACATTTCAAGCGTCAACCCAGGATATGCTCCTCTATACTGACAAGGTGGATGCACGCCTTCGTTATAAGTGCAGTGCATTTATTCCTTCTTTTGTAAGTATGCTTCCCATCCCGTTTTATAATTTCGCCAAAATTATACGCGGCTGGCGTTCAAAACCCTTTATCTATTATTATAATAAATTATTACTATTTTTATCAATCGTTTATTACGTCCTTGTCGCCATGCCCTAATACCCTGCTTATTAGGAACTAGCAGACGACGGTTTCCTCTAGAAGGTGCGTGCACAGTTCGACTCGACGTATACACGCACCTCCTACTAATTCCATTAGGTTAGGTAATAACCATGTATTATATATTATTAGTTGTTCAACAGTATCCTAGTAAATATCCATTTTATAATCTACATGTGCATTAATTATAGTGCATAAAAGTTAACATAAATAAACTTAATGAAACAATCAAAATTGTATATAAAGATAAAATCACATGTGTCCCTCCATCAACGTTCTCCATAGAAGTAGGTTTACTTGTTGTTTACCAATAACCGTTTTGCTCATTGCTTAATTTAGTAGTGATTAAAAAATTCATTTAAACATACCAATTAGTTGATAAAATTATGGAGATTATTCAGAAATACTTACTTTATTAATATTATTAGTTGTAGAAAACTTTAACAATTTAAACTTAATTTTAAAAAGCAGACGCTAGTACCATTCAGAAAGTTTATTATTATGAAAATCTTAATAATTTAAAGTAATGGTACATATTTTTTTATCAGGAATGAAGGGTACTAAAACTCTACAAAGTATATGAGTTAAACGGCGGTAATGAAAATTGAACTGGATTAAAAATTTAATTATATACAATAATAGATCATTTTTTAAGTTTATTGAAAATTATAATGTACGTAACACTGATAAGAAAATTGTAATTTTAGTAGATGAATATGCGTAACTTTTGTTATAATTAATTATAAATCAAAATTTACAATTAAATTGCAATACAAATCAAAGTGAAAATTGAAAAGTACAATACCGACTGACATTTGGTTACCATAAGGTGTACGTGCAGTACACGTTACCATAAAGTGTACGTATAGTACACGTTACCATAAAGTGTACGTACAGTACACGTTACCATAAAGTGTACGTACAGTACACGTTACCATAAAGTATACGTATAGTACACGGTACCATATAAAGTGTACGTACAGTACACAATTCATAAAGTGTACGTACAGTACACGTTACCATAAAGTACAAATACAGTAATACAGTACAAATAAAGTGTACGCAAAGTGCAGAGTTATTACATACATGCTGTTACTTTAATTTTTAGAATTAATATTACACATGTATAATATAAAAATAATTTTTAAATATAATTTGCCATTTCTCCAGTCCATTCCAATCGGATAAACCAATTAGATACGTTTATAAGTTTTGCAGTATACTATTCATTTACTTTTACAGTAATTTTTATTTTTTTACAATCAATTTTGTAATTACTTTTACTAGCGTTGTGTTCTATATCTTATATTACGCGCTTGTTAGCGCCATCTGTGGGCATTCAACTACATATGTATTAGTATATAATACAGAGGGCGCCACATATGATTTCTGTTAAGTTAGTTTTATATAGGGTATCGATAAAACAGAAAGCGCGGACCTGCACAACAATTTTTTGTCGGGTACGACATCCCCTTAAGGCTATTAAAAATTTAACGCTATATTTTAATTACTCCATTCGTCCAATAGGTGGCGTGTATAAAATTTTCTATTTTTCCAGTTCTTCTCGCAAATGCTCAAAAATGTGTCAACTAGTATATAAGAAACAACAAGATATTTAGTTATTATGCGAAAATGTATCTTCCGTTCAGCGTATTACAATGATAGCGATTGAAACAATATTTAAGTTAGTGACTAATAAGTGTAATGAATAAATATATGCGAGTGAATAAAAATTGCGATCAACTGCGTAAGAATAGTATATAATTAAATCTCCAAATATTAAATGCTTCTGTAGTACTTAATTGACAAATGGAATTCCCCCAATATATACATTCTATTTCGAATTAATTAAAAACAAAATATAATTCATTTTTACTTCCTTACATTCGCATTTAAAAAATACCAGATTGAATAATAAAATTTGCTGACTTATATAATAAAAATTACTATATTGAATATCAAAAATTACGATATTGGATATTAAAAGATAGTATATCTAAATTTTACTATATAACATAGCAAAAATTATTATATTGCTGAGATGTCACACTTTTCCTATACAATATAGTAATTTTTAATATAGATTATTTTATATAGATTTTTTGTAATATAGTTTATAATATTTTACTCAGTGTATAAAAAGTGCTATTACCAAATTACCAATAACACACAAATTAATAAGTACTGCCAAATAAATAAAATAATTATTTGCAAAGGATGTATACATATCACATGACAATAAAAAATCAATAATAATTCCTTTATGAAAAGTGCTATTGCAATAATAATTAAACTCTATTTCATACAAAAATTATTATTTTTATAGATAATTTCTATTTTTTTAATATTATCATTTTAATTCATCGTATAATAATAATAAATTCATTAATTATTATACATATGATAATAAATCTATATGGGTACAATTTAATAAATAATAATTGAATGTAGTTCAATAATAAAATATTTTTTAGTTTAATTTAATATTATCTATTAGATAATGATTTTTCAGCGAGCGAGCGTGAGCGAGTGAGGATTTTAGCTAGTATGAAATTAAAGATTTAACAGTACCGCTATCAAAAAAAAATTTTAACCAACAGAATAAAGAGCTACACGTTATAAAAATCAAAGCCTTTGAAATAAAACAACAAAGCAAAATTAATAAATCAGAATGTTAAAGAAAATTACGACCATCTTAATCTGAAGATGGAGAAACAGAATCAGCAACAATTAAAGACAAAAAAATAAAACAAATGACTCAAGAACAAAAAATAGCCGAAGCAGAACGACAACGTAAGTTTAAGCATCACAATCTGAAGATAAAAAAATCTCAATAATAAAAAGCAGGCAAAGATAACAAATGACTGAAGAATACAAATTAGCTGAGACAAAGCGAGTGCGTGAGTTTATAGCATCTCAATCTGCAGATAAAAAAAAGAAATCTCAATAATAAAAACCAAGAAAAGAGAACAAATGACTGAAGAATACAAATTAGCTGAGGCAAAGCGAGTGCGTGAGTTTAGAATATCTCAATCTGCAGATAAAAAGAAGGAAATCTCAATAATAAAAACCAAGTATAGAATACAAATGACTGAAGAATACAAATTGGCTTAGGCAAAGCGAGTGCGTGAGTTTAGAACATCTCAATTTGCAGATAAAAAAAAAGAAATCTCAGTAATAAAAACCAAGAAAAGAATACAAATGACTGAAGAACAAAAATTAGCCGAAGCAGAACGACAACGTAATTTTAGAACATCTCAATCTGCAGATAAAAAGAAAGAAATCTCTATAATAAAAAGCAAGAAAAGAGAACAAATGACTGAAGAATACAAATTAGCTGAGGCAAAGCGAGTGCGTGCGTTTAGAGTATCTCAATCTGCAGATAAAAAGAAAGACATCTCAGTAATAAAAAGTAAGACAGGAATATAAATGACTGAAGAACAAAAATTAGCTGAAGCGGAACGACAACGTAAGTTTAGAGCATCATAATCTGCAGATAAAAAAAGAAATCTCAGTAATAAAAACCAAGAAAAGAGAACAAATGACTGAAGAATACAAATTAGCTGAAGCAGAACGACAACGTAAGTTTAGAGCATCACAATCTGTAGATAAAAAAAAGAAATCTCTAGAATAAAGAGTGAGAAAAGAAAACAAATGAATAAGGCACACAAAATAGCTGAACCAGAACAAATACACAAATTTCGGGCTTCGCAAGTTGAAGAAAATGAAACCTTTAGAATGAAGAGTGAAATAGACCGAAAACGAAAATGTAGTGTATCTCAATCTAGAAAAAAGTAAATTCTAATAACTAAAAGTAAAAATGAAAACAAATGACCAAATTACATAAGTTGGCAGAATTTTATGATTCTACAATTGAGTGCAATTACCTTGGAAAACTTATTTACGAATGTCAATTTTGCGAAGCAATATATTTCAGAAACGAAATAAAAAAAGATAATAAGTATGCCGATTGTTTTCATAGAAACAAAGTAAAACTTGAAAGTATCACTCCGTATCCTGAAACTTTTAAAATGTATTTATTAGGACAATCTATTAAAGATAAAAATTTTAAACAAAATATAAGAATTTACAACAATTTATTAGCATTTGCAAGTTTTGGTGCAAAATTAGCTCATTTTACTACTGCTGGACTGCAAGTATTAAAAATTTGTGATCAAATTTACCACAATACGTATGCTTTACATCCAAATGAATCTGAAAGTCCAAAATTTGGCCAATTATATATACTAGACAATAAAATAGCAAATGAATATAGATTATCTCAATGTCATCAGAACAATTTAGACAACAAATTAATACAAGAATTAGATAGTGTACTACGTGAAATAAATCCATTTGCAAATGCATATAAACTGATGCATAAAATCGAAAAAGAAGAACATGCACGTTCAACTGAATTAAATCGTCCAGTTCAAGAAATTAAAATGTATTTAACTAGAGATAAAACATTAAAAAATAAATCACAAATAATGGTTTGCAATGAAGTTGCTATCGTATATGTTGGAGAAAATGGAGAACCACCTTCCAATAGAGATATATGTATTTTTCAAAAAGGAAAAAAACCTCAAACAATTGCAATTATTAACAAAGATATTGATCCAATGGTATATCCATTAATATTTCCATACGGTGATTCAGGTTGGAAACCATTTATGAAAAGTTTAGGTGAACGAAAATATGATAATATAACTGCTTTACAGTATTAGTCATACAGATTTAGTATACCAAAAGAATTTAATCCATGTTTAAATCTCAAAAGTTTTTCCAACCAATTTATTCTCAATTCGTGGAAGAAAGTTAAAAATAATCGTTTATATTTTATAAGAAAAGATCAACATAATATACGAACAGAAGAATATAAAGGTTTAATGGATCAACTTAACAATAGATATACTAATGAAAATATTTCTATTAGTAAAATGGTTATTTTTCCATTTAGTTTTATAGGCAGCCCAAGAGCAATGCAACAGAACTTTTTAGATACAACAACCATAATGCAAAATAATGGAAACCGGACATTTTTATAACAATGACATGTAATCCAAAATGGAAAGAAATTACAGAAAACTTATTAGAATACGAAGATCCACTCGATAGACCAGATCTAATAGTACGAATATTTGATCAGAAAGTAAAGGTATTAATGAACGAGTTACTGCAGGAAGAAATTCTTGGTAAATTGAATTCATACATTTATGTAATCGAATTTTAAAAACGCGGATTGCCTCATATTCATATGTTATTATGGTTAGATGAAAAAGATAAAATTCAAAACACAGATCCAATTGATAATCCCATATGTGCTGAAATTCCTAATAGAAACAAATTTCCAAGATTATATGAGTTAGTAAAACAAAATATGATTCATGGCCCTTGTGGAGTTCAGAATAAAAATAGTGTCTCCATACACGAAACTAAAACGTATTGCACAAAAAATTTTCCAAAATGTTTTACTTCACAAACAGAATTATCTCATAATGGCTATCCTATTTATCGCAGACGGAATGATGGATCACTAATTATATACTCCAAAAACTAAACTACGGATAATACTTTTGTTATTCCATATAATCCACATTTACTTCTAAAACTTGAATGTCATATAAATGTAGAAATATGTAGTACAATAAAATCTGTAAAATACTTATTTAAGTATCTTTACAAAGGTCCAGACACAGCTTTAATAAAATTTAGTAATATGGAAACTAACAGTATTCTATGACTATCCTAGAGTATTTCCTTAGGGCAATATCACCGCATCGATCCGCAGTATTTGCTGCCCTGGAGGCTCTCGTCATCTAAGCTTCACAGTTGGTCGGTTTCCCTTGTCGGCGATGGTGCCTAAAGCTTCCCCGATGCGTTCGAAAAGTGAAACTCTCTGAGAGCATCCTATGGCATCGATTAACCCCGATGAGAGGCCACTTAGGAAGTGTACCGAAGCTCTTTACGATAGCACGCCGCCTTACGACGGTTTGCCTTAAGCCGTAATCCTCGGTAGGGATGCGGCGGTGTTTAGTTCACCGCCGTCTTCCGCTTTCGAACATAAGCGGCATCCGGGTCAACTTCGCTTCACCCGTCAAGCCTGTTTGCAACCACATACCCCGCAGAGTCCAACCCAATACTGGGGACACGCTGGCGTTTCACTTTCGACTCAGAGGTACGCCAACGTGGGGCTCGGTTCCCAGTCCCTGCGTACCATAGTAAAGTCATATTGGTCCAACTGTCGACATGCCGAAACACATCTCCCTATTACTCCCCGGATCCCCGGGGAGGTTTTGCGGTAGGTGGCCTAGCGTTCGAATGAATGCAATTTATAGGAAAAATTCCTTTGCATCCCGTGATGTGTCTGAACCCTCTGTTCTCGACGTTGAGACGAGGCCGTTCAAAGTCGAGGGTTCTGACAATTCCCTTAATCGGGTTCGAACAGGCGATCCCGGCTTTGGGGATGCCTTTCAAGCTCGATGTACAGACTGGAGATCCTGGTGAGACAATCTAACCAGCTTCACTGTACACGGCTTCACACTGGATTGTCAGGGAAGTGGCCTCTTTCTAGAAACACTTATACTTTCCGTTTCATTCCAATTTAGTGTTAGTGGAGTAACGTCGCAATCATCGCTGTCACCGTCCTCGGAGTTCCGATCTGAGGGGATAACGAATTCTCGGGCGAATTTGTTAAACGCCCGATAGATCTCTATGCGGTCAACCAACACCGAAGGGTCACATGGCTACGAGTGGCCATAACTGTGAACCACGTCGATGAGTGGTTGTCTGCTCTTAGCTACACGGGGACAGTCAAAGAGTATATGGTCAGAAGTTTGCTCGAGACCGCAGTTACATCTCGGGTCTTCGCTTTTCCCGTAACGGTACAGGTAAGACTTTAAAGACCCGTGTCCCGTGAGGAACTGTGATGTGTAGTGGTTCGGCCGTAACCAACTCTTTCTAGTCCTATCATGTACAGAGCGGATGAACTTGCGCGAGGTCGACCCCTTTTCTGTAGAATCCCATCTCTTCTGCCACTCATTCAAAAGTTCATCATGAACTTTTCTTTTGGCTTCAGAGATGTCGCTTTTCAAAGTTCTACTCTCGGGGTCTATTTCGATACGCACATCGTTCACGAGGACGGATCTGCTCCGCCTGATGTGGTAATGAGCTACTCTTTCCTTCAACACTAGGTCGATGGGCAGGGCAGCAGAGATTACCTGAAATGCCTCATGGGATACGGTGTTGTACGCTTTCGAAAGCCAGATCAGAGTCCGTCTTTGCAAAGATGCAAGCTTCTTCTTACCGGCAGTATCCACAGCGTTCCACCACCCAGCAGCTGCATACGCAACTATGGGGGTAAATAGGCACTTGTACATCAGGCTGAGGGATCTATTTCTCATCCCCCAATTCGCGCCAGAGATCTGTGATAAGCGACCAAGAAGGTCGTACCACTTAGATTCGATGATTTGGATGTGCTTCGTCACTCCGAACCTTTCCTGAAAGGTTACACCAAGGTACTTCATATCCTTAAGCATTTTGATCGTTTGCCCCTTTAGTTGAACCTTTGGGGGCTTACGAGCATCGAGTCGTCCTTTCAATAGTATCATTCCCGATTTCGGGATCGATATGTCCAGTTTATGTTGTTCGCACCAGATTTCGACAATATTCGTCATTCTTTGTCCATGTTCTTGGAGCTTCCTTCGGGTTTCGCCTTCGTCTAAGGTGATTATGTCGTCAGCGTACGCTATAGCGTTAAACCCGTTATTATGAAGCTCCCTGAGTAAGGTGTCATAGTCGAGATTCCATCCGATTGGGCCGAAAATCGATCCCTGGGGGCATCCTTTGATCACTTTCTTTCTGGACTCTTCGAAGTTTGCTTTGATGCAAACCTCCCTGTCCTTAAGATAGTTTGACAACAAATTGAACAAACTTGTTGGGCACTTTCGAATCTTGAGCTCACTAAGGAGACTCGGCCACCACAAGTTGTCGAATGCCCCTGAGATGTTTAGGGGGAACGCCATCACATAAGAACTTTCGCTGCATTCGACTAGTTGCCTGAGCCTCATGATGGCATCCTCCGTCGACAGTCCGGATTTGAATCCGAACTGATCTCCGGATGTTTGGATACCTGTAGGCCCTGGCTCGTCTTGTTGCTGTTCTTTAAGCCTTTTTATAATGAGGCGTTCAAGGGTTTTACCCATGACGCTGAGCAGGCAAATCGGTCTATAAGACTTCATTTCCTGCTCATCTCTGTCAGGCGATTTTAAAAGAGTGATTATCATTCCTTCCTTCCATCTCTTAGGGAAGACACCATACCTCAAACAGGCATTGAACAATTTGTCGATTTCGTCTAGCAATGGTAATGACTTCTTGAGCACTTCTACTTCCACTCTGTCTGTGCCTGGACTCTTCCCGTTCTTGTTGTCAAAGATTGCTTGAAATATTTCAAGCCGGGTGAAGGGAGGTGTCTCCTGGGAGTCTAGCCCTCCGAGACAGGCTCTACGTTTTTCAACGTGAAAGTCCGTATCCTTCGATATGTCATCGTCTGGCACTAGAGTGTTTAGTAGAGCGTCACAGGTCTCTTTCCAAGTCGTTGTGGATCCTTTAGCTCCTGTTACAGTGTTAAGAGCCTTCATCATTCGTACTTTGCCTGAAGCGAGCCTGTATGGAAGACTCCATACATCTTTCTCGCTTTACCGGCTGACGAACTGTTTCCAGCTCTCCTTCTTGGATTTCGTAATTTCGGACCTGTATTTGATCTTTGTTTTCCGCATGAGGGAAAGCGTGTTTTTGAGCTTTTGTTGTTTCATGACCTCAGTCGTCCCGCTTCCTGTGCTTTGAGATAGCCATCTGCGTTCTAAACGCTTGACTTTACCTCTGAGATATGTCAGCCTCGGACTCCACCATGGGGATGATTTGAAAAATCTTCTCTTCATGGGGATCGCCTACTTACATGCCTTTATGATCGCCTCTTCTAACGCATCGACGTATCTGTCGACGTCGTCTTCAGAGTTGATCGGTATGTATGAGAGGCGCGACTTTTCGACCTTGAGGGCTTCTTGAAAGGCTTCCCAATCTGCCTTTCGGTTATTGAACCGTGGTTCTAGTACCCTTTGTCGGCGTACGGACTGCCTTTCGAAGTCGACAACGATGTGGATTGCTCTATGATCGCTCGTTGACCAATCTTCGACTGACCATCCCGTGACGAAAGGTTTGAGGCTCTTGGTCGCCAGCGTTACGTCGATGAAAGTTTTGCCTCTCGAACTCACGCAGGTGGCCGGTTGCCCCTCTCGATTCATCACAGTCAGATCATGCTCAAGAAGAAAGTCCTCCAGAACTCGACCCCTGCCGTCATTTACTGGCGAGCCCCACCAAGACGACTTTGCATTCGCGTCCATCGCTATTAAGATCTTTTGATCTTTCAGCGAGGACAGAATGTGTCGTAACTGCACTAGGTGTCTCTCTATCGAGTCCCTAAATTGGCAGTATAAGCTGACCACGTAAAAATGTCCAAATGCGCCGCTCACCATGGAGCAGGCGCAATGGGTAGTACAAAACTGGGAGACCCTTGTGTACGTGAAGGTGCCAGAGCTGTGGATCACAGCTGCCGCTGTTTTTTGGTCGGGCCTGGCACCTATAATGTACCAAAGCTAAGTCCAATCCCTTTTAGCGTGCCTTTCGGCGCATAGGGTTTCTGGACTAAAGCGAGGTCAATTCCTGTTCTGGCCATTCGAATTCGAGTTTCGTCTGTGACGGCCCTCGATCTACCCATGTTCAGTTGGAGTATTCTCACCTTCAGTCCCGCCTTCGAGTTTGGTGGCTCTTGGGCGCTTCTGTCAGTTTTGAATACTCCATTGGTACCTTGAGAGGGCTGGCTGGCCGGTTCCGCGTTGGCGCGTTCGATGCGTGAACCTTCGGCTGTGCCTCGTCTTTTTCGACTCATGGCCCTCGCCTTCTTCACCTTAGTGGAAGGGGGCATAGTCTTGTCTGGTAAGTGCTTTTGGCAGTTTCGACCCAGAGCAACGAGTATTGTGTATATATATAAAAAGTGTAAAAATTTTATCGCAAAATCGCAAAATAGACGAGAGAGGTTTTGAGAGAAAATATGCGGTAACTTAGAGAGAGCCTACAAGAGATATACGACGACTACGACGACAAGGTGACAAGACTTACTTAATATCTAACATTTCCGTTCCCTACTATTTACAATATGTACAATATTTACAATATTTACACGCATGCTTATGCCCATGCGATCTATGTGATTAATTTAATTTGTAATCTTAATCTTGTATGTGCTGTTTATATCATTGGCGTGGTCTCTGGCTATTTTGCCTTTGATTGATTGATATGAGCTCCACGCCTCAAATTGTGCACTTTCGAATCATATGAATTCATACAGATTAGTTGGATTAGTTAGATTTGATTTTTATAATTTGTATATTTACAAGGCATATGGCCAATCTCTCTACGCATCCGGGTAGCAACTTGATTAGTTGTACGCCGGCTCTAGATATGTACATGGCATCTGGCCGATCTGTTTGCGCTTCCGGGGCACTTGCTTGATTAGCCGTGCCCCGGCACTGTGTATATACAAGATTTCGTGCTCTTAGATCTATCTGTCCGAGGACAGTTTTGTTATTTACAAGATTAAGGCTAGGTATGGCTGACTGCCTTTATTATCATGATCGGTAAATTTGGTACGTGGTCAGTTGTGGGGAGCCAAAGCATACTGCATAGGCTATTGGATCACACTTCAAGACCGTCGTTGGGTTCCTCGTATCATTGGAGCTCCCTTCATTAGTCCATCCATGCTATTCGAATTTCCGGATCCGTTTCAGTCTGCCGTTCAAAAAGACTTACTAAGCATCCGTCCTGGTAAAGCCTTAATACGCTTCAAGTGTCTTTAGGACTCTTTACTTGTACATAGCTAAACTGGGTCAGTATGCGGGATTTCTACTCGTCTCTGGATTCGTCTTCCCGACATCATTCTCTCCGCCACTTTCAAAAATTTCTACAAATAGAAAAACCCAGCCATCCGGCCGGGTATAATAGGTACTTTGTATACCCGAAGGTATAAGTCCTGTTCGGAGAGGACAATGCTTCGAGACGTTCTCTCGACGAGTATACTAACTCACAACTGAAAATCGAAAGGATCAATTCGACGAGATACTTCGGCGAACCTACTAATTCTCGGCTTTAAAGATACTTTAGAAAGTACGTTGTTCAACCCTACATTGTGCTTCGGAGGTTCCTTGCTATTGGGAGCTGCTATGACTCCGGCCGAGGCCCTTTACCCACAGTGGTGGACCCATCACTTGCTAGGCGATAGGCGGAAATTTATTATCTACCCGAGTAAACCCGAGTTACCTGGACCATTTTCAAGAATTAACTTTCTGCACAATGCTGGTTTCGCCCTTTCGAGGCGTGTGGAACGTATTCCTAAGGAATTTCCCCTCAGTTGATCTCCTGCTTTGGCTTGCCAGAGACTGAGTTGAGTCCTTAAGGTACGTTGAACTCCACAATGATTTTCGAAGGCATTTTTAGGCTGTTCCCACCCCGGTATACACCGAGCCGGAACAATATAAAAGAGTCCGGCCAAATGGGTTTTCGGCTACACTCACTTTCGACAATAGTGTAGTCGGCATGATCAGGCTCGGAGTTTAACGCTCTTAATGCCTTCTCGTGCGAGTTATGGTGCATCGAACCTACGTAAGGAAACGTCGGGAGAAATACATTTAAAAGCCTGGAAGGCTTCCCGTCATTCGATAACACACCTCTGTGAGACATCTCGGCAGTTGCGGTCTGGGGTAAGGTCTTCCATGACCGCGGTCGCTCTGATGAATTGTATAGTCGCCAACGGCATGTGTACGATAACCAAGCGTATAGTATATCGAAACATAGCATGTTGAACAGTTGATCGCCAACACAGGCTCAGCGAAACAACACAACTTCGAGGCGCACTAGTGGCAATCCTCTTCCTCCACTGTCGCAGGAGGTAAAATTCGAACTCTCGGAACTGGGGACCGAGTTACTCACCCTCTCCCAACTCAGGAAATCTGAGAACAGGATTCCGCCAAGTTATGGAAACTAACAGTATTCTATGACTGTCTTAGAGTCTTTCCTTAGGGCAATATCACCGCATCAATCCGCAGTATTTGCTGCCCCGAAGCCCTCGTCAACAAGCTTTACAGTTAATCGGTTTCCCTTGTCGGCGTTGGTGCCTAAAGCTTCCCCGATGCGTTCGAAAAGTAAAAACTCTCATGAGGGCCTTATGGCATCGATTAACCTCGATGAGAGGCCACTAAGTGTACCAAAACTCCTTACTACAGCCCGCCGCATTACACGGTTAGCCTAGAGTCGTAATTCTTGGTAAGAATTCGGCGGTGTTTAGCTCCCCGCCGTCTTCTGCTTTCGAACATAAGCAGCATCCGGGTCAAATCGCTTCACCCGTCAAGCCTGCTTGCAACCACACACCCCGCAGAGTCCAACCCAATACTGGGGACACGCTGGCGTTTCACTTTCAACTCAGAGGTACGCCAACGTGGGGCTCGGATCCCAGTCCCTGCGTACCAGAGTAAAGTCATCCTGGTCCAACTGTCGACATGCCCAAGCACGCCTCCCTATTACTCCCCGGATCCCCGAGGAGTTTTTGCGGTAGGTAGCCTAACGTTCGACTGTTCGTGAAGGGTAAAGCATTCGTCACTCCCTTCACGAGCTCTCTAAGGGATACCGTTCAAAAATCCCCTGAAAGAGAAAAAAGCGTACAAACCAAAAAGGCTTGTACGCTATTGCTTATGAAAGGTAAAACATTCGACAATCCTTCCACAAACCTTCCAAGGGATACCGTTCGAAAAATCCCTTGAAATAGAGAAAAATCGCGTACAAACAAAAGTTTGTACGCGGTGGTGTTTTTAACATCTCCCCCAACGCAAAGTCTTCAGTTCGGATGTGTATCACAACTCGACTTACTGACTTTATACGAAGAGAATTTTGATGAAATGGACACCCTTCTATGAGACATCCCAGCGACTCGTCTGGATGAGAAACTACTTCGGTCCGGATGTGCCCCAAGGCAGACCTCGAAAGGCCCGCCTCAGTATTTTGACGCTGCACGTAGTACACCCCGAAGGATGTCTACTTTGATTTAGCGGCCGTCCCTTCATCCCTAGGTAGAGTCTCCCTTGACGAGTTCGCCCAGATGAATAGCAGAATCGTTAACGGCATATTTTCGATAACCAAGCGTGTTAGTAACCAAGAAATTAAATGGCCCCCACTGTCCTGACTAACTTCTGTCTGAACCATTTTTTGTAGATGTCGTGGTTTAGAAGTAATTTGGGTCCATAGATTAAAATGGGTCACCCTGTATATATATATATATATATATATATATATATATATATATATATATGGTTTTGCCTACTCTAATAAATATTAAATAACATCTATTTGATTATGTAACAGCTTTAAATCACTTTGTTCAGATGAGGTCATCGGACGCCATGTCTCCGATGAGAATGCGAGGATTTACGGCCATCCGCGACAATCATCGCAAGCAGTTTATTGATGCGCTGCTAGAGAGTTTCACCAAAACACTGATTCAAACTGTTCTTGAGATACTTATACTTATCGTAGCTCGGCGTCGCTCGTAGGACGTCGAACAATTCTTGAACCGTGTCGCTCTTCAGCTATGCTAGTGCAAGGTTGTAGCGCACGTCATCGCTGCGACTTTGCTAACCGCTAAAAACCGCTTCTATCTGAAGGAACCATGCTTCTGACGCGATCTTCCACAATAGCGGTAGCCTATTTATTAATAATTTATGGTTGCAGAAATTTATAGTGATTGCTCACTACTTTATTAGTGCGTATTCGTTATTTTAATAGTGAAAAATAGTTTATAAGATATATTGTATAAACATAATGAAAAATTTATAAAAAATTATCTGTGTACCATTATCTAAAATGAATTAGTTAAATTTATTCTAAATAGCTCTATTGTAAAATAGTATTATTCGTTACAAGGGCGTAAATGCGTTTTTACGCCCAATCGGAGCGTAGTTGGGCGCAAAAACTTACGCTCGTGTTTCAAACATTATTATGTGTGTGAATTGTAAAATGATGGCATTAATTTTACGCATATGGTGCGTAAAACATCATTTTATAATCCAACCCATTGTAAAAACAAATTTTACGCCCTCTGGATCAAAAAATAATTTTTTATGCTATCATCAGATTATCTAATAAATTATTATCAATATAACATTAATTTTCTATTGCTTGATTCTGAACTCACCAGATACTGAGAAATTTTTCTCTCACTCTACGTTTAATACTGTCGCTTTTCCGCCTATACTGTAGTCTTCGGCAAGCTTCCGAGGATATTGGCTCAGGTAGCTGTTTATAGAAACCTAAACAGAAATATGCAAATAATCCAACCTTTCTTACAGAAAATATAGTAGATTTTCTAGGAGAGGCCACGGCCTTCGTATCACAGATCTTCACCAAATTCTAGAATACGTTTTGTAACATAAAAATATGAGGAAAGCCAGATTTTCAAACCCTAACGCGTTAAATTATCCAAATTATGGCTAACTAAAGCCGATTTTGTAAAAAAATTACTTGTACTTTGATCGCTTATAACTCGGAAATAAATAAAGATAGATACTCAATCATAGATTAAAAAGAAAGCTGAGTTTAAGTAGATGTGATTTAAAAAACAAGAAGCTCAAATCAGTTAAATTGGATCTAAACTATAGAGAAAATAAGAAATTTATGAAATTTCAGCCAAAAACGTCAATACTTTTTTACTACTAAATTTTAGGCAAAATTTCAGCAATTTCTTGTTTTTTCTATAACTTTGCTTCAAATTAACCGATTTAAGGTTTTTTTTAATCACATCTGTTGAATCTCAGCTTTCTTTTAAATTTGGGATTAAGTATCTATCTTTATTTATTTCCGAGTTATAAGTGATCAAAGTACAAGTAATTTTTTTACAAAATCGGCTTTAGTTAGCCATAACTGGGGTAAATTAACGAGTTAGGGTCTCAAAATCTGGCTTTTCTCATATTTTGGTGTTACAAAACATATCCTAGAGTTTTGTTAAGATCTATGATCCCAAGGCCGTGGCCTCTTTTAGTTAGTTAAATTTTCGCAAAATTTATTTTATTTTATTTCCATACCGGTAATCATCATTGGTAGAGACATGCGGTGTGTTTGTAAATAAAGCATTTATAAAAACAAATTCAATAGTTGTACTTGTGTTAATCGGCAGATACGGGAATCTAACTTAAATCATCTAGTTACGAGCTCTACCGACCGAGTCATTGCAGACTTCCGCAAATCTCTTACAAGGGGCATAATTGAACTGTGGGAAACGGACCCTATTTTAAATTCGGTATATTATCGAAGAAAGTTACTTCCACTTCGATTGCTATATTTCGGAAACGAATAGAGATAGGTTCTCAAACCACAAGCCAGGAGAAAGTTGCGTTCATCTGTATATCGTTTGAAGAAAAAAGAATCTTAAATTGCTTAATTTAGAGCATATTTTTTGTCACTTCTCTCTTTTTCTCCCTGTCTCTCCCGCTCTATTTTTCGATTATTTACGGGCATTTCCTATTGCTTTGAGGCAACGTAAGAGCAGCGGAAGTGGCATTGAGAATGAGTTCGAAACATTCTTATCTCCCGCGTGACCGCAGCACATAGTATTTATGGACCATCCATAAAGTACGTAACAACATAGGGGGATGGGAACGGTTTGTTCAATTGTTACGATGCGTTACAAGGGTGTGGTAAAGTTATATTGTAACATTAGGTAACTATCAAAAAAATGTTGTTTAACTTTCGGTAATTTTTATTAAAACTAGAAAAATTTATTAAAATTTTAAAAATATAATTCAAATCTATAAAAAGAGTAATAAAAATAATTTTTAATATACAAAAAAAATTTAATTTGACTTTTTCATTGTGAATTTTACTTGTCAATGGTTTGAGGAAATTCTCAATATTCTGTTAAAATACATTGCATCGTTAAAATATTCTTCTTTCCCTGTCGAGTTATAGGTAATGAAACAACTGTATCAAGCGCTACCTTTGCAAATGTTTCTATAGGTGTATCAGTAATTAACATGGGCATTTTTGTTTTTACTCTAGTTAATTTTTGCATTTGACATTCTTTACAAATTCTAACATATCCAGTGATTTCAGATTTCATATTAGGCCAATAAAATTTTTCTCTAATCCGCTTATAAGTTTTGATGACTCCTTTGTGACCTCCAATGAGACTATTATGTGCTTCCTTAATTATAGTGGCGGGCAATGGTTCGGGTGGTAAAATTGTTTGACCGTAACAAAGAGTTATTTTTGCCGAACTGTCTTTAAAAGCATTATTTAATAGCTCTATTAAACTATTTTCTGGTAAAGAATTTGAATTCACTTATTTTTCTTTAATTAAAATCTCTCGTAAGTCTCCTAATCCCTTTTTTATATCGGATATTTCAACTTTATCAAAATGATTAGTTTTACAGATTAAGTGAAAAACTTTATATTTGCCGCTTTGAGTTATAAATATTTGACCTTAAGTAGGTTTTTTTGTCTCTTATCGCTTCTGGTTCAACTGATTTGGTTAGTTAGCAATCGGCTGACATAAAATAAACAATTTTATTTTTCCTGAAAGTTAATGATTCATTGGTACCAGTGATAGTAAAGGTATCTTGACTTACTATCTCGCCAGTTATTGATTGAGATAAAGAATGATATGATATGTTAATTAAATTAGGTACTGTCGATATATTAGCTGTTTCATTCGTCGCAGTTTCTAGTCATATCTTCTTCATCGTCTTCTTCGTAAACGTCTTCTTCGTAAGCATCTTCTTCATTTTCTTGAGGAATTGTTAGATTTTCAAGGGATGAATATGGAGATGTAGGATCAGTATGATGTGAAGGAATTGGTGTGGAGTGGATAATAGGTTTAGGTTGATTACTCTGGTCTGGTTTACCAGAATCGCTAAGAGGAAACAAAATGAATTTAACGTTCGGTGATAATTTATATAATATAAATATCGGTCTTTCCGAACTAAATGCTTTATTTTTGGAATAAAGCAGGCCCATTATACCCTTTGTCCACTATGGTTGGTGGAATTTCCCAGAGTAAAGGCCTTTTTTCAAAAATTAAAACAAAAAATTAAAGGCGTTTTGTCCTCGATCCCCAATTTGGACTCCTCAGTAAGGAACTGGAGATCATACCTTAGACACCTGTCGCAAGATGAACTGCGACGCGAGCAAGATGTTATGCGGCTATATATATATATATAGAGCTATATATATATATGAGATATTTCACACGAAGTGATCCGATCAAAATTTTAACATGCACCAAATTTTGGGCATACATTGCAGAATACAGAATAAAATTTTTAGGTACTAGAATCTATTTACTCAAAAGTTATTCTAACCTCAAAAAGTGAATTTTTCCAAGTTTTTTTTCAACTCCAGCTAAGTTTACCACTATTTAACTCAAAATCTATCAACTTTTACTATAGAACATTATATGTAACATTCGTTGCTAATTGTGTCTGGAATTTATTCTTCTGGGTTAGAATTTCTAATTTCAAGGTGAATGTTATATAAACTACATGTCAGTATTCAACTTGAAAAAAGTCCAAGTGCGCCACAATTGATTTTTTTATCCAGAAGTCTAAAAGAAAGTTTGGAACAATACCTTTCAAATGGTCTGTAGCATTTTTATGGCCTTCAATTCTGTAAAAAGTTATGATAATTTAAAGAAAGAGAAAAAATTTACAAAAATTAACATGGTAATTCCCAACGAATGTTACATATAATGTTCTATAGTAAAAGTTGATAGATTTTGAGTTAAATAGCGGTAAACCCAGCTGGTGTTGGAAAAAACTTGGAAAAATTCACTTTTTGAGGTTAGAATAACTTATGAGCAAATAAATTCCAGTATCTAAAAATTTTTTTCTGTATTCTGAGAAATATTTGCAATGTGTACCCAAAATTTGGTGCATATTAAAATTTTGATCGGACCACTTCACGTGGAATACCCCATATATATATATATATATATATATATCACAGTTCATCTTGCAACAGACGTCTAAGGTATGATCTCCAGTTCCTTACTGAGGAGTCCAAACTGGGGATGGAGGACGAAACGCCTTTAATTTTTTGTTTTAATTTTTGAAAAAAGGCCTTTACTCTGGGAAATTCCAGCAACCATAGTGGACAAAGGGTATAATGGGTCTGTTTTATTCCAAAAATAATGCATTTAGTTCGGAAAGATCGATATTTATATTATATTGGAAGAGGAGGTTGAAGGGCGAGGTTGATTGTAATTTTTGTAAATCTGGTCAATATTTGTTTCTTCATCTAGGAACGAATTCATAATTCTTATATCTTCAGCAATGGATTTTATTCTATCAATAGCATTTTTTCATTGTGAAAATGAAGGATCAGGTTCATGATGTTGTAATTATTTTATAATATCTTTTAGCTTCGAGGATGTTTCTTCATCGCTTGAATTATCTCCGTCATTGGACACGTGAAACAAGTCTGACATATTCTTGTCTTCCACTAAGATTTCCTGATCTTTCGGAGGTAGGAAGGGAGGTGGTGTTACTAAACTAGATAATACTACGACGTATTGAAGAAACGGGTGATTCTTCCAAATTTGGTACAATTTCTTCATTTGGGTTTTCTTCTTCGCTTTTATCTGAAGTTTCGTCATGACTTAGCAAGGGTGGTGGTTGAACTCTTAATGAATCGCTTGATCTTAAACGATGAGCAATGGGTGTTGAGGTCATAGGTGGTGGAATTGCTTTAACTGATTCAGGGTCTTTTCGCGGCCTTCCTCTTTTACGATTTTTATCTTCTGGATTTTCTTCAGTGATCGGATGGGTATGTGCTTCAGATGGATTTCCAAACAAAGCGTCAGCATTTAAGTTATATTTTCCTAATTTATGTATTACTTTATATTGATATTCAGAAAGTCGTAACCTGCATCTGACAAGTCGAGAATTTGGATCTATAACTGAATGTAGCCATACCAGGGGTCGGTGATCTGTCACTAAAACAATTTCCTGACCGAATAGATATAGTCTAAAGTGATTTACAGCGTAAACTAAGGCTAAACATTCCTTTTCATGAATATTTTTTTGCGGCACTATTAAGTACTCGAGACGTAGATATATGCTACAGGTGAATCTTTTCCTATTGGTCCTTGATTTAGAACAGCTCCTATTGCAATATTGGATGAATTTGTTGTTAAGACGAAAGGTTTAATGAATTCAGGATATTGCAAAATTGGTTCTTTATATAAAATATTTTTCAGAGTTTCAAAATTTCCCTTTGTTCAACTCTCCAAACGAATTTTGTATGCTTTTTGAGGCCTGATAATGATTTTGCTATTTTTAAAAAATTTTGTATGATGTCGATAACCATGCCAGATAACCTGCTAATCCAAGAAACCGAAAAAAAATTTTTAGAAACATCTCATTTATATTAGAGAGGGGGTATGCATCTCCGACAGTTTTTTCGTCAAGTTTTCGGAAGTCTATTACCAACTTCCAACGTCTATTTCCTTTAGAATCTGCCTTTTTTGGAACAATCTATAACGGGGAATTATATTGTGAACTTGAAGGCTGAATAATTCCTTGTTCTAGCATCTGATTTACTTATTTATTAATTACTTCTTTATGTATAGGTGGATATCTATATTGTTTTGTGTTAATGGGTTGTTCGTCTATAGTAGGTATTCGGTGTTTCGTAATATTAGTTGCTGGTAATCTGTCACCCGCTGAATGAAAAATATCTTGGTATTCTCCAATTAGAGGTATAATACTATTTCTTTATACAGATAAGAAATTTTGCATATATAGCTTTAATCACGCTTGTTGATAAACCTTTTAAAATTTTTACTTTCCTTTTTAACTTGATAATTTGTCTATACGCGTTCGTTATCTCGTTTTCATTTAATTGACTAACAAATTTTATATATCTAATGTCATTCGAAATACCGTAGAAATTTTTAGTATGGTTTGTACTATTTGTACTATTTAAAAAATACTTTGTTACATTACGAAAGTCATTTAAAAGTGAATTAAATTCGTAACGAGAAACTTCCGCAATCGTATCATATTTAGTCGGAATCATTGATAAAAAATTTTTATTTTGTTACAACCCCTTTTTTATTATTTATTTATTGCTTAAAATCCTCTTTAAACCTGTTGAAAAATAGGAACTACTAAATTTAAAAATTTCTTAATATTTTCTAAATTACCTAATTAGTTTATCCATTAATTTATTTATTTATTAATTTTATAAATATACTTGTATGTATGTATATGCATATATGCGGAAATTGATGTTCCTTTAATCTAATTTTTGAGTTTAGCCATAACTTTTTCGAGTTTATTTATTTTAAAATCAATGACGCATGTGTTCTTAGCTTTGAACAAAATTAAGGCAGCATTTGTTACGCTAGTTAACAAACCCCTTAAAATTTTAATTTCGCTTTGTAATTTATTAATTTTTTATGTGCGTCGGTTGCAATATTGCCTATCACCCTATCGGCGTATTGCAGATGCTGAACCGACTCATTTCCCTACTAGCACGCCACGTTGTGGTAACTCTATCTTAGCAATATTTCAACGTTGTTATGAAAATTGCTACAACGTTGCCGCGATGGGTGGAAACCAATGTTGAAACAACGTCTAAGCAACGTTGAAAAACAACCTACAAAATTTGCTTTGTCTAAAAGTTGAATAAATGTCCTAGAATACACGGAGAAAAATTTCTTACGTTTAACCTATATAAAATTGACGTACTCTCTAACCGAAGCGTATGTTTATAGTTTAATCACATGGCGTTACAGGTTTAACCTATGAAGGTTGATGTCTTTAATGTGTAGCATCAATTTCACATAGGTTGAACCCTTGAGTGCATTATTAGAACGATTCTTAATGCGCGTAGGTTAAAACTATACACATACGTTTGGTTAGAGAGCACGTCAATTTTATAGGTTAAACGTAAGAAATTTTTCTCCGTGTAGTTTAATAATATTTTTCTAAACGTAGAAAAATTTTTGTAATATTAAAAAAAAAATTAAAAAAAAATTTCTCGTTCGGGGATTAGAACCTCCGATCTTTAACTCCGGAGGCTTGCTCTCTACCAACTGAGCTATTTTATTGTTTCTGTCATTGTGTTAAATTGAGGCTATAAACTTTAAAGCATATTCTAGCTGTTCGTTATAGCCTCAATTTAACACGATGACAGAAACACAAAATGACATGCGAACATTACTTTAACTTCCTTTTTTAATTACAATATCGAGCGACAAATATTGTAATTTGCGAGTGGGCTCTTGTCAGTTTAAACTATTAAAATAGACCTTTGAAGATTGAATTTATTTTACTCTCTCTATATATATATATATTACAATATTTATTTGACATAAGAGAAAAAAAAATATTTTATTGGGCTAAACGTGTATAATAAAACTATAGGTAATGCAAGTTCATATCGCAAACCCTTGAAAATTAATTTGACTAAGGAGTGACCAAATCTCGACTACTTGTTTAGTCAAATTTTAAAATGTATTCCTCTTTGAGATGAAAGAAAAATAAAATATATATAGATTAATATAGCTTGCCAAATTTATTCTGATAACATTTTGCTGTATGTCAATCGAAAAAATAGACACTATGAAATAATGAATAATGTACATTAAATGATGTAAAAATATTTTTGAAGGCTTCTTTTTTTATACATTAATTTGAAAGATAACGTATGTTTATTTAAGTACATTTAAGACAAGATCCTTATTAAACACATGTTTTATGTATATTAGTTTTATTCAGGTACTAAACATAAATATCATCTGAGTTTTTTTCATTAATAAAAATATAGAACTTATCTTTCTTTCTTACGCAGCTACTCAATATTACACACTTACAAGGAGAACCTCATATGTTTGGGAAACGGATCATGCCCAACTTATAGTATATGTTTTCTAATATAAATATATGAAAAAAGCCAAAGCCGCAGACTATAAAAATCGTTTTTTCAAAAGTTATTCGCTGTTAAAGCAAAATTTCCAAAAGGAACAGACTTTATTTTAAACGCTTGTAACTTCTAACCTATTATGTATTGACATTCAAACTAAAGTTTAATGAAAAGCTGAGATAAAATAGATACAGTTTAAAAAAAAGTAACTTCAAATCCGTTAGAATGGAGCAGAGTTATAGTCGAATTAAGAATTTGTAGAAACATAACTTAAAAAAATCAATAAAATTTGTACTGCCCAATTTTTGTTTAAAATTGCTTCTAATTCTTAATTCGGCTATAACTCTGCTCCATTCTAACGGATTTGAACATATTTTTTTTAAACTGTATCTATTTTATCTCTGCTTCTTATTAAGCTTGCGTTTGAAGTGAAGTCTCTATTTATTGGAAATTTCGCTTTATTAGCGCATAACTTTTGGAAAAACAATTGTTAGAGTCTGCGGCTCTGGTTTTTTCATATTTTTATATTAGAAAACATATCCTATAAGCTGGGCACGATCCGTTTCCCAAACATATGAAGGTATCCTTGTTAGATTCTTAAAATAAAAGTTCTTTTGACATCGTTTCATTACAGTTATTAGAATTACATTTAACTATTAATTATATAAATAATAATATAATTAGTATTTTATACGTATTTGATAAGTATATATTTTTTATTATTTAACTAATTTTTTATTAAACACTTAACTGATCATTATAAACACCTTGTAACAAAAATATTTTCTGAATTAACATAACTTGTTAAGATTTTTAAATATGAGTTTCAAACTTGTTCTAATTAAAGAAATATGTTAAATTTATTTAACTGGTTAATTCTAACTTTTATTTATGTAGTTAAAAAATTTCAACCCAAATCTTCAAATGTTTAAAAGTTGTAGTGAGTATAAAAATTATTTTTAATGAGAAAACATTTTAGATCACTTTTATAAACTTCCAAATGAGTTTATAATTATAAATTTGAATATATTACTTTAAAAAAGAATAAAAGTTTCAAAATATTTATAATATTCAGTGGACTATTATCTTAGTATAGTTGAGTGTCGCACCTTCGGGAAACCAATCTGTACCAAACTTTAGAATGTATTCTACTATAAAATATGTAGAAAGCCCGAGCTACAGACTCTTGACTTTGATTGTTTATAATTTGGAAACAATCTAAGGTGTATATATAACCTAAAATTTAAAAGAAAGCTGAGATCAAGTAGATATATTTAAAAAAAAAGTTAAGCTCAAATATCTAAATTTGGTCAAAAATTATAGTAAGAATAAGAATTAGATGAAATTTTGGACTAAAAAGATCATAAAAATTTAATGTTAAAATTTCGTTAAAATTTCGTCTAATTCATATTTCTACCATAACTTGACCAAATTTAGATATTTGAGCTTCTTTTCCTTAAAATGTAGCTACTTGATCTCAGCTTTCTTTTGAATTTTTTGGTATATATGTACATCTAAAATTGTGTCAAAGTTATAAACAATCAAAGTTAAGAGTCTGGAGCTCTGGCTGTCTTTATATTTTTAGAATAGAAAAAATATATAGTTTGGTAAAGATCTGTTTGTTACAGGTGAGACACTCTTCTAGTTATCAGTAATAAGCAGCTACTTAATATAAATACTGATTTAATATTTTACTGATATTCAATTATTTTAACTTTGCTTTAGCTTCTTTAATTACTTTGTTAATCTCTTCGGAAATATAATGATTCTTTTTCCACAATGCTTCATTAAGTGTTTTAGGTCGACTGCGATAATAAACGCCATGTGTTTTTTTCAAATAGTAGCGCAGACAAGCTAAAAATTATATTAGGTAAATAGTATATATCAATTATATAGGTGAAATAGTATTAAATCAATTATTTTTAATACGTAACTTCTATCGTATCACTTTTTAAAGGTGAAATACATATTCTTTTGTTGTGACCTTTTGGTGTCCTAAAAGAATCTTTTTGTATACATCTTTTTGTGAGTTCCTTATCATCGTAAAAATATTTAACCAATCTTTTGTATAAAAAATTCTTTTAATATTTTACTGATATTCAATTATTTTAACTTTGCTTTAGCTTCTTTAATTACTTTGTTAATCTCTTCGGAAATATAATGATTCTTTTTCCACAATGCTTCATTAAGTGTTTTAGGTCGACTGCGATAATAAACTCCATGTGTTTTTTTCAAATAGTAGCGCAGACAAGCTAAAAATTTATATATAGGTAAAATAGTATATATCAATTATATAGGTGAAATAGTATTAAATCAATTATTTTTTAATACGTAACTTCTATCGTATCACTTTTTAAAGGTGAAATACATATTCTTTTGTTGTGACCTTTTGGTGTCCTAAAAGAATCTTTTTGTATACATCTTTTTGTGAGTTCCTTATCATCGTAAAAATATTTAACCAATCTTTTTGTAAATTTACTGTCAGTTTTTTTATTTGAAATAGTTCGCCATGTCTCTCTATCTATGATGAAATCATGTTTTAGATAATAAATCTACAGATTAAGCTTTTTAATAATTATTGCTTATTAAATAAATTACAAATTCAATTAGTTTGTTGATAAAACATATACCTATTTGTTACTTTCTTCATCTCTAAACTTCTCTAAAAATTCTTTTCTTCTTTTACTTGTATCTTTCATTTGACGTATCACTCCTGTATTATCTGTTTTTCTCAATTTTACCATCAGGGCTTTTTTATTTTCCTTATATTTATCATTATCTTCGGAATCAGATAAATCACCTTCTTCGTTTTCGTAAGATTTGCTACTTTTGTTTAATTTTTTGTTAAAATCAGATTCGGATTCTGAATCACCTTTATTTGTAAACTTATGATTATTCTTTTTACGTGAACGTTTTGAAATCTCATCTGTTTCAGAATAAAATACATCGCTTTTTTTTTCTCTTCTTTTGTAGAAACTACTTTTCTTTCTGTCAATATCGGATTCAGAATTAGATTATTCAAGTCTGTTTCTTCTATATTCTTTTTTTTTAATGTAACTTTGGGCCTGTTAAATTTCTATTGCGCTATTACGTAAATTATGCCCTTTTTAGATTTGTTTTCTGGGTAGGCTTAACTTTCAAACGTCTCATCAGGAAAACTTTCAATTTTATTGAATTCTTTTGTTGGAAATTTATCATATAATTAACAATAATAATAATAATAATAATAATAATAATAATAATCCGCGCGGGGTGTCCTGTCCCCGTATGCGGCGCGTCCCCCGGGTGGCGGATGGGGGAATGCTCGTCACGCTTGCGTGAAGGGTAGAGGTGAAACAAAATAGCCTCCGTGGACCAAACAGTTGAAGAAGGATGATGAGCAAGCGAATGGAATACCTATTACCCCAAGCGGGTAGCTCCAAACTAGGAGTCAATCCCGCCGTCGGTTCCGATCGGGTGAAAGCCCCGGTGGCCGGCGCTGGCCTCACGGATTTTGGGGGAGGCCACCAAGCGCTTCGTTCTACGAACACGTCAGAGGTGGGGCCCTCGAAAGAAAACCCCCAACAGCAGCCGTCGTTACAGATGTTGAGTGTTGCATCCGCAAACAGGTTCAGAAGCGGCAGCGTTACCAGCCTTGGTAGTGCCATCAGTGGCATCTCTGCCTATAGTAAGGAATCTCAAGAGGAGATCGAAATATTCCGCAAGGAATACGAGAAGGTAGAGAAGGCGCAGGAGGACATCGACTCAACTTACGACCATCTAAAGAACGAACTCCAGGCTATGTTGGCCGCTTGTGCAAAGCAGCCTAACATCTCCATGGTCGTAAAGACAGGGCTGAAGACCGTAGACACTCTTGTACAAGAGCTCTACGGGAAAACGAAGAAGATGTCTTTAGCAGTCGATGATTACAAGTGCCAAGTCGAGGATTATCGAGTTGGCCACGAGAATCGTCGGCGGCCTAAGAGAAGAGGCATCATTGCTAAAGCCGTCATCGCGGCTACAGCCAAGATACAGGCTCAAAAGAGGAGTAGGGAGGGCCCTCAAAGCCCACCCGAGGCCTCTAAAACCCGTAAGAAGAAGAAACCTCGCAAGGAGGTGCCACCACCTGGTAAGGACAAGGAGCAATCCAAGTCCAAGCCTGTGGTGGAAAAGAAGAAGCCGACGGTTAAGTCGGGACAGGCGCCTCTTGACAGGAGAAAGCGCCAGAAGGCGCCGGTATCCACCCTGGTGGTCACAATCGCGAGGAACCGAACGTTTGCTGAAGTTCTGGGGAAGCTCCGAAAGGAAGTGAATCCGGACGACAGTGGCGCGCAGGTTCTAAGTGTGCGGCCCACAGGGCGGGGGGACGTCCTGCTTCGGCTAGGCAAAAAAACCGATGCGGCAGTATTCGCGGAGAAAGTGCGTACTGCTACCCAAGGAATGGGAGAAGTTCGAGTCCGAGATCGAAGGGTTACCCTTGAGATCAGAGACCTGGACGCTCTCACAACGAGGGACGAAGTGGTAGCGGCCCTAGATAAAGTTCTCGCGTCTCCGCCTGAGAGCCGAGAGGTGAAGCTTTTGGGTCCCAACCGCAATCAACAGAAGACAGCCATCGTGAAGCTGGATCACGAGAGCGCTGACAAGCTGAAGTCGATGCGGCATCTCTGCGTCGGCTTCGTAAGCTGTCGCGTTCGGGATCGAGTCTTGGTCGAGAGGTGCTATCGGTGCCTAGACTTCGGCCACACGAAACGGAATTGTAAGGGAGTGGACAGGTCCTCGTCGTGCTACAAGTGCGGCGAGCCTGGACACAACCTTAAGAACTGCAAGAGCGCTCCCAAATGCTTTCTTTGTCCATCAAAGGATGCTGAGGGAGTGTCTCACGTGGCGGGGTCCGGAGCCTGTGCCACCTTTAGGCGCGCGCTCGATACCGCCCGAAAGGCCGCTTCACGATAAGTGGCAGTCTCAACGTGGGAGGATAGAATAAGGAACGGATGACGCATGTCACAAGACACGCCTCCCAGCTTGAAGTAGTGTGAAAAACAGTTCCGGGCTGGGCAGGTGAAAGCGTTGGGTTTGGAGTTTTAGCCGGTAAGAATCCGGCACTGGCGACGAGTGCGGACCCTCGTCGTCGTCTTATGTAAGATTTCTCCAGTTTCCCACGAAAAAAAAAAATAATAATATAAATAAAACATTATAATATAATATATAAAAACATGTTTAACATGTTAATAATACATTTAAAATTTATTGAAATTGAAAATATTGTATGAATACAAACCTTTGTGTTTATTATACATTTGTAGTTGTGTTTGAATTGCATCAAGTTTATTTTCTCTGTCATATTTATTCAAATCTAAGTTGAATTAAGATAAATAACCTGTAGTATTTTAATTTACAAATAATTTGATTAATTTATGTATTTGTTGATTAAAAATATTATTAAAAAGAAAGCCTACATACTTCTCTCTCCCTGACTTCTTAATAGAGGAGTACTTTAATACATTTTATGTGCTTTAGTTGGAGTTTGTCATAATTAAACTATTTATTTATCTGTATTATTGTAACTAAAATTTTTTTACAAAATTAAAAAGTTTACCTGAAACTTGTGGTTCTTTTCCACTTGGAAATAAAATTTTTTGAAAATTTTCAACAAATACTAATATAGACCTTATCTTTTGCTGTTCATATTTTACTTTCAAGTTATCATATTTTGGTTAAATAATATTCAATTTTTAAGTTTTCAAATTCTTGCATTTCACTATTCATATGTTAAAGTTTTTCATTCAGTGTTTTAACCGTATCCTTCAACTTAATATATTTAGATTGGAGTACGTCAAAATCTGTATCTACATTTTCCACTGGTTCTTTATCTTTTTCGATTATATTACTAGATATACAACTGCTAGCTATTATTGGTGACATAGAATTATTACTATCATTTGATTTTGAAGCTCATGAGGCCTCAAATTTAATGTGTATTTCGATATCATTTGTATTTCAGTTGGCGTTGGTTTTGACAGCCATTTTGTTGAGTGTTTGATTATATTGGGTATTCGTTTGACCAACCAAATAGTGGGGATCTTTTGTGTGTTTAATTTATTTATTATTTGAATAAATTTGATTTTATTGTTTTTTATGCTCCTGAAAGAGCGAGCGCTTTTTGTGAGCAGTTGCCATTTTTACTGTGATTCAGGATTATTGAGGAAACCCTTAGTCATTGTAACAGGGAGTAATTAGTGTGTATGATATAGGGTATCGCTCGTGCCAAGAGTGTCCTCCATCTCTTATATATTTTATTATTTATTTATTTTTATTTTATTTATTTATTTATTTATTGTGTATTTGCTTATTGTGGGAATTTATACGTAATATTTTTTGTGAGTGGGTGGTGTAGTATTTTGTGAAAATTGGGACGACTTTGGGATTCGCGTTTCAGGTTAAACTTCCAGAGAAATAAGCAATCTAAGTGGGTGTTATATCGAGCCAATCATTTATTTTGCCAAAGGACCAAGACGTGTATCTGGAGGAGAGATTGATTTGGCTGGAGGTACGCCTTTATTATTTTGCCTTTTTTTTAGGAAGATTGTCCAAGGTAATCGCCAGAGTAACATAATATTTATATTTTATTTATTTTTATTTATGCATATTGATCTCTTTCTTTTAAATTGGCAGAGTGAATATCTGGCCTTTTTTGTCCGACACGTGTATACGGTTCGCGATTTTACTTCTACCTGTTTTTTTTTATGTCCCAAGCTAGCTTTGTTGAGATTTTTTGTTTGTTAATTAGTAAGGTTAATAGTAGTGGTCTAGAATGAATAATAACAAAGAGACAATGAAGAAATTGTTAGGTGAGAGTAGGGAAATGCAAAAAATGAACATAACGATCAATGCAAGGTCCCAAAAAGCGGTAACGGACGAAATAAAATCGAGGGGTCTTAGCGTAGTTGGGACTTTGGGGATTTTAAAAGAGCAATTGTTGAAAGCTGATATGAGGAAATTAGCGCCAGAAGCAGGAATTCCCTGGTTTGCCGAAGACGAAGAGAGTCCGCGAGAGTCACAGGATAATAATCCCGGGGCGAGTGCGACCCAGTCCCTCACGGAGGCTTCTGACGAAGGTTCAGCGACTGATACTAGCAGGAGAGTAGGTAGACCTAAGAAAGTAACAAGCAAGTCGAAGTTGACTAAAAAATCTGTTAGAGATGGTAAGTCAACGGAGACCAGTGTTACTTCACCAAAGGATTCTTGAGCGACGATGCCCCTGGTCGGGGAATCATCCAATCCGAAGATGAACGACTTGACTAGGATGAAGCATTTGATTATGTATGACGTTCGAGAGATCCTTGGGAACAGCTAAAGATCTCATTATCGGCTCTCATAGATCAGAAGTTAGCTAATTTAAATTTAGTGCAAAAGTCGGGACCGTCGGACGAAGAAACGAGATTTTAGAGAATATAGGGAGCGTATGGTAGAAAGTGATGAGAACGAAATAGAAGTTCGTAATTATCATGAAGTGCGTGATTCGTTGTTAGAACAGTCACGTAAACGAAGAGAATCAATTATCACAATTCAGAAATTGGGAGAGCATGGTAAGTTGTGGACGGACAGGAAATTACTCCTGGTTCACAAAATGAGACTTTTCAGATCCAAACAGTGTTACAACCCTTCAATTAGGGTTTACCAAAGGAAATCGGTCAAAGGAGAGCGGAGGGAAGAAGAATGGAGTTTCAGATACCGATTCCAGTTCGGAGGAGGAGTTGTTTAAATCCAGGAGGAAATACCGATAAAAGACCAGAAAGACTGTAGTAGGGCGAGTAGGGAGAAGGGACGAAGATTCCGATTCCGGTGCGCGAGAATCGGATGGTTTCCCCAGTCGTAGGGTAACCAAGAATCGAACGAGCCGAAAAGAGGTAGTTGACACAAGGAGAAGTACAGAATGTTTAAAACTGTTTCAATGCTGACGCATTCAGTTTTCTGGTGAGAGGCAGGAGGGACCTGATGAATATCTCGCGCAACTGGAGGATTGCTTTGAGAGTACGGCTTACTCGAATCGCGAGTTTTAAGTGCGATTCCTTGTACCTTGTCCAAGATGGCTGTGCGGTGGTACCGGTCAGTAAAGGACCAGATTAGATCCTGGAAAGAGTTTAAAAAGGCGTTTAGACATCGTTTCCTGGGAATTCTGGACCGTGAGGACATTTTAATGGAGTTAAGACGGCGTACTCAAGCAAAAGGCGAGGTATTGCGGAATATTTATCATGTATACGATTGATAGTGGGGCACTTGAGGAAACCGCTTCCCGATAGTCAATTGGTTCCGATGATCTTTCGGAATCTATTATCTGAATGTCGGAGAGCAATGAATACCTAGACACGTTAGATGATATTGAGAAGTGGGGAAGTAAATTCGAGGGATGGAAGGAGTTGGATAGTCGATATGTCCCACCACCGCCAAAAGAGAAAATGTGGATACCAGAAGCTGCATTTAAGGGAACCAGTACGAAGGGTAAAGTGGCAACGGCGGAGGTGAAGAGTCCGGAGTTTGGGAATGTTAAATCCAACCGGAAAGCTAATGATGCGACTCTAGGATCCGATAGGGATTGGGAGTCGACTCCGAAGAAGAGTGGATCGGAGATAAAACCGTTATTATTGGTAATGGCTTCTCAGGAGAGGAAGGCGGAAAAATTATCTGATAGACAGGTAACTTATGCCACCGTAGCGGCTTCTCCCCCATCTTAAAAGAAATATAGTGACTTAAAGAAAAGTTATCGTAGGGACAATACTAAGCTGGTGGGTAATAGTAGTAGGGAATTCCACGGTCCGTATTTTAATTGTCAGAGAGTTGGATATCGAAGTGCGGAATGTCTGTAGAAAATGTTTTCGGTGCCGAAAAACGGGTCATCACATTAAGGATTGCCCGTTGTTGAAAGTGCCGGACATTCACTGTCAAGTCTGTGACAAGATGGGCGTCAAATTTAAGAACTGTCCGAATTGTAAGGAATTTCGGAATTTTTGGGGAAATGGGCAAGCGAGAGTGCAGACAGGTCCTCTGACTCTCGACAAACATTAAAACGGACTGACGTAGATCAAGTTATTAGAGACCTGTCTAATCAGGTGAAGTGAGTCGAGGAAATTATTAGGGACGTGTGTGATAATAGTACGGAGAGTAATAAAGAAAAGCAAGTTAGTACGGAGGGTAATAGGGAAACTTAGGTTAGTACAGAGGGTATGCTCCCTGAGGTGGTGAGATTAGATCGCGCCAAACGGAGAGAATCAGGCAAGATTTGTAAGGATTTGGATTCATCGGTTCCTAATCCTAATAGTGAGGTAGACGTTGGGAAATCAGATTCGATGGTGCGAGTTTTAGATAAGGTTAGGCCAACTAGAAAATCAGTTGATGGTGGCGGGACTTAGGTTAACAAGAAAAGATTTAGTAATCGGGAAGAGAATTTAAATTATACAAGATTAAATGTAATTAATCACGGGGTTGATATTCTATTGAGGTTAGAATCAACGGACGGAGACAGGGATCTCCATGATCAATACAGGTGATCGTAAATTTCTTAACGTAGAATTAGGCGGAATTACGTATAGGGCTTTGGTCGATTCGGGTCTATATTGTCTTTAGTTGGGTCTAAAATAGCGCAGCGGTACAATAATAGAATTAGGACTAATAATTCGGTACTTATGAATTTTAGTGGTGGTACAGTTAGTGCAGTGGGGACAATCGACATCATGTTAGAAGTTGACGGTCAGGTGGGCCAAATCCATTGCAACGTAGTCAGTGATTTAGAAACTGACATATTACTTGGGATGGATTTTGGCAAGGCTTTTGATTTCGATGTTAGATTGGGCTGGAATCAATGGGGAGTTAGCGGAAGGAAATGGAGAACATTCGAAGATAATGGTGAAATGCAGTCGTAGAATATCCATGTTGAGTGCGCTGGTATATCCGAATTGCAGAATAATCAGAGGACCCGAGTACAAGAGATGGCGCAAAGGCTGATTCCTGAGTATAACCCGGAGAGGTTGGACATGACTGATTGGACGGAGCATTCTATTGACGTGCAGAATGCATCCCCAGTCAAGCATCGCACGAGGAGGATGTCTCCCAAGATGCTGGAAGTGGCTCAGGAAGAAGTCAAGAAAATGTTGCGGTTAGGTGTTATTGAGAGATCAGCCAGTGATTGGAGTAGTACACCAGTTTTTCTTGGGGGCCAGACACTCTTTATGTAATAATTCTTCCTATCCCTACTATCACATTCACATAAATAGCAAGGATATTTTGTAAATCCCGATTGTTGGCCTAGTAGTATTGTTAGGATTTTAAGATCCCCACATATTTGCCATTTATGATCATTTTGTTATTCGGTTCTATATTACTTGCATGTTACAGTATTCTTCATCCAGTACTACCAAATGTCCTATAGGAATTGCTGCATACACATTTGTATGGTGTAACAGAACAGCTTTCAAACTTCTCTTCGACGAATCGATGAACAATCTCCACTCATTGGGTTTGTAACATCCATGTTTAAAATGATTCATCAACCCAACTATATCTTTGCAGTACACTAAGGAAAATTCTTCATCATTAGCGAAGTAATCTGGATATTCCTTATCTCTATCCCGGTAGTAAGAAACTTTAATGTTTTCAGCTTCATTTGTATTTTGTTTCAGCCATGAAGCCAAGCACTCTGCCATACCCTTCGCTAAGCCCAAATTGCGTATAAGATCATTCGTTTTTTCTTGTGTAAGTAGACCTTTCGCGTTTGTAGCGTTATAGGGAATGTACTCCTCGTCACTTGTATCACTCGTACTAGGAGCGTCACTGCCTTCATCAAGCAATTTTTCATTCATTATGCCTTTCCATATTTTGCTCACTCACCATACTTTTACTTGCAAAGTTACCAAGGGAATCATCCCTTTCATCAATTGATCATAACATGATTGGGGTGTAATTACCTCGGATTTGGATGTAGCGACCCAAAAAAACCCAAAATACAATGATTGTAACCTTTTTTTAATGAATTACGATGATTTGATCTTCAAATGATCTTGATCTTGAGGTTATTCGCTTTAAGTAACCTTGGGTTTGGAATCAGCGACCCCAAAAACCCCTAGATATGATGGTATAGTCTAATTTTATTGAATTTTGATATTTTGACCTTCTGGTCTTCCGATCTTTCCGATGGTCCGGTCGTTGGGACTTTCACTTTTTTTGTGAGGCTGCGTTATTGAAATTAATTTGGTTACACTAAATTTTAATCAATTTGAATGAATATTCTTTAGTAAAATAATGCAGGTGTAAAACTAGTTATGAACATCAGTATTTACAGCTATATTCACACCTATATTATCAGAAAATGTAGGTGCAAAACCACCTTTTAATAACTGTATTCAATATGTTTTTACACATAAATTTATTTTAATATATATATATATATATGGGTGGTTCTCTGTGAAATCGAAGATGAAAAAAATGAATATTGCTATAACTATGGGAATATGTTTTAGAGGTGTCCAGTAGTTCTCCTGAATTTTTGCAGATTTTTTCATGGCCATGATATCTGAGACTCAAAGTTGAGATTTTAGCACTTTTTGCATTATATGCCCGTTTTCGTGAATCTGTAGCCAGGGGATGCATTTTTCACTATAAACATAAATATGACTTTTTTGTAAAATTTTCCGAACTTTTCATTAAAAACATTATTTTTAACAATATAAAAGTATAACAAAAAAGTATGTACTTAAATCTTTAGTAAAAAAAATGTGTATAATTATTTAAAATATTAAACATTTTTACTACTTCTATTAAACACATATTTTACGTGTTGAACTCCGAAAAATACACTTTACGTAAACTTGTAAAAAATAAGTATAAAATAAGGATTTGGTGTTATAAAACTAAATAATAATACTATACTTATCTTGATAAAAAATTATAGATTTTATGTTTTTAAATAGTCTACACTTGTAAAACTTATTTTTATAATTATAATCTCATTTTCTTCTTTGGAAGTTAATACTTAGTAATTATTGTTATAGTACTTCTTTTTTTTAAACATTTTCGTCAAAAAAATCTTTATTAACTGAGGCTATCACTGGTGCATTCTCATGATATTTGATTTTTGTATTTTTTTGTTTTTTAATACCTTCTCAAAACTATCATCAGATGAATCATCAGATGAATCATTAGCCTCTTTCTTTTCTTTGGCTGCGTGGCGCTGAATTCGTTTTTTGTCTGCTTTGTTTTCTATTTTCTCATTTTTGCCGTCTCTTACTATAAATAATAATTTTATTTAAATTATACAAGTTTGCAAGCAAAGTAAAATGATATGATTGAATGAAATTTTACACTGCTTTTTAACAATTTGAAGTGCTGCATTAATCTCTTGAGTTAGATGCTCATTTTGCTTGTCAAGTTCACTTGTATATTTCTCAGAATTTTTGGCCAATTCCAGTTTTGACAGCAAATAGCTAAAAGATGCAATTATTATATTATTATAATTGCAAGTTATTAAAATATTTTGAATTGTGCCATAGAGAAAATTTCAGCCAATGCGAGAGGGAGGACAGAGAGAGAGAGAGAGAGAGAGCTATATTAAATGTAAGTATTATCATTATTATTTATATAATGATGTACGTAGATTTATATAAAAACTTACTGCGAATCCATTTATGTTTTGATGGCGTCATCTGTTTTCGTGAGTGAAGTTCATTAGGAGTTTTGCATTTGGGATCACCTGCAACTGACCGTTTAGGTAATTCATTTGTGAAATCCGAGTCTTGATATTTCATACTTTCGCCATCTCCTAATCATTTTTACCTGTAAAAATTATTATGAATTTTATTTAGTACAAAAATTATTTTTATTTTATTACAATTTTTTTTAATAAAATGCATATTAGTAACAAACTTTCTGTCCACACTGAATTTTAAATAAGGTTTTTTAGAAGTATTTTTATCTAATGTTTTATTTAACTTTTCGTGCTCATTTTCTTTGCCCTTGTTTTGTTGTTCAAAAAATAATTTTTTTTACATTTGTCACTAATGATACTGTATTCTGAACTAGAAAGATCACTTTTAGATGATGAATGTTTTGGTGTAGATGAGAGCAAGTCGTTACTATCAACCTACGTAGAAATGAAGTAGATGGATTGTATATATATATATATATATTGTATTGAACAAAATCCTAATACAAGATAAAAATAATGTTAAATGAGATATTTGTCGCAAAGTCCACTTTGGACCGATAGACTAAAAAAATGGAAATGTCCAAAATTTGTCAAATTGTTTACGTTAGATCCTGCGTAACATGGATTTCAATATTACAACATGATATATATATATATATATATATATATATATTGTATTGAAAAATCCTCATACAAGATAAAATTAATGTTAAAGAGATATTTGTCGCAAAGTCCACTTTGGACAGATAGACTAAAAAATGAAATGTCCAAAATTTGTCAAATTGTTTTAGTTCTAGATACCTGCGTAACCTGAGATTTCAATATTACAACATGTTTATTGATTAGATTTTTCACTAATGTGTTATTTGATTCAATTTCTTAAAAATTTTTAGTTTAATTGAATAAAACATTGTTATTAATCTAAACATTGTGATTGCATAGGTTCCTTGAACAGTAGCAAGTTGACAAATTTTAGACATTTCATTTTTGGTCCTACGGTCAAAATTGGACTTTACGACAACGTCACTTTTTGGATTGAATTAATCATTGAGTCAACATTTAGTCTTCTAACATGAACTAATGTAATTTTAAGGAATATATATATATATACATATATATATATATATATATAAATATTTTATGTATTTTTATAATTTTGCATTAATTGACCTATATATACATATTTGTACATTTATTGAGAACTGTTTAAAAAATAAATAAAATTTAATCTTGTGTCTTTGCAAATATGAATTTTACCTGTATCGCAAAGTTGATTACACGTAGTGCAGTACCCATTTTTTAGTTGTTACTCTTGAATATAAACTATTATCTTCTAACCAATCATTTTTTCTTTGCAATTCGACATTAGTTCCTTCTACAGTAACTTCAGATAATGAACTCATTGATGTTTCTAAGACATTTGTTTCAATATTGGAATCGTTAATCCATCTTCAAATCATCACTGTCTACATAATTATTCATTTTTTTGTTAAGAATTTCAAATTCTTTTGTTTTTTCTGTGGCTTCCTTCTTTTCTTTTAACTTTTTGCTTGAAATATTTATTGATTTTTCAACTGAAATCTCAGATGGCTGCAATGAATCAAATTGTTGAATAAATCAAATGTTTAATACTTGCCTATTGCACTAGATATAAGCAGGTTTATAATAATATTTGTTGAAGAAACTACTACAACTTTGTTGTTACTTGATTCTTTCTTAGAGCAAAAAGAGACTTAAGTTACATCAGTTTTGACGATTAATTTTACAAATGTCGAGGTTAAGATAACCAGCCCAGTGCGACATGTCGCGAGGCCTGAACAGTTTGGAACTTCAAGGTACATTATCTCCGGAAGTAATTGAAATTGTTTATATATATTAAACCTTTCTAACAATACGTATACTCTTACTTAATACAACAATTAGCAATAATAGCAGTACCTGAGTATTAACTTCTAACTTATCCTCGTTTTTATTATTTCTTTAGATTTTGATCTTCTTATATTCATTCAGTACGGTATAATCAAGAGGTGGGCACACTGGACGTCATCATTTGACCACATTCTTTTAATCCACCTTCAAATTATAAGATTTAATGAGCATGTATTTATATTTTTTGCAAAATTTATCATACTTACAAGCAAACTGAAGTATTTGTACACCTACATAATTTAAATGTTCATCTTAATTTTCACCAACATTATCATCATAATCTAATAAATTGAAAGCTGTATAAATGTTTTTTTTATCGAAGTCATTACGATATTTAGGAGGATCCTTTCGAAATTCAACAATTTTACCGATATCACATACAAATCACTCGTTACTTTCAACATTTTTTACTCTTGCGTGAGTAATTTTTCCTGGTACCTCATCATCTATATTTATAAATATTTTTTTAAATACCTATCGATTTAATATACGTAATGCAATCCGGGAACCTCCCTTTTGGAGGGTAGATCACTTTTCCATGATACCGGACACGTCTACAGGTTGCGGATAGTGGAACGGCCAGAGAGAGTAGTGGTCATAGGAGACTATAACCAGTCTCTCTGGTCAGTCGCTAATATACTGAATATGTGACCGCGGACAGTGGGATACAAACGCAGCTGATAGTGGTAAGTTGTTGTTTTTACACCTACTCATACACCAAACGCATATACACTTCCGCTCGGTCTAGCTGAGTCCAAGTGCAGTAGGAAGCCCTATAAACGGGTATTTTCCAAGCGGGATATGACTGAAATGCGTCTCTATAAACGAGACCAACCTGTGTGAATGGGGAAACCCCTATAAACGGGTGTGCTCCGAGCGTGGCATCACTGCACTGGGTTCTATGCTAGGGGTAGCGGAGACACAGCAGGTGTTATCAGTTGGGTGGCGGAGCGATCAACAGGGAGCTTTCTCGTAACTGCAGGCTTGTTCACTCTGGAGGGTGCTGCCGTTAACACCAGTATCGCACTCCTGGGCCATCACTAGTTCTTGGGCCCGAACCCGGCTTAGCCAGCATGGGAGGCTGCCCTTTGCAGTGGTAAACGTCGGAAACGGCGCAAATCTCGCTTCTCGTAGTAATGCCGACTGGCGATCGGGTAGGGATCTTGCTGCGAGTAGTGGGGGAGGAACGGTTGATGCCACCGGACTGTAAAGGAGCTAAGTAATCGGGACAGCTCAGGACGGATCGTGCAAGCCACCGCCTGGTGATATCTGACCACCTTACACAAACACACACATAGGGGGGGGGGGATAAATAAATAAAATAAAATGACAAGTTCAATTACAATTGCAGGTACTAGAGTGCTGCTTGCGCCATCCGACTCAGGAGAGTCACGGGGGCTTCCCAGCTCCCCCATCACGCCGGTAGGTAACCTGGCTGGCGTGGCGGTAACTGCTTCAGGAAAACTCGCACGACCAATCGGAGGGTCGCCAACTAGTTGGGAGGCTGCAGAGAGCAAACTGCACGAACAGCTGCTCAACATACGCAGCAGCCTAGCTAGAATGACCGAGAGAACAAACGTCCAGAAGAATGTTAGTCGCGTCATAACAGGCGGAATGAGCGAGATAAATTGTGACGTGGTGGATCTGCATGAGAACAGATCCCCGTCACTTAGGGCTCTGTAGTACCGACGCGGCCAGCGCAAGAATCGGCAATTGGCATATGGCGCGCGTATCGGTAGGCAAAAGACGCGGAAAAGTACAGCTACGACCAATTGCGGGCGTAGCGCAGTGGTAGCGTGAACGCCTTCGGATCCGAAAGGGCTCGGGTTCAAGACCTGACGCCCGTTCATTTTTTTTAATTTGTAGCATATGAGTCTCATTGTTACAAAATGAATCGGTCGAAGTCGCGTTGTATGAATTGCAGCGAATGAAATTGCTCCGCAAGTCGACAACGAACACCAACGACGTATGTGTGGCTGTGTTCACACCTCAGCAAAAACAGAAACGAAAAAGGGAAAAACAAACCCCCACACCAGAAAAGAATGTCGCGGAAACGCAAGAAGTACCCCAGACAGAAACTTGGTCGACGGTCGTCCAAAAAAAGAAAAAAAAAGGACGGCAGCGGCTACTAGACGGACGGATGGACTGCTACCTGGGCAATCCACCGCTCACCAAAACCGGCAATCGGGATGTGTTACAGACCATACATCTGAAGGTGGATCCTACGAAGACCAAGATGGACGTACGACAGATACGAAAAACAAAGCAGGGTGGGGTTTTGCTGCGACCCGGCAAATAGGAGACGCGGCAAGATTTCAAACAGACCTTGCAGGTCGCCCTCGGAGAAAAAGCCCAAGTAAAGGACCTGACAGCTACGATAACGCTGGAGTTTCCCGACCTGTACAGTGTCACGACTGAAAAAGACGTTAAGGACGCTATCAACCGCGAACTCGGAGAAAGCGCAGAAAGAAGGGTGCACGTCTTTGGGTCCAACGCCCGAGGCTTGGCCCTGGCGGTATGCGATTTCGACGCGAGGGACGCGAACGCGATCCTCAAAAAAGGAAGAATCAAAATCGGATAGGTCAATTGCCGTGTGAGACCTAGGCTTCGCATACCTAGGTGTCATAAATGCCTCGGGTATGGGCATATAAAAAAAGACTGTAAAAGACCGGACAGACACCGGTGCTGCTGGCGATGTGGCCGAGAGGGACATGATGCACAGGCGTGCAAAAACATATCTGAGTGCTTCCTCTGTCCTAAAAAGAACAACAAGTGCCTCACACACGTCGCTGGTTCAGGCGCGTGTGCAGTATTTAAGGCAGCACTGACGGCGACGAAGACCAAGACAATAAAATGCCGGTAACTGTTCTCCAACGCAATATGAATCGGAGTAGCGTAGCACATGCGCTGCTCCCTCAGATTGCGGCAGAGCTGGACGCAAACATCCTCGTCATCAGCGAACAGTACCGGGATTTAACACCGCCGAACTGGCTCGCCAGCAGCACGAGTACAGCGGCATTATGGGTGCGCAGGGAACGGGCAACGCGGATCATCGTGCGCGGATCCGGGGAGAGCTACGTTTGGACAACGGTGGGCGATGTCACTTACGTCAGCATCTACCTTAGCCCGAATTATAGCGCTCTCGAATACGCGGAGAAGCTGGAAAGTCTCGAAGACGCCGTGAGAGACATTCCCGGCAACAAAATTGTGGTGGGCGACTTCAACGCGCGTGCGTTCGAGTGGGGAATGCCCGAGACAAACAGAAGTGGATGACTACTGTTGGAGATGGCCGCAAGGCTTGAACTGACAGTGGCAAATGAGCGAAACACGCCGACGTACAGACGACCCGGCTTCGGAGACTCTGTGCCCGATGTGACCCTTGTTTCGGACAGGATGACACAAAGACTGAGGGCATGGAGAGTGATCGAAGACTACACAGTCAGCGATCACCAGTACATCTCCTTCGGCCTTATAGACGAATCGCGTACGAGCAGTACTCGGGTAACTCGTCCCCCTCGTTGGGACGTGAAACGGATAGACTTAGACAAACTCGACAGACAAATGACGCGCGGGGAACCACTGTTACAGGTCGAACCTCGCGGAATGACTAATCGCGACAGGGCTGAAGCGCTTGTCGGGGAAACAACCCAGTTTCTTCAACAATTGTGTGAAGCCTCTATGCCGCGGAAACGTTACGCACGCAACAAACGAAAGACATACTGGTGGACAGCCGAGATCGCGGACATCCGACGTAGTTGCCTAGCACTTAGACGGAAGGCCCAACGGGCTCGCGACCGACAAACCACACTACTACTCTCCGAAGAATACAGACAGAGTAGGAGGCTTTTGCGGTACGCCATAAATAACAGCAAAAAAGAGTGCTGGCAAAGACTGACGGACGAGGTGGACTCGGATCCCTGGGGCGCGGGTTACAAGATCGTGACTCACCAACTAGGGAGACGGGTTCCGCCGATAACTAAGGACGCAGAGACGATGGACAAGATCGTCGACGGTGTCTTTCCAACTCATCCCGTGAGGAGGGAGGAAACCGTTGAATGTACAAACGGAGAATGCCTTCTATTCACGAGTGCGGAGCTTGCCAGAGCTGCAAACTCGTTGAAACCTAACAAGGCACCGGGCCCTGACGGTGTGCCGTCGGAAATATTACGTTTCGTCGTTTTGCAACGACCGTCGGTGCTCCTCGACACATTCAACGGGTGCCTGGTGGAGGGAGTTTGCAGCAGACATTGGAAGACGGCTCAATTGGTTCTCATTAGTAAAAATAAGGGGGACCCTGAGAATCCGTCATCCTACAGGCCACTAAGCCTACTTAACACGACCGGAAAACTGTACGAGTTATTGCTTAGACCAAGGCTTCTACAGTCGATAAAGGACGCAGGAGACTTATCAGACCGACAGCACGGGTTTCGAAAAGGGCGCTCAGCCATCGGAGCGATAACCTTTGTGAAAACCATTTTCGGCAAGTATAACACGTTAGGAACGCCTTCAATTCGGCGAGGTGGGTGGATATCTTGGAAGCGCTGGAAACAGCATTCTGGGTGCCCGACTATCTTCTCCGGGTTGTAAGGGACTACCTGAGGGACCGACGTCTCACATACGAGGGCACTGACGGACGAAAAGACAGACGAATAACTGCAGGAGTCGCCCAGGGATTCATTCTGGGGTCAGACTTCTGGAACGTACTGTATGACAGTCTTCTCCGAATGGAGGTGCCGACGGAGACATCCCTCGTCGCTTACGCTGATGACGTTGCAGCCATTATCGTGGCCCGTGACACACACCTGATTCAGCTAAAGCTGAACCAGATTATGCGGCGGGTGACTGAATGGATGAAAGACCACGGACTGCAATTCGCGTTACAAAAGACAGAACTTGTGCTTCTAACTAGACGAAGAATCGACACGGGGATACCGTTGACAGTCGGGCGCGAATGCGTGGTGGTCCGTGACGAGGTTAAGTATCTAGGGGTTACTTTGGATACAAAACTGAGTTTCTGGTCTCACATACGCACGGTGACTAAAAAGGCACAAGAAAAGACGAAAGCCTTGAGCAGACTCATGGCTAATACGAATGGACCGAGACCGAGCACTCGACGACTACTAATGAGCGTTACCCACTCGATCATGCTATATGGGGCGGAAATCTGGGCGGACGCGTTACACGAACGAAAGCGCATATACGATCCAAGCGCGGACACTGGACGGGTCGACGCTGCGACAGACGAACGTATGAAAACAATGGAACTCTGGCAAACACGGTGGACAAATACCCAACAAGCGCGATGGACACGTAGACTTATCCCTGCGGTTACTCCGTGGAAGGGGAGAAAGCACGGTGAGGTAGACTTCTATCTCACCCAATTTGTCTCTGGACATGGATACTTCCGCGGCTATCTACACAAGATGGGCAGACTTACTTCACCTGAATGTAAGAACTGCGGATAAGTCTACTGATGACGCTGATCATACGTTCCACGCCTGCAGGCGCTGGGCAGATCAACGTCAACGACTTGAAATGGACATAGAAGCGATCACGCCGGAAAACGTGACGAGACTTATGACGACGAACGCGGACAACTGGCGCCTGATCGCAAATTCCGTTACAAATGTACTGCGAAGCAAAAAAGCAGATGGATGTCTGACAGATTGAGCGAATGTGATTCGAGAATGAACGAGTAAAAGAGTGAATGTGTATTTTGGACAGGCAAGGACAACCGCCCAGTCTGAAGTAATGTGAATAACAGTTCCGGGCTGGTGTCGGTGCGAACAGAAATATGTGGGTTTAGTGGGTATTAGTAGTTTGCTCCTACTGAGTCCCACACTCGGTGGACTGTCTGTTCTTGCGAGGGGGTGGATAGTTTGCCGGTTGTGCGTAAAATGTCATTACCACAGACTTCCAAAAAAAAAAAATATACGTAATGCAAATTATATTTTTTATATATTCTATAACAGTAAGCGAGTTAGCGATCAGGTGAGTAACAGAAAAGAGTGTAGAGAGAGATGCGCGCGCAGGAACGCGCAAATGTCGTGTGCGAGGAGCAGAGAGGTATTAAGGTCGCGCGCGCACGGTGATACAACGTGGTATAGAAGCCAGGACGACCTTTTTTATAAGATAAAGAAGAGAGTGTCGGTGTGCTTCGTGTGTGAGTGTGCAGTGAGTTCTCCCCACGAACTACAATGTCAGCGTGCAGGGTCGCACGCCCGCCGTTCCACAAAGAAGAAGAAAAGGAATCGGCAGCCGTTCCGACCATTGGAGTGAGAGAGAGAGGTAGAGTCGAGGATAAGCTCTCTCAGTCTTCCAGTCGTTTTTTCCGCCGTACGAATTACGAAGATATCCGCGGTAAGTGGTGCATCACATATAGACCCGCGTGTCTCGTATTATCATACCCCAATCTACCTGATACGGTCCAGGTGAGAAAGCGTTCCTCTCTATTTTCCTCTCTCGCGACAAATCCCGCCCAGGTAGATAGGTCGGTGGTTCGCGGGAGCCACTTTACGAGAAAAGGCGTGCGTGACGTAGGCAGCTACTACGTCAGAGCTCCCTACATCAAAGATATATATGTCACACGGCGTGACGTAGTAGCCATCAGGTTAAGCAGTCGATCATTCCGGGATCGGTTACTTATAACTAGAACGCTAATAGGTTTTAACGCATTGTTTTCGCGCTGACCTCGGGGGTAGTCATCGATACGACTCCCCCTTAATTGTTGATGTTAATTTATTATTATTTGGTTGTTTATTTAATAAATTTACTCGGCGAGACTATCGTTCTCGCCGACTCATGAAATCTCGATTATTGATAACCTTTTCCCGGTGATAGTCCTATCCTACGAATACTGCTCTCTCCGGTGTATACCCCAGTTGGCAATTTTGAGCATAGAGCCCAACACACGATATTAAAGCCAAATGAAGTGTTTGGCGTTGTTAACGGCATTGCACGGGAATCAAAGTGATTTCCGGCCGCATCGTGAGACTGTATACTTAGATTGGTAAGTTGGGACAGATTGGGCCTAACCGGGGCCTTACATTCCCCAGTACCCATCTCGTTACAATTCGTACTTGGAAGGAAATTTTTGTTAACGGGTAAATCTGACCGACTTTTGCGATTATTCAGAGTAAGGCTGATTTCACTGTTTTAGATTTACCTATTTCCATAACTACGCCGCAGTCTTTACGTTGATCGTAAAGATATCAAATGCACAGTGACAAGATATTTCATACCTATCAATAAGAAGCGAGCGACTTACAACCTAAGCTATCCTACCTACCCTCACATCACTAAACCTGCCTAACGTAACCAAGTCACCCCAGATTTCCAACACTTCCCCACGTAGCATAATCCAGCAGCATCGCAGGAGAGGTGATATTGCTCCAGGAGGCATCGCATCAGGACTAAACAAGCAGCATACGATGGCCCAGGGTGTCATGATGAGCAGCATGAGCAGTAACAAAGGACTTCAGGAAGCTGTAAAATAATAAGTAATTAGAGATTATTCCAACTAGGAGGAGACAAGGAAGCATGTAGTTTCACACAGAGACTGACAGCTACATGCAAGGAGAGGATTAGAAGCGAGGTTATGGTAACCATAACATTACCATAACTCTCAAATAATAACTAATTATAAATATGCAGCACTCCCTCGAGAGCTAGATAGTTATCTAGTAAGCAGCCAGAAGTCCTCGCAGCAACGTAGCACCCAGGGAAAGTAGCAGTGAGAGCACGTGAGCGCGATGATCCTAGTCGGCAGTTCCGTCTACACCTGGAAAGGAGAGAACTAATTAGCGGAATATAGAAGAGATAAAACGATGTTAAACATTACCTTGCTGACACTATCAGCAGGAGTATGGTTTTCCCGTGGAAAGCAACAGCCCAGGCAAAGTCGTCAATACGGCAATACGCTTCGTGTCAATACGGCCGCTAGTACTCACTATACGCGGCAAACGAGACGACGGCGGCCGACGGACGACTCGACGCGAGAAACTGCGCGCGCACATCGGGCCCGAACAACGAAGCAGCGAACGAGCCCGAGCTCGAGAGAGCTCATCGGGACGCCATCGAGGCAACATCAGCCGATCGATTTATAGATATATTCGTGTGTGTGTGTGTGTATGTTTGTGTGTGTGTGTATGCATGTGTTAAGCGAACCGCAAAGCAGCTCTCCGTTAAATGATCTCCGCAGAGCAAAGGTGGGTGCACGCCTTGCACCGGGTATTCCGCGATCTTCGCCCTTTTCGTAAGTGTGCTTTTACCTCTCTCCCCTCCCCACCCCTCACGCAGCAAGTCGTCGCAGCTCGTACGCAGCCGAGCAATCTTTAATAGTCTCGCCGCGATCGTACAAAGCTGGCGCCCAAACCCTTTTTCATTTATATAATAAATTACTATTTATTCTTTTTTATAATCGCTTATTTCGCCTTTGACGCCATGCCCTAATCCCCAGCGTAACCGTTACAGCACGTAAAAAGAATAAAGGAAATCCATAGGTAACTAATTTAAAATTTATGACAATAATAAATAATAATAAACTAGTAAAATATATCCAACCTGTATTCATACAATTATTTAATGATTTATTAGTAAACATTTTACTTCAATAGTAAACTTTTAGTATATTTAGGATGACGAGATTATAAACGCATAACATAAATCCCACACGGTTCCGTTCATCTTGTTTCTTGTGTTTATGCTTTGCATCTTATTAAGGAAAGTTTCAAGCAGTTTAATTTGTTTTTTTTTTTGAATGAAAATGTTAAATATAAATTATCAACAAGTTTTGACGTTAATACATACTCATTAATTTGTAAGTGGGTCAATCTTGATTGGTTCGTATTCCATTTCTTAAGGGGATGTCATACCTGACGAAAAATTGTTGTGCAGGTCCGCGCGTTCTGTTTTATCGATACCCTATATACAATAAACCTAACGGAAAACATTTGTGGCGCCCTCTCTATTGTATATTAATACGTATTTAGTTGTAAGCCCACAGATGGCGCTAATAAGCGTGAAAGTAAGAAGCTCGCAATAAATAGGCTCATGCGCGGCGTCTAAAATATTTTTTGTCATGATGTGGCAACATGTACTAGTTTACAACGCCAATAAACTTCATTCTATGTATATGAAGTACGCGATATGGTGATATGTACTTGATTGTAAAATGTAAATATAAAATTTACTATAAATGTAAATATATAATTTACTGTAAAAGTGTATAATTTTATTCTGAGCAGCTTCAATAATCGAACGAACATCCTCTCAGCAAATACACTTTGAGAATATGTATTGTAACGGTATTAATTATCAAAAGACGTTTTGAATTAAATTAATATTGTTTGGTAAACGCGAGTATTCAATATAATAACTTTTCTCAGAAACGGCGCGACGAACGAACAACGATCCGTGCGTAAGGGAGAGACAGAGGACCTCTAGATTGCCCACGGAAAATTTAGAACGGCGAAGGACGGTCAACGCCACTGTTGCCAGATAGAGGTATTTTTTCTTTGTTGCACTCAGACAGTATGACCTCATTTACATTAGGTAATAGAGGACAGAAAAACTGTAAATGGTAACCCTGGTCAACGCTACGGTTTAGCTAGGCCGTGCTACGTGCGAATAGAAGATACGTGTGAGGAAACTCTACCGCGACGCAGACGAGCGATCGAGAATCGGTACATTTCCCGGGATACGCGTACTATCGCCGTAGACGAGAGGAAACGCAGCGAGCCCAAGGAAGCGAGGCTCGACGTAGTGGTTCGTGTGGGAATCGTGCCACGAAAGAGACGGTGCGCGACGTGCTCCGCCGTCTCTTCTTCTGTGATTTTCCTCGGTCCTTGCCTCGACGAGAAGGCTACCTGCCCGATAGACGGCTAGGAGGCCTAAGGCATAGTTGGCGTCCGGGACATTGTAAGGACGCCACATCAAGCGTAAGTCGGGATAAAATTCCATACTTCAATACAACGTGATCGCGAGAAGATCACCGTTGCCAGTGGGCAACTCGTTTGAAAATCGAGAGCGAGGGAGAAGGGACGACTCGGCCGGCGACTCCCGTCTCTCTCACTCTAATACTTAGAAGTAAACCTCGTTAAGCTTTCCTCGCGATATAGCTTAGGACGATCCCGCCGAGGGATCGACGGGACTTCATACGAGACACTATTCGGAACTTTCTTTAGCTGTAGCTTTGATCTCATTTAATAAATTGAGCATAATTGATTCTTCAACTGGAGTTTATTTACTTTTGCATGTATGTGTCGTGTTGTCTATTGAATCCGGAATATTACAAAACCACTTTGTAGAGGCGAGACTCACACCGAGTAATGAGCCTCTCGAGTGCACGTAATCGGAGGCCAAGTTAAAGGTAAGACCGAGAGACTAAGACGGAGAGCGCGGTGCTCCCCGTGTCATCATACCCGGGCGGCGAGGAAAAGCCGCCCGATTTAACGGAGGTACCGGTATTGCACAGTGCGGCCGAGGTAAGCACATCGGTATGCGCGGGCCGCATTGACCGCATCGAGAGAGGTAGAGACCCCATACCGTGGCCCCTATGGCCATGCTTCTAATTTCGGTCTTAATGAGAGGACGACCCCGTTACAGTATAATTAAATTATTTCAAATAAGGAACATTTACAGCACTATAAAATATATTTTTGCACATTTTTTAAATTGATAAGATTGCAGTAACAATAAATTATATAAATAAACCAATGTTTTCTTTATTGTATAAAGCATTGTTATTTAAAAATTCAGCAGTTACTAAACGTGCGTATGTATATCTGAGTATTCACATAATTGCTAATGGTAAACTTCATTCTCACTATAAAAAGCAGTTTACTTTGCCTTGTATAAATATAAAAGTCCATTTTTATACAAATAGAAATAATAGCAACATATGTGCTAACTATGCAGTTTGCATACACTGTTATAAATATAAGTTTTCTTTTTCATGCAAATAAAAATATTAGCATTGAACGTGCTAAATGTGCGCTTTACGTACACTGTTCTAAATGTGTATTTCTTTTTTATACAAAATAAAATTTTAGCAATATACTTGCTAAATGGGCACTTTACGTACACTGTTCTAAATATGTACTTATTCTTTTATACAAATTAAAATTTTAGCAATGTACTTGTTAAATGTGCACTTTACGTACACTATTATAAATATAAATTATTTATTTTACATAAATTAAATTTTTAACAATGTACTTGCTAAATGTGCACTCTACGTACACTATTGTAAATACAAATTTTTTATTTTACACAAATTAAAATTTTAGCAATGTACTTGCTAAATATGCACTTTACGTACACTGTTTTAAATATGTATTTCCCTTTTTATACAAATTAAAATGATAGCAATGTATTTGCTAAATATGTCCTTTACGTACGTATTTTATCTTCCAAGAAAAGAGGAATTTAATAACAAACTATTCTATGATTAAAAACATATACCGTACATAGAATGTTACATCTACACAAATTTCTTATTTTATACAATTTAAAATATTAATTATATATTTTCTAAATGCATGTATAATTATGACAAATATATTAATAAATGTACCTATTGTTAAATACATAATTAGTAATTTTAATTATTTTATTAGAATATTATAATTATATGAAAGTGTATTATTTTTCTATTATCAATACAAATTCACCATGTTATTACTGTGCATTTATTGTTCTGCTTTAGAACTGGTTTTATAACAAAGTTACGAGTCTTTCACCTCTTAAATTCACTTTATGATTTTAAATATGATCAATAATCCTAATAGTGATAAACGCTGCCTGTGAGGTCATTTGAATGCAATGGGACTCTGTACAGAAAGAATTAGTAATTAGTTTCTACCTTTAATTAGAATTTAGAAAAATAAAATTGTAACTTATTTTATCTGCGATATCATGTTGTATATTAATAATATCTACCTTTTTTATGATAGCACATCATAGAAAGTACTCCTAACTTTCTAGTGTTCAGTGTAGTGGATGCAACTTACTCTATAAATCCCATACTATCCAGCACAAACCAACTGGCTCTCTTTAAAATAACAAAAGTTACCTAAAAAAAGTTGAAGATGAATTTGATTTCAAATTTTAAAAATTAATTTGAGAAAATTCTAAAAAACAATTTTTTGAGAAAGGAAAGATACTATTCAACAAGCATAAAATATAACCTGAACTTCTGCGACAAATAATCTTCGCTAAACACACCTTACATTATAAGGAAGCTGCTGCTTTCTTTGGTACATTTTGGAAATATTATGCCCAGACTAGGCAAGTCAGGACGATGCTGATGTATGCATTCATCTTTAAAAGATTTTGCAGCAGCTGTAAATAGATAAATCAATTAATATAACAATTTAAATGCACTATAACCAAAAAAGAATAGATAAAGGAAGAATAGGTGATTGGCAACATTTAAACAGTATTTTCAAGTATAAAATAATAATTAATTAACTCAAATTAAAACAGTCCAAGAACTCATAAATATTATATATTATATAAACTAGTGTATAATATACTTTTTAAGAACAGCTACTCAATAACATGCAGTACTCAGCAAATATATTATAATATATTACACTGCCACTTAATAAATCTGATATAATGTAGAGCGATTGTAAAACTAGTAATGTTAATCATAACGTACAAGATAAATAGTACTGCATGCAAAAAAATAATAACATATAATAACATATGTAAATACAGATATACCGCGTGACAATGTGACATACTATGATAATGCAACATGTGTTGACTACTTACTAACCTATAAAAGGTATATTCAATAGTAAGCAACAATTATTGAATACTTTGATTATGTAATACGCTAGATATTTTTTAAGAGTAGACTTTAGAAATACAGTTTGTATATACCATTTGTACATAACACATACAATTATGCTGCAAGAGCAATGTTACAGTAAATTTTTACTCTAGACTAATTACTTACTGAATTCTATAACGCTACACTTCTTATATTATTCCACCTTTTATTTGCATAACATGTTCTTTTATACTTACTCCATAAGATATGTTCAAAGCATCTCTTTAGTTCCCAGAGCATATTGATGGCAAATGTTTCGTTTTCAAGTCTAAAAGTAAACACACCATTTTTCGTTGTAAGGTTATGTTTGGCGTTCAAAATCATCAAGCTTCCGGGTTAAACTTTACGTTCAACAGCAATTCACTAATTTTCACTTCAAGTACACATCAATCTTAGCAAAAAAAGAATGGATACCGTGTCTGTATCTAAATAAAATTATAAATTTTATAGATTTGTGCCATTTTTCTGGCACTTCCTGCCGTTTGTCCCCGCCTGGAGGACTTTAACGGCGTTCACCCACCTCTGTGTGGGTGCTTTTTCCTCACCTTTTTTTTTAATCCCCTACCACCTCGCATTTGCCCGGGGTTCTGCCCGTGGGAGAGGGAAACCTGTGAAGCAGGGAAAACCTCACCCGAGATGGCCCGGTGTCTTCGAAATATTCTGTTTGGGTGTCAAAGTCACATTGCGTAGGCCATGACACCGAAACAGAACGTTCCACACCTCCCGCTCGCGTTGTGGAATGTGAAAAACACCTAACCGATCACGAAAGCCGCACGAGAATGGTCTTCCATCCAAGTACTGACCGCGCTCAGCGCTGCTTAACTTTCGCTATCGGCCGAGGTGCGTTTCCACCACTCCGCCACTGCGTTGGTTAAGCTTATAGGTTATATTATCTCCACAAAATTAAATCACAATGTTAGTATAACTACGCCATCTACCGACATTATTTGAATTGTGCGCTAGATGACGTATTATACTGATAATGGAACCTACAATATCGACGGCAGGTTGATATACAGTCATAAAATTGACTTTGGGACCTCTTTAAAGTCACTAATCTCGAAATATTACTTGCATTATTGAAATTTGTAGATACATTCTCATCTTCAATTCTCTTTCAAATAATGCTGCAGTAAATCTGTGTAAAATGATAAATTCTTTATTTGATACACACATTGTACCAAACTCACGTCACTTGTTAGATAAGTACTTTTATAGCAAAAGCAATTTACAATATCATGCAGTATGGCCAACATGTAAATCTTATAGAAGTAGATGTCAATTTGAAAAGTCCATCATATCGTGATTTTTTGTTGTGATGGATGTAAAACATGAAATCAAAACTCGTTTAGAAAATAATTCAGAATATTATAGCTATGTTGTGTCTGGTAGAAATGGGGTAGCACGTGGCTGTTTAAAAGATACTTATTATGGACGATGCTATCAACATTTTCTGCAATCTTTGCACGGTGATGACAAGAAAAATTATGCTACGGTCACATTTAACAACGACGGTTCTCTAGTTTTCAAGATCTCTAAATGAAGCGTCTGGCCTATATAGATTAATTCAAATGAAGTACCTGTTAATTGTAGAAATAAGCCACTTACTTTTGTACTATGGTTTGGTCGTCATAATCCAAGTATGTCAACATTCTTAATTTACATTCTTAATAATATTCTTACTGAATTTAGATCTATATTGCGGTAAAAATTCCCAAACCGGCAATAAATTAGCAAAATATGCTTTAGGTACACGTGTAGTATTGCATTTATTAGAACTTTTTTTTTGGCTAATAAATTACAATAAAATCCCTGCATTTCTTTTATACTTTGATAATTTTTTTACAAATATGGATTTGATTTTACACTTGCAAAAATTACATTTGAAATGCACTGGCACTATCAGAGACAATCGAGTCAAAGAAAAGAATATACTTGAAAAGAAAGCTTCACGAGGTACTTATATTGTAAAACATATCAAAATGGTGGCAAAAATTTCATCACTATTATGGATTCAAAGCCCGTCTCAATAGCTTCAACTGCTGCAGGTGTAACTCCACTATCAACTTCGAGAAATATAGTTCAGAGGCTCGATCCAAAACTGATATACCTTATCCGCAAGCTTTCATTTGTACAATTTTCTGGCACTTCCTGCCGTTTGTCCCCGCCTGGAGGACTTTAACGGCGTTCACCCACCTCTGTGTGGGTGCTTTTTCCTCACCTTTTTTTTTAATCCCCTACCACCTCGCATTTGCCCGGGGTTCTGCCCGTGGGAGAGGGAAACCTGTGAAGCAGGGAAAACCTCACCCGAGATGGCCCGGTGTCTTCGAAATATTCTGTTTGGGTGTCAAAGTCACATTGCGTAGGCCATGACACCGAAACAGAACGTTCCACACCTCCCGCTCGCGTTGTGGAATGTGAAAAACACCTAACCGATCACGAAAGCCGCACGAGAATGGTCTTCCATCCAAGTACTGACCGCGCTCAGCGCTGCTTAACTTTCGCTATCGGCCGAGGTGCGTTTCCACCACTCCGCCACTGCGTTGGTTAAGCTTATAGGTTATATTATCTCCACAAAATTAAATCACAATGTTAGTATAACTACGCCATCTACCGACATTATTTGAATTGTGCGCTAGATGACGTATTATACTGATAATGGAACCTACAATATCGACGGCAGGTTGATATACAGTCATAAAATTGACTTTGGGACCTCTTTAAAGTCACTAATCTCGAAATATTACTTGCATTATTGAAATTTGTAGATACATTCTCATCTTCAATTCTCTTTCAAATAATGCTGCAGTAAATCTGTGTAAAATGATAAATTCTTTATTTGATACACACATTGTACCAAACTCACGTCACTTGTTAGATAAGTACTTTTATAGCAAAAGCAATTTACAATATCATGCAGTATGGCCAACATGTAAATCTTATAGAAGTAGATGTCAATTTGAAAAGTCCATCATATCGTGATTTTTTGTTGTGATGGATGTAAAACATGAAATCAAAACTCGTTTAGAAAATAATTCAGAATATTATAGCTATGTTGTGTCTGGTAGAAATGGGGTAGCACGTGGCTGTTTAAAAGATACTTATTATGGACGATGCTATCAACATTTTCTGCAATCTTTGCACGGTGATGACAAGAAAAATTATGCTACGGTCACATTTAACAACGACGGTTCTCTAGTTTTCAAGATCTCTAAATGAAGCGTCTGGCCTATATAGATTAATTCAAATGAAGTACCTGTTAATTGTAGAAATAAGCCACTTACTTTTGTACTATGGTTTGGTCGTCATAATCCAAGTATGTCAACATTCTTAATTTACATTCTTAATAATATTCTTACTGAATTTAGATCTATATTGCGGTAAAAATTCCCAAACCGGCAATAAATTAGCAAAATATGCTTTAGGTACACGTGTAGTATTGCATTTATTAGAACTTTTTTTTTTGGCTAATAAATTACAATAAAATCCCTGCATTTCTTTTATACTTTGATAATTTTTTTACAAATATGGATTTGATTTTACACTTGCAAAAATTACATTTGAAATGCACTGGCACTATCAGAGACAATCGAGTCAAAGAAAAGAATATACTTGAAAAGAAAGCTTCACGAGGTACTTATATTGTAAAACATAATCAAAATGGTGGCAAAAATTTCATCACTATTATGGATTCAAAGCCCGTCTCAATAGCTTCAACTGCTGCAGGTGTAACTCCACTATCAACTTCGAGAAGATATAGTTCAGAGGCTCGATCCAAAACTGATATACCTTATCCGCAAGCTTTTCATTTGTACAACAAATTTATGGGCGGTGTTGACGTGCATGATGGGCACTGCAATAATGTACTTCCAAGTATACGTTCCAAAAAATGGACATGGGTCGTTTTTATTAGATTTATACAGTCATCCGTTACAAACGCCCACGTAATTTTCGAATAAAAGAGTTAACTATTTCGATTGCTAAATATTATATTCTAAAAGGTATAACAAGTAAAACATTTCATACACGATCTAATAGAGATAATGTTAAAGTGAGAGGCAAGGGGACTCACGATAAAAAGCACCCCAAAGGAGACAAAGTTCTACCACGTCCACGCCATTGTCTCTGGGTAATGCTAAGAGTAGAAAAGAACCATGTGTATGCATAAAATCAGCAAAGTTGTCAATGAACACTCACAAATTTTTTCAAAATTTTTATTGGTATTTTTAAAAAATTGAAATTTTTGAAATATTCTAAAATAAAAAAAGTTTCAAAAAATATTGAAAAAATTTGAGAGTGTTCTTTGATTAATTTTAAGACATTTTTGTTCTTCGAATTTTTTTCCTACAGTTTGCAGTTTTTAAGAAAACGATAGATTAAGATTTCCATAAAATTTTTTAATTCTCACCGCCATTTTGAAAAAACGCGTCGAAGAATTTTTCTGAAAAAAATTCCACTTAATGTTTAAGTGCCATAATCACCTCTGATCATAGTATAAAGTTAGTGCTTTTGTGTTATCATTGTCAAAAAAAATGCAAGCAAATTTTTTTTACAAAATTTTCACGTTTTTTACGTTTAAATCGGTCATATTTTTTTTTCTCGGTGTTTAATCAAAATTTTGAGTTTAGATTCTGAAAGAGCATTAAATTTTACGTCGGAAAAGTGGAATTGCAATTTTTTTTGGTCCAGTAGCATATTAAATAAACACGTTGAAAAGATAGTAAAACTTCTAATCACCTCAGCGTTAATGGGTTAATAATGTACTAGCCAAAAACGCTCACTTCGCTCGTGATTAAAACAAAGTTTGGGAAAAATATTGAAACAAAATACAATATCGAAAGAAAATGTAATAGAAGAATCTCAAAATTATAAAGAAGAATTAAAAAAAAGATACTGTAAAAATAAGTATTGACAAAAAACGAAAACAAGAAAGAGTCAACAAAAATAATATTAGAGACAAAAATATTAATATATTAAAAAAAGGTTTGATTGCAAATGTTACATTTAACGAAGACCTTATTAAAACAAATTATTTAGGCCAATAATAATGAATGCCAATTTTGTAAAGCAAAATATTTTGCCTGTGAAGTATCTTATGATAAAACATATGTTCATTGCTGTCATAAGAATAAAGTATCAGTAGATAATGAATTATATCCAGAAATTTAAAAAACTATATTGTTCAGCAATAATTTAATAAGTCGACGCCTGAGTGGAACAAAGACCTATCTCGGCCGCCGCTTCCATAAGACCCTATCTCGGCGGCGGCTTGAAGAAAGCCCTATCTCGGCCGCCGCTACGAGAAGACCCTATCTCGGCGGCGGCTTGAAGAAAGACCTTTCTCAAATGAGATTGTTTGTTTTCAAAATTATTATTATATTTTAATAAAATATAATATTATTAAAATATTAATATAAAAAGTCTTCAGTGAATTATTTTTCATCTTTAATAAGTGATATGGTTTACTTATATACATATACAGATATACGTATACGTATAAAACAAATATTTTCACCTTCCTTCAGAAGGAATAATTTTCGATCTTGGTGAATAAACCATAAGTTTAATTAACTGGCGACGTTTCGATGACTCTTTGTCATCCTCTTCAGGCTATACCTTTATTAAAAAAATATAAAATGAATACATTTGGTTTAACAATTATAGTTTTAATTATAAGTTTTGTTTTTTAAGTCTCATGATTTACAATATTTTACTTACTACTCGTCATTATATCAGATGTTTAACATCGACATTACATCGTAGCATCACTGAGTCGTCGCACTAATAACGAAAACAAGGATATTTAAAACAATGAAATTACAATTTATATACACAGAAGTTGAACAGTTATGTCGATTACCTTCATCTTATATAAAGCTCCATATATCCAAATTAACATTATTAATAATTTAATAAATAAATAAATTAGGACATCACAAAAATAATAAATAACACAAAGATTAAGCAAAAGCCGTTACAGGACTAGATATAATTATCACAGACAACGTACTAAATTTATTCGCAGCTGATATATATAGCTATAGTGAAGTGTCGCATGACACCAACTATATCTATATAAAGGCGCGATTTTTGAATCTAATTTAATGACTGAATATTATATTATGTCATAGATTAAAATTATTATTGTTCACTATGTTAAAAATAATAATAAATATTGTTATACATAAGTTAAAAATTCTCTTTTAACAATAAAAATATATTTCTTTTTATTATAAAATTACCATTGGCTAAAAATGACTAAACCTAAACATAACAAAAAAGGAAAAAAAAAATAAATAAATAAATAGAAAAAAGAAAAAGAAAATAGCAATCAACACAATCAAAGCCGTTCTTTCAATCTACTAATAAAACCATTGTAATGTTGACTAAGTTTTCTAGTATCATCTTTAACATTAATTGCATTGTTCTCCAATTTGATATGTACCATTTCAGATATTAATCTTCTATTCCGATTACTCTCTCTCTATCTAAAATTGAAATATCGTCAAAATTAAAGGAATGATTGAAAGACGTTATATGTTCATTAATAACAAATTGAGACTCTATTTTTTTGGTATTACTTTTATGTTCGTTAATTCTACATTGCAACTGTCTTTTAGTTTCACCAACATAATATAACATAATGGACAATAATAATTTTAATCTATGACATAATACAATATTCAGTCATTAAATTAGATTCAAAAATCGCGCCTTTATATAGATATAGTTGGTGTCATGCGACACTTCACTATAGCTATATATATCAGCTGCGAATAAATTTAGTACGTTGTCTGTGATAATTATATCTAGTCCTGTAACGGCTTTTGCTTAATCTTTGTGTTATTTATTATTTTTGTGATGTCCTAATTTATTTATTTATTAAATTATTAATAATGTTAATTTGGATATATGGAGCTTTATATAAGATGAAGGTAATCGACATAACTGTTCAACTTCTGTGTATATAAATTGTAATTTCATTGTTTTAAATATCCTTGTTTTCGTTATTAGTGCGACGACTCAGTGATGCTACGATGTAATGTCGATGTTAAACATCTGATATAATGACGAGTAGTAAGTAAAATATTGTAAATCATGAGACTTAAAAAACAAAACTTATAATTAAAACTATAATTGTTAAACCAAATGTATTCATTTTATATTTTTTAAATAAAGGTATAGCCTGAAGAGGATGACAAAGAGTCATCGAAACGTCGCCAGTTAATTAAACTTATGGTTTATTCACCAAGATCGAAAATTATTCCTTCTAAATAAATACTGCATGGATGATAAAGAGAACAAAATTTATCTATAAACACTCGGATTTTGATTGAAAATCGTATCCTACAATGCTCTATACCAACGAAGATGGAGGTCAAAACATGACTTTCTACAAATACATTATGAATACTTTTGGACAGCACAGCATGTATAACATGAAGAAAATTACAGATTTGAAGAAGAAAATAAGTAAAGCAGAGTCACAGAGAATTTTCTTATTAAAATGCAGACGGTTTGATATCATACCAAAACATTTATACAATATTTTTTACAATTTAAAACATATAACTTTTATTAGCCATACAGCTAAAACTAAAATGAAAAATAATATTTCAATACTCCAAAATAAAGTCTTAAATATTGAGATACAAGATATTAATATTCATATATCTTTTTTAAACAATAAACTTAATAATCTTATCACAAATGTTAATAAGTCATTACCAATACAAGTTATTGAAGAATTTTGTAATAGACTAAATGATAGTATAAAGAATCTGAAACAAAATCTTAATCATAAATGTAAAAGTAAATTTGATAAACTATTAAAATGTAAAAACAAAAACAGGGATAAAAAAGCGATGAAACAATCAAACAATTGTTCTAATAACCATAATTTTAACAATAATAATAGAAATAAATGGTTTGTTAATTTAACTAATTCAAATATTCCTTCAGATATAATTGATACTGTTTCGTTAGGACCAAAATTTAGTTCAAATACAAATTTAAATAAACATAATGTAATAGATATGATTAAAAATATAGAACAATTGTTTGAACATTATGAATTCGAAACTGAAACAAAGAATTGTATTAGGAAAAGTGTTACCAATGTATGGAGAATAGTATTAAAAAAACTACACATATCAAATATGAAGATAGGCTTTTTGCACAGAGGTTGAACAAGACAAGGTTGTTTTTGAAAAATAACGATATATTTTTTACCATGGCGGATAAAGGTAATGTCACAGTGGCTATTGACAAAAAAACATATACATCAAAAATACATAATCTTATTTCTGATACAAATACATACAAAAAGGTAGCCAAAAATAAAAATCCACTTATCAAGTTACAGAAAAATACACAAAATATATTAAATAGATGGAATGAATTGGAATATTTAGACAAAAAATATCATAAAAATGAACTTACTCAAACAAATACTGTGTTACCAAAAATTCATGGCTTATCGAAAGTTCATAAAAAAGATGTTCCATTAAGACCAATAATATCATGTATTGGAAGACCAACTTACAAATTATCGAAAATTATTGATAAAATAATCAGAAATAGCATATATAAACCAAAATCATATATAAAAAACAGTCAAGAATTAATTATGAAAGTAACAAACTGTGACATACCACCGGGATACATTTTAGTTTCGTTTGATGTTGTTTCACTGTTCACTAATATACCGAATGAACTTGTAATTAAAAGCATTGAAAGAAGATATCATTTGATCTCTAAGCACTATAATATACCACTCAGTGAGATACTTGATGTTGTGACATTTTTGATGTATAATACATATTTTAAATGGGATGGTAATTATTACCAACAAATTTTTGGTAGCCCGATGGGGTCGCCAGTGAGCCTTCAATTTGCAGACTTAGTTATGACGGACTTAGAGGAAGAATGTTTCAATAAATTAGATTTCAAACCTTTATTTTATTATCGTTACGTTGACGACACCATAATGTGTATACCTGAACACAAATTAGATACTTTACTCCTTACCTTTAATAGTTACCATAATAGATTGCAATTTACACATGAGAAAGAGACAAATGGCACTATTAATTTTTTAGAAGTATCGTTAATTAGAGAAAATTCAAATAGAATTATTACTAATTGGTATAGGAAGGACACTTTTTCTGGTAGATTCTTAAACTTGGATTCGTGTCATACTGTACAGCAAAAGAGGGCTATGATTTACACCTTAGTAGATAAAGCTATCATATTATCACATCAAAAATTTCACAAATCTAATATGCAAATTGTTAAGCAGTTTTTATATGATAATAACTATCCGCAAAAATTCATAAATCATAATGTTAAAAAAAGGTTAGATAGAATTAGACACATTAATAACTGTAATACAGTGAACCAAATTAACATAAATAAAAAATATTTTGGTACGTTAAAATTGCCATTTATATCAGGCTTTTATGATAAAATTAAAAATTCAATAAAACAAAAATATATTAGACCTATTCCGACAATATGTACCAATCTTAATAATATCATTGTAAGAGGTAAGGAAAAGTCAGAAAAGAATTCTATGACTAATAAACTTTTATTATTCCTAATCCGAAAATTATTCCTTCTAAATAAATACTGCGTGGATGATAAAGAGAACAAAATTTATCTCTTTTCACCTTCCATAAATATGTGCAAAAAAATTTGGTCCCTGGACGAAAGGCTACGAGGCTACATTTTTTATTATTTCGTCTTGTAACCTTTAGCCAGGAACCCAAACTTTTTGCACATATTTGGAAGGTGTATCAATGTTTTTATTGAATTAATTTTGCACCTGTTAAAAAACGTTTCAAAATTTACTAATTTATGTTTTTGTTTTATTTCAAGTTAACTCGATCCTGATATCAATAACTTTTTATAAACTGTTCGCCATTTTTAGTTTAACATTTAAAATTTTTACTATGTTCAGTAATTCATTTTGCTAGAAAGTTTTTTGCATTTAAATTTATAGAATTAATAATCTTTACTTTTGTACCAAAAATTGCGACCTTTATTTATGAAAAAAATATTAATATTTATCAAGTTAAAAGACGAGCTAAATTAATTGTATTTATTCATTATTGAAGTACGAGAAAAATTATTACATAAATCCATAACCAATTTCTAATCCGAAATTAATAATTGTATTCTACTTCTTACGTGTGAAAAGGTAAGGAGCGAGCGATAAAGAAAAAACCGGGCGACGCGGCATTTTAAGACGGTCAGCTGACTGCTGCTGGCATTGGCGAAATAGGAACACACCCAAGAGAGCTCAGACTGCTCGGAGAGCGGCAGTCCGGCAGAGCGCGCAATAAACTTATTCGTTGCATTACAGACCTCGACTGCACCGGATATCTGTCACTTGGAAAAGGTTCGAACTATTCGATAGGATTATACAAAGCACAGTGAATATACGAAGAATTACAATCTAATTAGAAATTTAAAAAATTCTTACCAATTCCATAGCTAGCCACGGAAAAATAGGTAAATATTATTTATTTTTACTTTAATTTTCTTTACTGAATTATTAATTGTAATAATTTAATTTTTTAATAGATTACGAAGCTGTAGTAAAATTATCTGATGGCTTCAATGGTTTGTAAGAAGCGTTTGTACAGAAGCAGGGCTTTCGCCCCTGCAAACCCTGCTTCATTAATTACGAGGTCAAAAGCATGGACAACATTAAAAAACAAATAATGATTTTTTTCAGAATTTTTTACTAACATTTGAATCCTTAAAACCATTATTTAAAATCGCGCAGTACTGCCACTACAAAATTTGGAAACAAAAAATCTCATTTGAGAAAGGTCTTTCTTCAAGCTGCCGCCGAGATAGGGTCTTATCGAAGCGGCGGCCGAGATAGGGCTTTCTTCAAGCCGCCGCCGAGATAGGGTCTTATCGAAGCGGCGGCCAAGATAGGGCTTTCTTCAAGCCGCCGCCGAGATAGGGTCTTATCGAAGCAACTGCCGAGAGGTCTTTGTTCCACTCAGGCGTCGAAATATTATCAACAACTATATGGAAGTCCTATGGGCAGTCCGATAAGCCCGATTTTTTGCTGATGTTGTTATGACAGATTTGGAGCAATACTGTCTCAAAAAATTAGACTTTATTCCACCGTTCTATTACAGATATGTGGATGATTCAATTATGTGTATTCCCGAAAATAAATTAACAAATGTAATTGAAGTTTTCAATAACTACCATGAGAAATTGCAGTTCACTCATGAAAAAGAGAATAATGGTTCTATAATTTTTTAGAGGTACATACAATACAGCAGAAGTGGGCTATGGTATATACATTAGTGGACACGGCAATTTTGTTAGCACATGAAAAATTTCATGGAATCAATATTAAACTAGTCAAAGAATTTTTAAAAAATCATTGTTACCCAAAAAAGTTTATAAATTATAATGTAAGAAAAAAATTAGAGAAAATAAAATAGGGTCTTATCGAAGCGGCGGCCAAGATAGGGCTTTCTTCAAGCCGCCGCCGAGATAGGGTCTTATCGAAGCAACTGCCGAGAGGTCTTTGTTCCACTCAGGCGTCGAAATATTATCAACAACTATATGGAAGTCCTATGGGCAGTCCGATAAGCCCGATTTTTTGCTGATGTTGTTATGACAGATTTGGAGCAATACTGTCTCAAAAAATTAGACTTTATTCCACCGTTCTATTACAGATATGTGGATGATTCAATTATGTGTATTCCCGAAAATAAATTAACAAATGTAATTGAAGTTTTCAATAACTACCATGAGAAATTGCAGTTCACTCATGAAAAAGAGAATAATGGTTCTATAATTTTTTTAGAGGTATCACTAATAAGAAATAAAAATAGAAAAGTTATTACTAATTGGTATAGGAAAGATACCTTTTCAGGACGATTTTTACATTTTGAATCTAGTCATACAATACAGCAGAAGTGGGCTATGGTATATACATTAGTGGACACGGCAATTTTGTTAGCACATGAAAAATTTCATGGAATCAATATTAAACTAGTCAAAGAATTTTTAAAAAATCATTGTTACCCAAAAAAGTTTATAAATTATAATGTAAGAAAAAAATTAGAGAAAATAAAATATGGTTTTAGTCATAACAATGTTCAAGTTAATAATCGAGCAGTAACTAATTATAAAGCAACTTTAAATATTCCTTTTATTCCTAAATTTTATGAAAAAATATCTGGTTCTATGAAAGATAAAGCTATCAAAGTTATACCTAAAATTTATAATAAAATTGATGGTGTTATTGTGAGGGGCAAAGATAAAATAGACAAATTAACTACAACGAAGTGTAGTGTATAAAATAGATTGTAAAGATTGTAATGCTAGTTATGTGGGTGAAACAAAGAGACACGTAAAATGTCGTATTAAGGAACACAAAGCTAATATAAACAAAACTGAGTCGCACTATGTAATCAATGAACATATGCTCGCATATGATCATTCGTTAGATTTTGACAACGTCAAAATACTTGATACTGAAAAGAATTGAAAAAAACGAGTATTATCAGAAATGATCCACATAAATCTGCAACATAATGCGATCAATTGCAAAGACGATACAAGACATCTTAGCCAACATTACAGTGACATTATCAATAGTATTAAATTAAAATCTAAATTATAATGTTTATCTCTCCCCTATGACGTAACCTCAAATAAATGTATATCGATCAGATGTTTGGATAAGGCGAGTGATTGACTTGCGTGTTGATCGATTCTTACTGCGCGTATTCTTCTTGAACGATGCGCGGCGCGGTAAATTCAAATATATATTTTTGGTTTTTTTTAATTTCTTCTCATTTAGGTTCATAATTAAAAGATTCTTGACTATTATAAAAATTGTTTAGTTAATCTACTATATGTAAAAATTTAATAAATTACTTAAATATTTAAATTTATTTATTTATTTATTTATTTATTTATTTAACCAGAAAAGAATTTACATAATAGAAACAAATACATCATGCAAACCTCCCACAGAGATAAACGGAGTTATCTGTTGGTGGGACTGGTTACAAAAAGAAAACTTAAAACTTACTTAAATATTAAACTAATATACTTAAATAATAAATCTTTAACAATTATTCAAAGTAACCAAATAGTATACAACTGTAGCTAAAAGTAATTTGTGACGAATACAACAGAAAATAAAAACTTTTTTTTTAATATATATTATTTTTAATCCATTTTTTAATTTTTGATTTGTTATTTTTGGTGCTTAAGATTTTCATATCGTTAGGTAGCATATTAAATATATTTATTGCTTTGATATAACTATTTTTACAACTAATTGTTCTTCTTGTACGAGGTAAAATTAAATTTTTTTTCCTCGTTATGCTGTTAGAAGACATAAAATTGCTTTTTAGAGATTCGTAATGGAACATTAATGAATCTAGTGTAAAAATCTGTTCAATACTTAGTGGATTATTTTCAATAATAAAATTATTCTTGTTTATAATTTTTAATAATTTTTTCTGCAAACTATGTAATATTTTCATATAATTATTATATGCACCACCCCAAGCTATTATACCATAACTAATTATACTATTAAATAAAGCATAATATATCATTCTAAGCGTATCCAGGTTCATAATCTTGGCCAGTTTATGAAACACAAAGATAAGATATTTTGTTTTATTAACAATATATTTAATGTGTTTACCCCAACTCATTCTAAAGTCAAAAATTACACCTAGGTATTTGGTATACTCAACTCTATTTATGTTAACATTATTTATATGAATATTAAAATTATTAACCTCAGGTACACTATCGCAATAATTTCCAAATGTAATATAAGTTGTTTTTTAACATTTAAAGACAATTTATTAGTAGCCAACCAATTGGAGATTGATTCTAATTCGCTATTCATTAAACATTCAACTTCTTTCCAATTTTTACCAGTGACAATTATCGCAGTGTCATCTGCATATGAGATAATATTATCTGCTAACATATCATTTACATATAAAATAAATAACAGTGGTCCCAATATTGTACCTTGAGGAACACCAGTTTTTACTGTCATATTAGAACTAAAAACGTTATCTAATTTAACTCTTTGTTGTCTATTCGATAAATAACATTTCATGATATCATAAGCACCACCTCTTATTCCATAGTTATATAACTTATTCAGTAATATAATATGATCTACTGTATCAAAAGCTTTTGCTAGATCAAGAAAAGCTATTGCGATTGGTTTGCTCATATCTAAACAATTGTACAGTTTACTAGAGATGTATTGCAGAGCATCTTTAGTTTCCCTTATTTTTAACAAAACCAAACTGATTTTTTGACAAAATATCACATTTATTTAAAAATTAATAATCTTTTATAAACTTAGTTTTTCCAAGATTTTTGATAGATTAGATATTAAAGATATAGGTCTATAGTTTTCAGCATAGTTTTTATCACCAGCTTTATTGATTCTAATTCGCTATTCATTAAACATTCAACTTCTTTCCAATTTTTACCAGTGACAATTATCGCAGTGTCATCTGCATATGAGATAATATTATCTGCTAACATATCATTTACATATAAAATAAATAACAGTGGTCCCAATATTGTACCTTGAGGAACACCAGTTTTTACTGTCATATTAGAACTAAAAACGTTATCTAATTTAACTCTTTGTTGTCTATTCGATAAATAACATTTCATGATATCATAAGCACCACCTCTTATTCCATAGTTATATAACTTATTCAGTAATATAATATGATCTACTGTATCAAAAGCTTTTGCTAGATCAAGAAAAGCTATTGCGATTGGTTTGCTCATATCTAAACAATTGTACAGTTTACTAGAGATGTATTGCAGAGCATCTTTAGTTCCCTTATTTTTAACAAAACCAAACTGATTTTTTGACAAAATATCACATTTATTTAAAAAATTAATAAATCTTTTATAAATTAGTTTTTCCAAGATTTTTGCTAGATTAGATATTAAAGAGATAGGTCTATAGTTTTCAGCATAGTTTTTATCACCAGCTTTATAAATAGGTACAATTTCAGCGATTTTTAAAGCATCTGGCCAAATAGCTTTTTCTATGCATAAGTTAAAAATATGGACCAAAGGTCCTACAATGTAGCTTAATAATGTCTTTAATACTCTAGCGTTTATTTTATCTACTCCTCCATTCTTTATATCAAAATCGTTTACAACTTCAATGATTTCATATACAAAAATCGGGTTTAAAAATATTGATTTCTGATTTATTTTCGTTATTTTCCTGCTGCAATTCGTTGGTGTGATAATTTTTTTCCTTAATTCAGCACCTATGTCAGTGAAAAATTTATTCATTGTATTTGCAATTTCTGTAGTATTATTTATAACTTTCATTTGTTTATCGTATATGTAAGATATAGCTTTACTTTTTTTCTTATTTTTACCTAATTTTTGGTTAATTATATTCCATAATTTTCTAGGATTTCTAGTTGAGTTTTCAACTAGTTCTTTATCATACAATATCTTTGCATTTTTGATAACTTTATTTAGTATTTTTTCATATGTTTTATATATTTCTTTGTTTAATAAATTGTTTGTATCTAATCTCCAAATATTATATAAAAATTCCTTTTTATTACATGAAACTGTTATAGCTTTAGTTATCCAACCTTTTCTTGGTTTATTTTTATCTCTTTTGTTACTAATATTAGTAACTGTAGCCTTCTCTATACAAGTTTTAATAGTCGATATTAATACATCAATTGCTAGATTAGGATCAGACATTGATAGTATATTATTCCAATTATAACCTTTAGCAAAAGAATGGAGTTTGTTATACTTTAGTAGTACGTTTATTCTATCAGTTCTAGATACTTTAATCTTTTTAATTGATAAAAATAAAGGAAAATGATCTGTAATTGTGTATATTAATTTGCAAGATTTAGTGTTAAGTGATTTCATTTTAATAAAAAAATTATCAATACAAGATCCATTATCAGATAAGCTAGATGGTCTTGTAATAGATTGAAAACCTGGATAGTAACCGTTTACTAGAATATTATTTAGAAATTCTTGGCTAACATTGTCTAAACCCAATATATCAATATTAAAATCTCCTACTATTATATGATTAGTGATATTTTTTTTTATTTTTAACAATTCTTTTATATTCATAAGAAAATCCGTCTTACTTATATCGTGAGATCTATATATTGAAGAAATTTCTATATTTACTATTTCGTTATTTATACGTGTATTGAGAATTTTAAGTTTACCAATTTCTATTATTTCAGTAAATTCATTTATATTTTCATCAATATAAATAACGACACCGTCCGATTTATTCAATTTACTATTATTGAAATGCATTTTGTAACCTTTTAGATTAAAGTATTGATAATATTCCAAATTCCAAGTTTCAGCACAAACAATCATAAAAGGCTTAATGCTCAGACCATTAATTAAAATTTCTAATTTGTTAAAATTCGCATTTAAACTTCTTATATTAATATATAAGATATTGTCCTTATTAGAATTTATATAAGTATTTAAAGTATCAAAATTTTTTACAACCAATTCTTTTTTTAAAGTATCATTTAATATCTCAGAAATCACTTCAATGTTGCTTTCCATTTTGATGATCTTGCTGAATACTTGAGCTGTTTGATGCAATTGATGATACCGACATAGTAGATTTCGCCTTTATCCTATTTACCTTCCTATTAGTTATATGTTTAAAATCTAATTTACCGATGTATCTTGGTATACTTGGACTCATCGGATAATCAATGTTATCTATAAATTTTTTAATTTTCATTTTTAACACTTGGCAGCACTCACTATCATTAGCCACATATTTAAAGTCATAATTTTTGTTAAATTTATTATTGTGATATACACAATTTACACAAGCTAGTTTATCTATATTCATGCAATTTTCGGTATTATGAGGACCAGCGCACTTCAAACAAACTTTACTATTTGTACACTTATTACCACTATGTCCAAATCTTCCATAATTGTAACACGGTCTTATATCGATAATGTCATATACTCTACAGTTTTGATAACCAATAAAAACTCTATTTTTATTTTCTCTTATGTATTTGTAAATTTCACTCGTTACTTCTATTATAAGACTTTCTAGCCTCGTTCTCGTGTTTTCATATCTGTGCACAACATTGCATCCAGTATTAAATTCTTTAAAATTTCTTTCATTTAAATCATTTTCTATAGCTTTAGTATTTAGATTTTCAAAATTATCAATCCCTACTATTTTAAGCTTAGGTTTAAATACTTCTTCTTTTTTGACTTCACATATATTTGATAATTTTTCTTTCAAAATTTTTTCCGTCTCAGTAGCACTATTTTCGTTCATACATTCCACTATCACTTCAGAATTATTTTTATTATAAATTTGCTTAGTTTGCACAGATTTCTTATCAAGTAATGCGCGACACATTTCTTGATGTCGTATTTGTCCTCTTTATTATTTATTTTCTTGATTATTAATTTCGGTACTTTTTTTGGTTTAATATTTTCGTAATTAATAACTTGTGAATATAAAGGGTTCTTTACAACATTGTCTATTTCCTTGTCTTGTTCCAAAGCACTTTTTAATAGTAAATTTTTATCACTCATTTCTGATACCAGTTGTTTTAACAATTTATTTTCGATTCTTAAAGTTTCAAGTTCTGATTGATCACTAGTTAGATTTAAATCTACATTATTTGTTTCATTAATAATGTCATTTAAATATTTTTCTCTTATTTGTAGTCTTTGTTGTAATTTTATTTGTGCAATAATGCACTTTGCTGTTTCATTCAGACACGTGTCTTTTGTAATTTTTGAGGTTAGATTTAGACTTGAGTGTTCCGGGCAAATAATAAAAGCATTACTAATTGCAATTTCACTTTTTGATTTATTAAAGTCACTCTTATGATATATATTCTCACAAATTAAGCACGTCACAGTTGTTACTTTACTTTTTGGATGACATTTAAAGAAAACTTCTTCATCCAGATCGGGAGTGTCTACCACTCCCGACGCCATGATGGCGATTCAATTATTAAAAATTTTTTATTACCAATTATTATTTGTTTCAACGGGAAAAAAATTTTGTACTGAAATGGTAAATTTTAATTTAGACATATAAAAATTTTTTTGAGTTCTCTTGTAAATAATCATAACTAATTTATTAATTTTTATTACTTATCAGTACACAAAATGTACGTAATTTGAAGTTTTGTGCCTGTAGTGGGGATGACTGTGTTGTCGATCTGATTAAGATTGATCGCATAGGTGTCTCTGGAAACGGGAGACGTGAGATTTCAAAATTTTCAGTATTAACCGTCTGTGATATACATTGTCTGCTTTATTTTAATATTTGACTGCCTTTTGCTCAATATGTGTGATTATGTGTTAATTTATTTTGTAATGTTCTTAAAGTATTTATATAAATTTCAATTTTTTGTGTTGATTATGGACACAACAATAGAGGAAAGGTATGTTATATATAACCTCAATCTCTGTGTAAAAATTGTTAAACGTTTGTTATTTTAATCATTGTTTTCAATTATAGCTAGTATACCTATACATTGACGAAATAGTAAGTAACTTAGATTTATATATGTAAAAATTGTGTTAAAAAATGTTGTAAAATGAAATCATTTTTTAATAAAAAAAGGTATAGCCTGATGAGGATGGAGGATATCCATTTAAAAAATTTAAAAAATTTGTCTGAACATTTTATTGTTTGATGTATGGACAAGAATTGAAGGAAGTCGATAATGTTATTTACGCAAAAATCAAGCTCAATTACCCACTAAAATGTATAGAGGATTAATGGACCACACATTTAATAAAAAGACAATTTATTCAATCTCACATTGGCAAAATGGTAATTCTTCCATCATCTTACATAGGAAGTTCTCGAGCCATACAACAAAATTATTTAGATTCAATGGCTCAACTACAAACTGATGGGAAACCTGATCTATTTTTAACAATGAAGTGTAATCCTAGCTGGAAAGAAATTCAAGAAAATTTAAAACCATTCGAAGCAACTTTAGATCGTCCAGATTTAATATCAAGAGTATTCCGTGGCAGTGATAGCAATATTCATTTTTTTCATCTTCGATGTCACAAAGAACCACCCATATATATATATATATATATTGTAACGAATCAATGTAATATTTAATTATATTACATTGCTCGTTACATTCTCTCTCTCTGTCTAGCCTGTGTATTAATCTTTACAGATGTTACAGGTCGACGTTCGACGATTTTCGGCGATTTTCGCGGACCTTCGTAAAGGTAAAAGTAGGGAAAGAGAGAGAGAGTTTTCGGTTCGTAAGTGCGAGAGCACTTAGACTAATCTCAACCGCCGAGAGATTAAATTCAACCGTCGTGTGATTAATCTCAACCGTCGTGAGAAACCTTGTTATTTGTTCTCTCTCCATATTTTGATCGCCCCGTGCTTGTGATCCTGGTGCTGTGCTGGTGATCCAGTGGAGTTAGACTAGTTTGCTTGGCGACGACGCAGCCCAGGAAGCTAAAGAGTAGCGACTACGCAGACTTCACCTGGTTGGTTAATCATCGATCGCGGCTCACGCACTGTAAGTGCCAGTCTTGTAGTCTCTCTCTCTCTCTTTCTCTCTTTATTTATTTCGCGTATATATCGACCTGCGTTTCGCGCGCTGCGACGTGCCTGTATTACTTTTTTCCCGAATACATTTATTTTTGTTATTAATTGAATATTGCATTGTTGCTTATTTAGTTATTTACCCCTTTTTCTCGCGTCTCGCTAAGTAAAGATTACCGCCGCCTCCGCCTATACGGCTTATTATAGTCGTATTATTACTGAGCGGCCGATCGTGTAAATGAGACTATTATTTTAACGGTTCTGAATTGTTATTATTTTATTGCATTTATTATTAAAAATAGCAAAACCGTTACAATATATATATATATAAATCATATTATATACGTAATATGTATATTATATATGTAAACACTTTTGACGTTTTTTCTGAAAAAACTATAAAAGCCTTATAATAATGCATCTTCTTTAAGATTATAAGCAAATAACGGGGTTACAAAGTAAAATAACCGTGCGTTACTTGCTTTTTTCGCGATTTTAAAACGTGTGCCATCATAGGCGCCACAACCGCACATGCGCATAGTGCGCCCGTTTTGTCAGCTAGATATTTACCTTTGTTTCTAATCGATTCGCGTTAATCAATGCAAAGTTTGACGATAGTATAATTACGTACAGATAATGTACATTTTTTATTTACTCATAGTAGAGTTAAATATCAATGATGATTCGGAGAGTACAATTACTTTTTCCACAAATTCTGGTAATTACTAATAATAATGCATCGATGGGTACTTTTTCAACGCCTACCGTGCACTTTTTCCCTTTTTTACGATTATAAAATCTCACGCGGTTGAAAAGCTCGTGCGCATGCGAATGTCGCAATTTCGATGGCCGCGCATGCGCATTAGCTGAAAACTTTTTTGATATTTTTACTAAATACCGTTATAATTTCGGGAAAATGAGGATGGTACAATTAAGTACGAAGAAGGTACAATTTTTTTAGGTGCCTACATTGACGTAAAAGCGATTCTAAAACGAGTTATCGACGTCTCAATATTCCCACACTTTGACACTTTTTTTCTCAAAAACTAAGGGGGTACAATTGAAATTTCTTGTTTTTCACGTTTGGATCAATAAAAACATATTACGAGGTGACGGAAGACCTTACTAAATTAAAACAGAAAAACAATGAGTCAGTTGTTGCTTATTTTAATCGGTTACAAGAAATAAAAAATGAAATAGTCAAAGCGGCCGACAGAGAGGGTCGATTCGCGATGGCAAATCATTTCATGCTCGCAAATTAGCACAAAGTTGTGCAGAAATATTTTCCGAGAATAACAACCGACGCAATCCTTTAAACTGTTCTCATAGCTCATAAAGTCGCTCGGATAACACCCATAATTATAATAGGCCAAATTTACAATTTGGTGGTTGGAACTAGTATCAAAACCAGACATAATTTTTGCCAAATAAAGATATAGATAAAAATGATTCCTTCGTTCGTTATAATAATAATACATTTCCATTGCAGCAATTTAACAAAAAAGATCGGGTAAATAATTCCGATACTCGCGGTATGCGCGAATTAGTTAACTCAATTCGCAAGAATCACAATTTATTAATATTACTTGCTAAAATTATTTGTTTCTTAAAGCGCGATTGTTATAAATTATAAAAAGAAATAAGAGAATCGTCGAGAGAGGGGTCGAGAGAGAGGCTACGAAGCAAATTCCCTCTACTTCGAGTGCGGAAACCCGCTTAACCGTCCCCTCCGTATCGCGAAAATAAATCTAAGCCAACAAAGTTAAGCTCCGGTCGGAATGCTCGATTCCGGTCAGTTAAGACGTCCGTTAAAATTTTTGCTAGATACAGGTGCATCGGTAAGTCTAATTAAAGAATCAGTGGTAGACTCTCACGTGAAAATTGACGAAGATAATATTATATTCTTAAAAGGCAAAACTGGCCATTCATTAAGTATTTGTGGCAAAATTAAAATAGATTTCGAAGGATCTCCCGTGGAACTCAATTTAGTACATGATTCGTTCCCTATACAACGAGCCGCAATCTTAGGCATCGATTTCTTTTATAAAAACAATGTAAAAATCAATTATTCGGAACAATATTTAGAATTTAACGGATTAATCCTTCCCTTTGAAAATATAAATAATACGTAAATGCATGAGTCGATTTATATAATGGAGGAAATCGAAACTAATGATCGAAAACCATTACGATATATGACAAAACCAAGGGAAAACAGTGATTATACGAACATGAAACATTCAAGATATTATAATTATACCGATAGTGACTGAGAAACGTCAAGTAATTTTCAATTACATAAAAATTATGAAACGTTTATAAAATTTGACACAAACGAATTGTTCACAAATGAAATCTACGAGCAAGAACGAAGAAATGAAAGAAATCAAAATGGCAACGGCAAAAACCTATACAATCAGAGTGAAAAAGAATAAGAGTTATATGACGATTATAAAAATGACGAGATACAAGTATATCAGATCGATGAGGGGACTGATCTAAAGAATTATGCAAGTAAAGCAAGTGAAAAATTTTTAGGATTACAAATAAATAGTGAAAAAGCGCAGCATGGGCATTAATTGGAAATTGAATATATTAGGAGCATTGATGTAAAAGAATATATTATCTATCAATTTCCAAGATAGAATTTATCATTATTTAACAAATTTAAGTTTTAATTACTAATAAATTACATAATTGATTTTTTATTGTTTAATTTAAATTGAAAATTGATTGAACACGGTGTAATAATATATATAAATATATTATCTCTCAATTTTCAATACGAAAACATGTAATTATTTAATTATTTTAAATAATAAAGAACAATGCCCATATATGGAAATGGCTATTTTCGGGAGTGTCACCCATTAACTACCTTACATGGGTGGAGCCTAGTAAGTGGGGATGCGCTTATTAGACCTACGTTAATGAGTCTAAGTACTCCGCGCAAGCGGTAAGTTTTTTTTTATTTCGAGCCGCCTAACAAGCCAAAAGGGCTTATAAGCGCAAACTCACGAAACTCGAGGCTCTTACTCTTCAAAAATTCTAAGTTACAAAAGTTCCTATTGGATCGTCACGGACAAGCACGGAAGGAGTCAAGGGACCAGATCATCCACATTAATAGGTAAATGTGGGGTGATTATATGTATATTTATTAACACCCAGGGATTAAGCCGCAAGGCCAAACCTGGAGAATTGACTTCGGTCGATTCTTTGTGATTAATAAATATACTCATTCTTCTTAAATTGTTGCTTATATTTGTATATGTATATAATAGTTGTTATAATAGTTGCTTATATTATTCCTATTAATACGAGCCCACTAAGGAACTTAAAACGGATCGTTGATCCATCCTGATAACCGGGACCGCTCTGTCGGTTCTAGGCCTAACAGCGCTTGAACCCTAAGAGTAATCAGGTTGTTCCTGGCCTCACGGAACCTTTCCAAGCGCGTGCTCCTGCCTAGTAAACTCACTTCCTTTTTTCCTAATTAACACAATGAATTCTTTTGTCCCACTTACATTCAGTTAGTAATATAATTCAAACACCATAAATTCATAGCAGCTCGCTATCTTTTTACTATTGAGGAAATGAATGATGATTCTTTTTATATGTACTAATTAATTTTTTTTTTTAAACAAATTTATTTTTCATATTATATTTTAACATACAGAACAATAAAAAAAATATGTAATCCTTTCCAAAGAATGATTGATCGTGTTTTTGAGGATAAGCAAGACAAAGAAATATTTTTAGTTCTTAACGACGCATTATATACGCTAAAAATATTCAAGAGCATAACCAAAAGTTTGAAAAATTTCGGCATAGTGCGCGCCGCAAATCTGAAATTACAGCCATACATATGTGAATTTTTAAAGAAAGAAGTAGTATATCTGGGACACGTATTATTATTAAAAGGTGTTCTGTCGTATTCAAAAAAATTAGAAGCAGTAAAAAAAATTTCCAATTCCAAAAACAGTGAAGAATACACGTCAATTTTTAGGGTTAGTAGGCTATTATAGAAGATTCATTGTGATTTTTTCGGGTATTGCTAGACCATTAAGTAATTTATTAAGGAAAGATGCACATTTTGTATGGTCCAGCGAGGTTCTAAAGGCATTTGATGATTTAAGAGAAAAATTGTGTAAACAACCAATACTACAAATCGCAGATTTTAATAAACCATTTATAGTGACATTTGATGTAGGGACCAACCTACTGGTTGCTTATGTTTCGCGAGTATTAAACAAAGCCGAGCAAAAATATGCCACTTATTCAAGGGAAGCATTAGCCGTACTGCTGTTTCCTCATTATAATAGATCATAAATCACTCGTTTAGTTCAAAAACTCGGTAGCTTCGACCTCCAGAGTTAGCAGATGGAGAATAAAACTAACTGCATGTTAGTGATGATGCGTTATCAAACAACACAATAGAAGAATCTGTTTATGTTATTAAAAATCATTCTATGGAAACACCTAGTCGCGCAGGAAAAATAATACGGTCAAACTACAGTGAAAAAAGAGCAAAGCGACCTAACAGGTCAAATATAGCAAAAGAACCAGCCAAAGACCTTCTCATAATACAAGAAGCCCCCGAGGAACTTGAAACGATAGTCAACTGTGACAAAAGATTACAACCTATGAAGGAAGATAATTTTAACAACAAATTTGATAAGTCCTGGGAAGAAAAGGATGTTCACGAAGTACCAAACGATGAAAAGAAATTCATTGAAGTTAAAGAACAACTATTTATGAGAAAAGACTTTTATTTCATTAATACAACCGGAATACCTTTAGACGAAGGATCTAGAAATTTGGCTTCAAAATTATTATTACCTCGTTTTTCCAATTTAACTCCGGGAGAAATAAGAATAAATAACAAAAGCGGAAAAATGCATTTTGCTATGGATTTACGTGACTGTAAATTATTAATAATCTAAAAACGAATCTATTAAATTTGAAAAATATTATATTAAAAGTAAAATTACGTTCAATAAGTATGACAAAGAGCGAATTTATTAAAAACATTTCATTGAATGAAATTTGGAAACAATTAAGTATAACTCTACAAAATATTAATGTAAAAATAATTATTTGTTTACGGTTCATAAAATGTGTGGAAAAAAGTAATTGTGTAAATATTATTCGCGAAATGCTCGAGTCTGCTTTTACAGGCCATAAAGGGGTAACAAAAACCTACAAACGTATTAAACAACTTTTCTATTGGCGTGATATTAAGAAAGTCATGCAAAACTATATTAGACATTGTTTAATTTGCCAACTAAAAAAATTAGTTCGCATTAAAACTAAACCACGTATGTTAATAACATACTCTATACTCGGATATGAAATCTTTATCGGTTGATCTTGTGGGACCGTTCCCCAGATCTCGAAATAATAACAATAATATATTAACGACGCGACCGTAGCAACGACCGCCGAAGTGTTAGTTCGTCAACACTTTTCAATTTTTAGTGCCCTATTGTTAATTATTTCCGATCAGGGTACCTCATTCTTAAGTAGTCTAATGAAAGAAGTAGTAAAAATTTTTAAGATTAAACAAGTTAAAATCACAGCTTATCACCCTTAGTACAACTCCGTCGATCGTATCCATAGCAGCTTAACCGATTATTTAAAAAAAATGATAGAAAGAAACGACGCATGGGATAAGTTATGCGAATTAGCCGCGATTTCGTATAATACGTCGGTACATGAGGGTCATCATCACACACCTTTTGAAATTGTTTTTGCACGAAAAGCGCAATTACTGTCACACGAACCTTTAGATCTACGAGAACGAGTTCCAATGTACGGTGATTACGTTATAAATTTACGAGAACATTTTAATGAAATACAGGAGATCTCACGAGAAAAATAGATAGCCTCTAAACATAGGTCGAACTTCTATTACGACAGGAAAGCAAATCATCAAGAATTTCAGACAGGGGATATCGTTTGGTTATTAAAAGGAGGGAAGAAATACAAATTAGACGATCAATACACTGGACCACATCGGATTTTAGAAATAGTTAATAACAAGTGAAATGTAAAACTAGCGCTAGCTCATAATAAAACGAAATAGTGCATGTTAATGTTAAGATATTCATATATGGTGCTCCATAGCCTAGGAGCCTAGGCTTTGTAAAAGAACAAATATATATTTTATATGTGTGTATAATAGCCTCAATGTGTTTATGAGTATGCACATTTTTATATATATATATATATATATATTGAGCGAGGCTGAATACATGTAATACACGTATCGTCTCTTATATGTAAAAGCGACTTGTCCGCCGATACAGTTGATCGCCGAATACTAACGAGAAAGCTCGCGACAGTTTCTCGAAGGTAAGCGCTTCAATTTTCTGGATATAAGTTTAATTAGAGAAAACAATTGTATAAAAACAGATTGGTACAAGAAACCGACATCATCAGGACTTATAAATTATTTTTCAAGTCACATAATTCAGCGGAAGAAAAATGTCATTTATAACTTGGTAGATCGAGCAATTTTATTGTCAGATAAATGTTTTCATAAAAAGAATCTCAATGTTGTGAATGATTTAATACAAAAGAACGATTATCCGATCAAATTCATAAGACAGGCAATACATGTTCGTTTAAACAAAATCAACCATAAAAACAATAATAACCAAAATGAGTTAAATATTATCAAAAATAACCGAATTATGTTTCACTACCTTATATATATGGGGTATTCCACGTGAAGTGGTCCGATCAAAATTTTAAAATGCACCAAATTTTGGGTACACATTGCAAATGTTTTTCAGCATACAGAAAAAATCTTTTAGGTACTGGAATCTATTTGCTCATAAGTTATACTAACCTCTAAAAGTGAATTTTTCCAAGTTTTTTTCAACACCAGCTGGGTTCACCGCTATTTAACTCAAAATCTATCAACTTTTACTATAAAACATTATATGTAACTTTCGTTGCTAATTGTGTCTAGAATTTATTCTTTTAGGTTAGAATTTCTAATTTCAAGGTGAATGTTATATAACCTACATGTCAATATTCAACTTAAAAAAAGTACAAGTACGCCACAATTGATTTTTTTATCCAAAAGTCTAAAAGAAAGCTAGAGCAATACCTTTCAAATGATCTGTAGCATTTTTATGGCGTTCAATTCTATAAAAAGTTATGATAATTTAAAGAAACACGAAATTTTTTAAAAAATTTAAATGGGAATTACCATGTTAATTTTTGTGAATTTTTTGTCTTTTCTCGAACGAAGCAAAGGAGGTACGCCACCTTTACCGTAAACGGTAGGTCTGTAAGATCGGTGGACACTATGTGGTACCTGGGTGTCACCTTGGATGCGCGGGTATCGTTCAAGGAACATCTCTTGAATGCAAAGACGAAAGCAGCAAGAGTAGCTGGGGCTCTGTCGGGCTTAATGCTCAATATCGGAGGGCCAAAGCAACCTCGCCGGGCCCTTTTAGCGACAGTTGTAAGCTCTGTAATCTTGTATGGAGCTCCGATTTGTGCAGGTCCGATAACTAGCAACAAAACCTATGGTGCGGCTTGCCGACAAGCCTACAGAATAGCCGCTTTGAGGGTAGCTCATGCGTACAGAACAGTGTCCGATATCGCCCTCTCGGTGATCGCCGGAATCCCGCCCATTGATCTCTTAGCGATGGAGAGGGCTGATACTTACAGAGAAGGTCAGCGTGCCTCACAACGGGAAGGCCAAGGTGAAAATGGCGGTAGAAATCGGCGTCAATCAAGACCACCGAACAGTGGCAGCAGAGATGGGATGCTGCCCGCGAAGGACGCTGGACCCACCGCGCCATCCCTGATGTGGTAAAGTGGACAGGTAGGAAACACGGCTTCGTCAACTTTCACCTGACCCAGGTGTTTACCGGCCATGGTTGCTTCCGCAGCTATCTGCACCGTTTTCACATATATGCGAACGGGGAGTGCCCGGCCTGCCCTGGCGCCAACGAAAACGCGGAATACTGTTCCGGTGTTCTCGATTCATGCAAGAAAGGGATAAGTTCCAAATTTGGTGGAAGGGGCCTTCAACCCCGGAGGGCATCGGGACATGCCTTCTTGGTTCACAGGAAGGTTGGGATGCCGTGGTGACCTTTGCAGCCTTTGTGAGGTTAAAACAACACTACCACAAGCGGGCACGGCAGTCTTGTCAAATCCCGCCACTGATTCCGATTGGGTGAAAGCCCCGGTGGTCAGTGCTGGTTCCACGGATTTTAGGGGGGACCAAACTCCCACCGTTAAAATGGTAAGTTCTGTGGAGGTTGGTCACTCGGCCTCTGTAGCATCAAATGCTACGTGTGTCCTGCCCTCGACTGGGATGTCGAGTGACGCTGACAGAGCTTTCCTCCGTCTGCGTGAGAAAATAGACACGTTGGTGGCGTTTGTTCTTAATAAGAACAACATCCACAAAGAGCTGAAGAGTTTGGCGAGAGCAACACGTAAGGCTCTTAATGAATACGCGCGGGTGAGCATTGCTATGTGCTCGATAACGCCGAAAATTAAAACGGCAGATGCGCGGACGGATGGAATGTGCCAATCGTCGCCCATCTTCCCCGCTGAAGAGCGTCAAAGGAGGCCGGCGAAGAGGGAAGGCCCTACCGTCTCAGCATCCCCCGGAGAAAAGAAGGAAGGGTTTGAAGCAGCCCTCTAACAAAAATGGGCCAGCAGATGCTTCGTCATCTGTTCCTAAGACCGGTGGGAACCAGTCAAAGGTCCCTGACTGGGCTACTGTAGTGCGCATGGGCAAAAAAAAGAGGCTCAGCAGAATACGCAGCTGAAGCAAGCCAAGGATGTTGGAGAACCGCCCTAGGTGTCCAAAAAACCTAAAGCATTCGTGAAATCAGCTCGTCCCAACGCCATTAAGATTAAAGTGTTAGGAGGGCGAGCCTATGCCGACATCCTTCGGCAAATAGGGGCCGCACCAAATTTCAAGCCGCTGGAAGAAAGAGTCTCCCGTATCCGGGGTACCAGAGAAGAAGATCTGCTCATTGAGTTTGGAAGACCTGGCGTAGGAACTCCAGATCTCGAGACAGCGGTCTCGTCCACATTACGTGAGTTAGCAGAGGTCCAGATGCTGACCCACAAAGAGTCCATTACTATAACGGACATGGACGGCGCCACGACGACGGAGGAAGTGTCAGAGGCGATCTCTCCGGTGATCGAGCCAAATATGGTACCTTCTGGGAATATAAAACTTATAAGGTCATATGGAGGCACTCAGATGACCAGTGTCCTTCTTCTCGCATCAGCAGCAAAAAAATTGCTACAGAATGGGAAGCTTTGGATAGGTTGAGTCAATTGCAGGGTTCGGCTGCGCAAGCCGATCTCGCGTTGTTACCGATGCCACGAGGTCGCTCACTTTGCAAAGGCTTGCAAAAGCGCAGTTGACCGATCATCACGATGTTTCCGGTGCGGCCAAGAGGGTCACAAAGCAGTGGATTCCGCGGCGGATAAGAACATCTGACAGAAATGGTTAGTGTGCTACAAATCAACCTAAACCACTGTGCTGTGGCCCAGGATCTGCTGCCATAGTTGGTCGGAGAAGAGCCGGCTGACATTGTTAACGTGAGTGCGAAAATCGCTGGACCCACCGCGTCATCACAAATGTCGCCAAGTGGACGAGTAGGAAACACGGATTCGTCACCTTCCATCTGACCCAGGTGCTCACCGGGCATGGGTGTCTTCGCAGTGACTTGCACTGCATCTGTCATTGTGGGGCGGCTGAACCATATTAAAATGGAAGAAGAGCGTACCAGGGGCGACATTAATAGCCGCTCCACATGCATAAATCAGTGATATGATTGCCGATCACGAAGGGCCAAACGTGGCATGACTGCCTCTCTCGATGTAATGCCTTACGTCGGTTTCCGAGGGGGGGGGGGGGGGAAGATAAGTCGAGAGGAGGAGCCCTGTCAAGACCTAAGGCAGGGTGGTCTTTTAGTGGGTATGGATCACTCTGGCCGAGTCCCACATTCCGTGCGTAAAGAGCATTTTTACCGCCTCTTCACAAAACAAAAAATAAACACACACACAGATCCACACACCCACACACATAGCTATATATATATGGGCTCTGGAACTATATATATATTTATAATGTTCGTAGGTTATAGGTTAGAATAATACATGAATTGTTTCTCTGTAAATAACAAAGAACTTTATTATTTTATACAAAATATAATTACATACTTAAGGGGAGTCCGTACCGATAGCTTCAAAAATTCGCCACCCGAAATTTTGCGAGCAAAGGTGGCGCTGCCGTCAGATAAGCTGAGTTCATATTCGACAATAATTATGAACATTTAAAGGAAATAGAGTTTTTACCACACAAAATCAGAGTTGAGCGCCATAGCTATTGATGTAATGATTAATTACATATTGCTTACCTGATCGAAAAGTCAGTATTTTCGACGAATAGTGAGAAGTACGAAGTGACTTCGGTATGTGTTCTCAGAATAGATTCATACTTCTCACTATAAGTCGAAAATACTGACTTTTCGATCAGCGAAGTAATATGTAATAAATCATTCCATCAATAGCTATGGCGCTCAACTTTGATTTTGTGTGGTAAAGACTCTATTTTTTTTAATTGTTCAAAATTGTTGTCGAATATCAACTCAGCCAATCTGACGGCAGCGCCACTTCTTCTCGCAAATTTTCGGGTGGTGATATATTCAACTATACTCTACGGACTCCCCTTAATAAATAATGTTTATTTACCTGTAAATAACAAAGAAACAACATTCAATGTTATTATTCACAAGGTTGTCTTTAGACTACTTTTATAAAGTTTTATTCATTGTTTTCGGTATATCTTTATTAATCGTACTGATTGGCACGTGCCAATTCCTATCTGCAAATTTTACCTCACGGTATATTAAAAGATCTGATTTACCGACCTACACGCGCGCAATTCAAATAGACTAAGCATGTTTTCCTTACATCTCCCCTCCTGGAGACATTTTTGGTACAAAAATTTGGTATAACTAATAATAATTACAAAATAATATAGAATATTATGTAATAGCATTTAGTAGTTACCACCTTTGAGTTAAGGAGATGGAGTTAATTATGAAATATGGAATAAATTTGATTCTAAACTTTTGTGTCCTGTATTAACTTCATACATTGAGTCTGATATCTTCTTTAAAATCTTGTATGGCCCGATTCTTAGCATATCCAATTTTTTTCGGTTCATTCGGTTACCTTTTTCAATGTGTACTAAATCTCCTAACATATATTCGTGTTCTTTTCTATTTTTGTCATGTAATTTCTTATTATATTCATGATATTTTATACTGTTTTTAAATGCAGTTTCTCTATCGTTTTACAGTTGATTATAATCTTTATTCTTTTTTAGTTCATTTGGTAGTGCTGATGTATCTTCACCATTTAATAAATATTTCGGACTAAATTTTGTTACCGTGTGCTCGGTCTCATTGTATTGGTTTATGCAATTTCGTGCTATAGTTGTCCATTCATACTTCTTTTTTTCTTTGTTTATCGCACATCTTATTTTATTTACTAAAGTTTGGTTAAGTCTTTCGTTTAGACCGTTCGAAAATGGTGCATTAACTCCTGTAAAGATCATTGTAACCCCTTTTTCTTCTAAGAAATTTTTTAATTCTTTACAATTTATACCTGGATATTGATCTGTTAGAAGTATTTGAATATTATGGTCTCGTAGTACATTTTCTGTTAATTTAATGAAATCATTTGCATTTTGTGTTTTTGATGTCAATATGCAAGCATATCTTGTAAAGTGATCTGCTAAGTGATGTAAATATTTTTTTGTGGATCTTAAGCCACCGAATCCATCTATTGTCACTATAGAGACTATTTCAAAAGGGTTTTTTGCGGGGCCAAGGTGTGACATTAACCCAATTTTGTCTTGCCTTCTTGACTTATTTTGTATACATACTTCGCAACATCTACAGGCTTTCTTTATATTTTCTGATATATTTGTTGCTGTATAATACGGCAGTATCTTATATTTCATTTGGTTTATTCTAATATGATAAAATTTCTTATGCGTGTCTTTTATTAATTGTTTACTAAATTCTTCTGATAATAAAATTTTATCTTTGTTTCTTGATTTTTTATAATACAAATCATTTTTATACTTTAGTTTGTCTTTGTTGGATTCTATCTGTTTATTTTTCTTTTGATTCTCTAAAATATCTTCTAAACTAATTAAGTTTACAATCTTTAATTTATCCTCTTCGTCTTCTTCAGACTCTAATACTGGATTTCTGCTTAAGCAGTTTGCTTCTAAATTATCTTTACCTGGACGGTATATTATTTCGAAATCAAACTGTGATAAATAATAGGTAAGATCGCCTAGCTCTTCATTTGTTCTTGCTTTTATTTTCATTTTTTCTAATGGTTTATGGTCTGAAAATACTGTAAAATGTTTGCCTATAAACCAGTGTTGCCAATACTTAACTGTTTCTTTTATTGCTATACATTCTAAGTAAATTGCTTTTTTTTCTTTTTTGTGATTCATTCAGTTTTTTTGAAAATTATGCTACTGGTTTTTCAGTTATTGGATTCTCTTTTAATTGTCGTTGTTTTAATATTGCACCTATACCTTTTAAACTTACATCTGTGTATATGTGTGTTGGTAAGTCTAGATCAAATGTAGTTAATACTGGTTGAGTGCAAAGGAAATTTTTCATGCATTCGTAGGCTTCTTGACATTCTTCTGACCAAACAAATTTTTGATTTTTTCTTAATACTTATGCAGCGGTTCTAAAATTAGAGAAGTTTTTGGTACATATTCGTTATAAAAGTTGATTTTTTCTAGAAATTGTCGAACATTTTTCTTATTTTTTGGGACCGGAAAGTTTCTTATAGAAATTAAATTATCTTTTATCGGAGAAATTCAGTTATGTTTAATTATATGTCCCAAGTATTGCACAGAGTCCAGTGCAAATGTGCACTTTGACAGTTTCAATCGGAATCCTTCCTTCATAATTGCATCTAATAGTTTTGATAGATGGTTTACATGTTCTTTGAAAGATTTTGAAAATATTAATATGTCATCTAGGTAATTGACTGTAAAATTTGATAAATTATTTTTTCTTATTATATTGCTTAAAACTCTTTGGAAAATAGCTGGTGATGTTTTTAAACCAAATGGTAAGCAGGTCCATTGAACATGACCTTCTTGGGTCACAAAGCTTGTTTTTCTTCTGTCTTCAATTCGTAAAGGAATAGACCAAAATGCTGAATTTATATCTAGTTTTGAAAAAAAAAAACTGCAATTTCTTGTCTTTATTACTAGGTCTTCAATCAGTGGAAATGGTTGTGATTGAGGAATTGTGATTATATTTAAATCTCTAAAATCTATGCATAATCTAGATTTTTTATTTTCATCTCTTTTATAAGCTAACGTTACTGGAGCAGCAAATGGGCTGTATGATTCTTCTATTAGGTTTCTTTTAAGTAATTGTGAAATTTGTTCTTCTATTTCTTTTTTATCTTTGATTGTACATTTATATGGTCTTTTACTAAAACATTTATCTATTGTCAGATCTATTCTAGCTTCGTAATCTTTTACAGTACCTATATCATATTTATCTTTTGCAAATATATTTTTATATTTGTCTATTAGATTCTTTATTATTTTTCTTCATCACGTTTTAGTTGTTGAAACGTTGAAGGTGCTTATTTCTATGTGTTCATTAAAATTGATTTGATACTCATGTATTATATCATTAGTTTCGGAATCTTTTTGTTCTATCTCTAATTTTTTATTTTGTATCAGTCTGAGTTTCTTTATACAATCTAATCGTATTAGAAAGTCATGTTTGAAATTTTTATTGTTAATTATGAACACATTCATGTGATCCTGGATTCTATCTGTTATTTTTCTTTTGATTCTCTAAAATATCTTCTAAACTAATTAAGTTTACAATCTTTAATTTATCCTCTTCGTCTTCTTCAGACTCTAATACTGGATTTCTGCTTAAGCAGTTTGCTTCTAAATTATCTTTACCTGGACGGTATATTATTTCGAAATCAAACTGTGATAAATAATAGGTAAGATCGCCTAGCTCTTCATTTGTTCTTGCTTTTATTTTCATTTTTTCTAATGGTTTATGGTCTGAAAATACTGTAAAATGTTTGCCTATAAACCAGTGTTGCCAATACTTAACTGTTTCTTTTATTGCTATACATTCTAAGTAAATTGCTTTTTTTTCTTTTTTGTGATTCATTCAGTTTTTTTGAAAATTATGCTACTGGTTTTTCAGTTATTGGATTCTCTTTTAATTGTCGTTGTTTTAATATTGCACCTATACCTTTTAAACTTACATCTGTGTATATGTGTGTTGGTAAGTCTAGATCAAATGTAGTTAATACTGGTTGAGTGCAAAGGAAATTTTTCATGCATTCGTAGGCTTCTTGACATTCTTCTGACCAAACAAATTTTTGATTTTTTCTTAATACTTTATGCAGCGGTTCTAAAATTAGAGAAGATTTTTGGTACATATTCGTTATAAAAGTTGATTTTTTCTAGAAATTGTCGAACATTTTTCTTATTTTTTGGGACCGGAAAGTTTCTTATAGAAATTAAATTATCTTTTATCGGAGAAATTCAGTTATGTTTAATTATATGTCCCAAGTATTGCACAGAGTCCAGTGCAAATGTGCACTTTGACAGTTTCAATCGGAATCCTTCCTTCATAATTGCATCTAATAGTTTTGATAGATGGTTTACATGTTCTTTGAAAGATTTTGAAAATATTAATATGTCATCTAGGTAATTGACTGTAAAATTTGATAAATTATTTTTTCTTATTATATTGCTTAAAACTCTTTGGAAAATAGCTGGTGATGTTTTTAAACCAAATGGTAAGCAGGTCCATTGAACATGACCTTCTTGGGTCACAAAGCTTGTTTTTCTTCTGTCTTCAATTCGTAAAGGAATAGACCAAAATGCTGAATTTATATCTAGTTTTGAAAAAAAAACTGCAATTTCTTGTCTTTATTACTAGGTCTTCAATCAGTGGAAATGGTTGTGATTGAGGAATTGTGATTATATTTAAATCTCTAAAATCTATGCATAATCTAGATTTTTTATTTTCATCTCTTTTATAAGCTAACGTTACTGGAGCAGCAAATGGGCTGTATGATTCTTCTATTAGGTTTCTTTTAAGTAATTGTGAAATTTGTTCTTCTATTTCTTTTTTATCTTTGATTGTACATTTATATGGTCTTTTACTAAAACATTTATCTATTGTCAGATCTATTCTAGCTTCGTAATCTTTTACAGTACCTATATCATATTTATCTTTTGCAAATATATTTTTATATTTGTCTATTAGATTCTTTATTATTTTTCTTCATCACGTTTTAGTTGTTGAAACGTTGAAGGTGCTTATTTCTATGTGTTCATTAAAATTGATTTGATACTCATGTATTATATCATTAGTTTCGGAATCTTTTTGTTCTATCTCTAATTTTTTATTTTGTATCAGTCTGAGTTTCTTTATACAATCTAATCGTATTAGAAAGTCATGTTTGAAATTTTTATTGTTAATTATGAACACATTCATGTGATCCTCTATATTTAGAGTCTTTATTTTTATTTTTATTAATCCATCTGTTTTATACACACCATTAATTATTCTCAAATTTGTTTTTTCTTTTTTTTATATCATTATTTGTAGATTTTAAATTTAGTAATTTTGAATTTATTAATGTAACATTTGTTCTGGATCATAGATAGCAGATATTTTTAAAATATCATTCAATTTTATTGGGAGTATGTGGTATTATGTTGTGGTATTATTAGTTTTTTGAATCATCACTTAGTTCTACGTCTAAGGTTAAATTATTTACTTGTTTGACTTTATTAATTCTATTTTCTTGATCTTTAAACCAGCATTCAGCTTCAGAATGAAAACGTGTTCCTTTTTCTTTTTCTTTACATATTTTGCAAGGTGTTTTTCACTTTTCTCTTCTGTGTTTGGTTTATTCTTTTTCATATCTACATTTTTTTGTACATTAAATGTTCTAATTTACTTATTTCATTATGTAGGTCTTCAGTGTTTGTTAATTTTTCTCTATCAATTTTATCAATTATATAATTTGGCAGACCTATAGCAATCTTTCATAATAGTTTTTCTTACTAGCAATAAAATTTTTTCTTTTTTTATAGAGTATTCTAACAATGAACCTGTCTGATATTTAAATGCTAATACATATTTTATTTGAGACCATCCTTTACTGGCAAATGTATTACCAAAATTTTGTTTCCACTCTTCCCAATTTGCTTCAATTGTAAGCTTGAGAAGTGTACAACTATACCAATCTGCGGCCCCCTTTTCCATAAAAGATTTTAAAATTTCAATTTTTTTGTTATCAATGTTTAAATCAAACCGTTCACATTATTTTTCAAAATCAATCATCCATTGATTCGCATTCGAATTTTTACCATCAAATTTTTTAATTGTAAATTCTTTAGCTAATTTTTCAATGTTTATTTTTTCCGATTTTTCTTCGCTTTTTTCAAGTAATTTCTGTAATAGTTGTACGCGCAATTATATATATTTAAACGCCTGAAAAGGCCGTTATGACGACCGATGGCCTAAATGACATAAGAGTATCTCGCTTACTCTCACAGAGCTTGTGACGACCGGTCGACATAAGCCCTCTCTATCTCTTTTTATCGTGCTAAAGTAATATCTTCCCTCTCTTTTCAGGTCTCCACAACGGCCATTTCACGTATTTATGCTCATATACGGGAAATGATATATATATATATATATATATATGCATATATATAAACATCAGTGTCGGTACTTATGGTGACACTACGTGTTATCTTGGTGTTTTGAGGTTATAAAACATATGTAACGACTCAGATATAAGGGGGAGAATATTAATTGATAGAATAATGCCTAAAAAACCAATAACCCAAATACCTAAATACACCTCACGGGTAAAAAAGCACACTTTGACCTTATAATATTAATGAAGGATTGAAGTCATAACGTCGTTCGAGGTGCAGGAGGCCGGAGGCCTATTATAATGCTAATTTTCCGTTTTTTTTGTGTATCGTATGTTGTATATAAATCAGGGTTGTTAACGTGAGCGGAGCATTTCAACCAGTCTGCTCTAAAACCGGAGCAAATTTTTATTTTCTTGAACCGCTCCAAAATTGAACAAAATTGTATGCTCTTCGAAACGGTCAGGTTAAGAGCAGACCTATTTTTCTTTAAATTTATTTGCTCCGCTCCGAGTTGACCGGTGAGCGCTCTTTTATTTTTATTTTCTATTTTTTTTTTTTTTTTTTTTTCGTTTATTATTAATTTTTTTGATAGTACAATAATAACATCAACAAGCTTTGGTTTGCAGTTAATTTTAATATATACATATGTTATATTTCAAAGTTGAATTAAACGTACTTGTCGATATTAAATCATATTTAATACTTGTTCTAATGTGATGTAAACACAATTAATACTTCCAAGTAATTTAGTTTAGTACAAGGAGCTTGTACATTTACAGTAATTGCGTAAATACGTACAATTAGAGAGTAAGAATTTAGTAAGGAAAATCCGTGCAAGTAGACAGCAGTCAAACACATTGATTATATCATCGTGCAAATATGAGTGATACCGAAGACAAAGATCGAAGTGAATCAATAAAAAACAAACCATCGCGCATCGTGGGTGTGTATTATAATTACGATGAGAAAACCAATCGTTCACATTGTAAAATTCCTGGATGTACGAAAAGTTACAAGGTTAAATTTCTACTATTTTTTACTTTATGACTAAATATTGATAAAATAATGATAAATGTTAGTATTTAATAAAATAATTAGAGAAGTAATCAAAATAAAATGTAAAGTTCTATAAATAAATTAAGAATTAAAACTATAATGAATTGAACATAGAGTAAAGTGAATTCTTTGATTTTCAATTAATATACATAAAAAGTTAAGTGCATTATATTGTAATTTAATAATAAATTGATACTGTAGGGAAGGCATACTTCAAACCTTCGAAGACATATTCAAGGATCGCATGGGAATGAAGCTGCTGTTATGATTGCTGAATTTATAACATTAGAAAATGAACATAAAAGACGAATTAATTCGAATGAGCCTCAATTGAACCCTTCGAGTAAGTACTTATATGGTAAAAATACATTTCAATCAGGCATGCAAAAATTTTTAATGATCCATTAATAATTAATAATTAAAATTTTAATTATTAATTACAAGAAGATGTAAGAAATAATTAAATTTTAGTTATTAATTGTAAGAAGATGTAATTAATTATTCTTACATCCCTGATTAAAAAAAATAATTATCGTTTTGTACTTGCTTAAAATTAATTAAACAATGTCCAAGCTATTAGCTAAAGGAAACTACTTGCCAATTAAATGGTAGCGGTTTCTTCATTTATTTTATTTAAAAAATATTAAACCTCAAATCAATTAAAATTTTCACTGTAATAAATTTTATAATTTTTTAATTATTCATAATCAATACATTAAATTTTAAAGTTTCTTAATTTTTTGTTAAACTGTCGCCATTGTAAATAAAACTTTCTTTGACTATTTTATTAAAGCTTATGAAATATAATTTTTTAGCAAGCAATATGGATTCTTCGCTTTCTTCAGAACAATCTACAGAAAATACAAGTATTGTACGCAAAAAACGAAAAATATCCACGTTTGCAGTTACTATGTCAAAGGAAGAGTTGATCAGCGAATGTGTAGAAATAGTTACTGTAAATGGACGTAGTTTAAATATCTTTAGTGACAGCGGCTTCAGGCGTATTCTCAATCCAATTTTGCAAGGTCTAAATAACGATGGATCATCGGTTGTTATTAATCGACACATTATTCGTGAGTCAATTAGCTTAGAAGCCTATAAACTGAGGGAAACTATTCGGCATGACGTACAAAATCATCTTGTGTGCATCAAAGTAGATCTTGCTACACGCTTCGATAGATCGTTAATGGGTATTAACGTGCAATATTGTAAAGAGGGAAAGCTTGTCCTTCATAATGTCTGTACGAAGCAACTATATGATTCACATACCGCAGAGAATTTAAAAAACGAAATTATTAGTGAACTGAAAACTGTTGGAATTGATGAAAGTATGGTTTATAGTATAACAACTGACAATGCCTCAAATATGTTGAAAGTATCTAAATTATTAAACGACGAAATTTATTCAGAAGACTTAAGTGAAAATGAAACGGATGAAAACAATAGTGAAGAGATTTCAAGCAGTTCTGACAGTGAAAATAATGTTGATAATAGTACTCAGCCAATGGACACAAGCGAATTAAAAACTAATGATACATTAGATTTTTTAAGTGGGCTTTTTGATAATTTGCCTCAAGAATTTACAACCGAAGCAGTGTATAGTCAAAGATGCGCTGCCCACACTCTTCAACTTGCAGTCGACGAGGCAATAAAACGTGCGGAAAATAACGAGTTATTATCAAAAGCTAGATCATTTGTTAAAAAACTTCGTACACCTTCTGTAGCTGCTGTTATAACTGCGATGAACATGAAGAAACCAGTAATTGATTGTCTAACGAGGTGGCATTCGACATTTGGCATGCTGAACAGTCTTTTGGAATTAAAAGTTATGCCTCAACAATTGTTATTCATAATGAAAAAAAAGAAAATTTCGAATTTATTAGAAAACGAATGGACTCAATTGAACTTAATTGTAAAAACATTAAAACCAGTCAAAATTACGACAAAGGAATTACAAGGCGAACAACTTCAAGTTGGTGACTTCTTTCTAACTTGGTTGAAATGTAAAAATGAAATTAAGAATATTGATACAGTACTGTCAAAATTTCTTCTTGAAGCCATGCAGGAAAGAGAATCAAAATTAATTCAAAGCCCAGCTATACTGTGTGCAATTTTCTTAGATCCAAGATGGAATGTAATGATTACAGAAGAACAAAAAGAAGTGGCTATTGAATATCTTGTAAGAATTTGGAAACGCTTACAAATTTTAAAATCAGAAAACGATGCTGTGTCTTCTGCTTCTAATGATAACGAAATGATGGACACCTGTACTGAAGAAATTACTGATCCCATTCAACAATTTTTAGCTGAAAAAAAAAATTAAAGCATTCGATAAAAGAAACAGTAAAATCAAGAGATATTAGGCAAATTTTAAATAGTTTTTTCGAATCAGATGTTGACTTAAATTACAATAAAAACGTTTTATTGTATTGGGAAAATATTAAATCATGTAATCCTGAGTTATATGAACTCTCAAAAGTAGTGTTAAGTCTCCCTATGACTCAAGTCAGTGTCCAAAGATTATTTTCGAATGTTCGGTTTATTTTGAATTACTTGAGAAGTAATCTCAGTCCACATTTGTTAAATGACATACTATTTGTGAGGTGTAATAGAATATTTAGTTTAAAAATATGAATTATGTATTTATACAATTGCAATATTATACGTTATTTTCCAACATATTCATTTGCAAAAATTTTGATTAAAAAATTAAAAAATTTGATTTTGTTAAACAAATTTTCAGTTCATTCTTATTTTTTACCCTTTAATGCCTGGCATCTTGTTTTTACTTAAATAAAAATTTTTATTTTTTAGCAGTCCTATAGAAACTCGGAAAAAAACTAAAAAAATTATTTTTGTTAATAAACATTTTTGAAAATAAATAACAATTGTATCATATATGATACATCAGGCAACAATGGAAAGCAAAATTCAATACAAATCAATAAATATGTGTGTGTGTGCGTGCGTGTGTGTGTGTGTGTGTGTGTGTGTGTGTGTGTGTGTGTGTGTGTGTGTGTGTATGTGTGTGTGTGTGTGTGTATAATATCTATATACATATATATATGATACACTCGGCGACAACGGGTTAATAGCATTACCTATTACCTCTTTATCTCACTCTGTCTCTGCTAATATGATTTTCCTTTGAAGAGCGGTTAAAAACCGTTTCATTTTGTTCAAGACCGCTTTCAGACCGGACAATGTTTAGTGCAGCTCAGAGTAAAATAATTTAAACCGCTCCAATCTGACCGAACCAAATAAGAAAATGCTCAAAATTTTTGAGCGGTCATTTGTTGAAAGAGCGGTCCAAAACCGCTCCGTGAGCAAAAGAACTGCTTGGTTAACAACCCTGATATAAATTGATGAATCGGTACTTATGCCGACAAATTCTTACGAGAAATGGGAATTGTGCTTACTTTGGGGAAATTATGCCGACGTCAGCATAATTCCACCGAAAATTCAACCATGTATCGGTACTTATGCCGACACACAAAGAAACGGAAAATTAGCTTTGTGAGCCCCGCTTTGATGTTATAATATTAATGAAGGATTGAAGTTAAGGGAGGCCTCCGGCACCTTGAAAGACGTTATAACTTCAATCCTTCATTAGTATTATAAGGTCAAAGTGTGCTTTTTTACCCATGAGGGGTTTTTAGGTATTTGGGTTATTGGTTTTTTATGCATTATTCTATCAATTAATATTCTCCCCCTTATATCTGAGTCGTTACATATGTTTTATAACCTCAAAACACCAAGATAACACGTAGTGTTACCATAAGTACCGATACTGATGTTATATATATATTGTGACAATGGGCTTTGCACATGTCAAAGTAACAGCTACCGAACCCATGGCGAACACCTACCTGCCCGTACAAACTATACGAGTCCCTAAATAAACCTACCTACCCATGTATCTTTAGCCTAACTACCTACCCGCACATGAACTAAACCCTACTTACCCTCACAGACTGATATCCCAATCCCAAGCACGGCACAAATAAACACTAAGATGGTCCTGGTGTCGATGGACATGGGCGAGCTCAGATGACATCAGGTGTGCTCCTCCGGGTCTGACTCTGTAGGCAGGATGCATCAAGGGAGGCGATAACCAGGAAGCCTTGAGGACCCTCGTTAGCTCCACAGGACTACAGTCAAGGCGAAAAGGCAGTATCCAGGTAGTAAGCTGGAGAAGCTCCAACGCCAACCAGTAAGCAGCTGTAAAAGAGCAATATAATTAGTAAAAGTACCCAGCAAGAGAATGAGGAACAAGGAAGAGGATATACAGCTGTATCCAAGAGACAAAGATAAAGGAAATATATGTATAGCTGTATGCAAACATTACAGCTGTACAAGGAACAGTATAGGACAGAATGAGGTTAGGTTGCTATACATAAATAACGTGTACAGCAAACCTCTTAAACTATAAACTAAAAGAATACGCTTGCTAGCGTAGTCCCCTTAACTAGACAATTACCTGGAGATGTGTGAGGAGTAGCTATCGGTCACCGTGGTTCGATGTCGTCGGGAGAAGAGAATCGAGTCGGCACCGGGCAGCGATGCAGCAGCGGGTGAGTTTCGAGCCTGAAACTCACACCGTACTAATTAGCTGAAGAATATAGATAGAACGAGTTAATAGTTACCTGGGAGGGAGTTATACCCCATCGCCGAGATGTAAACCGCACCAGGTCATTATACCACGGGACGATCGCGGCTCTCGCGAGCTACGAGAGCCAAAGCTCTACGGACGGTCGACACGACGACATCCGAGTATTAGCCAGCTGCTGTGAATAGTGAGTACGATTTCCTTCCCGGCCTTCCCCTTCCTCCCCTACAGTGTATCCGAGTATACCCCGTAATCCGGCTATGTATTGGGCCGGCGGTTGTATTGCAGGTATAATATTTTCTGCTACGATAACCCGCGCCTTATCGTTATTTCGTCGTGAATCATCGCGGCTGGCGCCCACCCCCGGCAAATTAGATTGTACGTGTAGTTTTAATAAATCTTTATTTTTAACTTGCTTAAATTAATTATTAACCTGCACCCTGATCCCCAGTGCAGCGTTACAACATATTTATGCCGCTATGTATAAGAATTTTTCAACATTGTATAAGAATATAAGAAATGTCCATATATGGGCGTACATTATAACGGTAAGCGAATAACCGATCAGGTAAGCAACGCGAAAGAGTATATACAGCTCGGCGCGCGCACGAATGCGCGAGAATCGAGCACGACCGGCTGACAGTACCGATATAGCGCGCGCACGGTGTCGACATAGTGTGGGTGTAAGTGATACGGTGTGGATGCGGACAGGCTTCCCCCACACAACCCAACTCGCCGAGCAAAGCCGTACGCCTCCACCACTCCAGAGTCCGTTCACAAAAAAGGCGGAAGATCGGGGCCAGTTCGCCCAAAGGAGTGAGAGAGAAAGAGAGATTGAGAGAAAGGGAGATTTAGCGTGACCGTTCCCGCCGTTTCAACGTATTTCGAGCGGTGTCTCGTGAATACAAAGGTGAGTGGTGCACCACGTTGGACTCGCGTGTCCCGTTGATATTTTCCCGAGTTCCTGGTACGGTGCAGGTGAGGGAGTGTTCCCCTCTTTCCCCCCTCGTGACAAATCCCTCCCGGGTAGATAGGCCGGTGGTTCGCGGGAGCCACTTCACGAGAGAAGGCGCGCGTGACGTAGGCAGCTACTACGTCAGAGCTCCCTACATCAGAGGTACCTACGTCACACGGCGTGACGTAGTAGCCATTAGGTTAAGCAGCCGATCATTACCGGATCGGTTACTCATAACTCGACCGTTAATAGGATTAACGAATTGTTTTCGCGCTGATCTCGGGGGTAGTCATCGGTACGACTACCCCTTAAATATTAATGTTAATTTATTATTATTTGGTTGTTTATTTAATAAATTGACTCGGCGAAACTATCTTTCTCGCCGACTAACATAACATCTCGATTGTTGATAACGTTTTCCCGGTAATAGTCCTATCCCATGAGTGAATATACATATATATATATAAACTTCCCAATAGGGGGTTATGATGCCCGACATAATAAATTTTTATCTTCTGTCTCCTTCCCACGACTGATTGGGGGTGGACAGGTTATGGAGCCCTGGCGTCATAACTCGAACCTCTCTCTTGCACGTTCTATAGTACGTATCTTCCCTCTCTGTCATGGACGTCATAAACCCTTATTGCTAAGTTTATCATCATATATTATAAAGGTATTATCTTATAGCCACCGCAGCCGCTGTGTATAAGAATTTGTCATAATAAATAGAATAAATAGAAGTGTACGTATAACGCTTTTTCGTGCGTAAAAATTTGTTATGTATATAATTTGAAAGAATGTGTTTAAGTTCCGTTATTCTTATTATTATCAAAAGGCGCGATAGCGCCTGAACGCAAGTATGCAGGCGCGTAAGCCTTATTATACAGCTAACTAACCCCTCAGTTTTTTTATATTTTCGTACATTTAAAATTATACTATCTATTTATGCAATTACAAATCTCACATCTATTTTTTATATAAGTTTTCACTTTACAATAAATCCGGTTTGAATTCATAAGTGCATAGTGGAGAAATTCGATGTTATTAAAGTTGCTTGCTGATTCCGATTCTCGAATTTTTGCTATTTCCACTTTCTTTTTCATTTGATGGCAACAAAAAGAGATAGCGTCATAGGAGATGCGAAAGATAGAAAGAGACGAAATTTTTTCCAGCCCGTGAGAGAACGCCTACAGACGTAAAAACTGTAAACTGTTGGCAAGTTGTTTGAGAAGTGGCCGCAAGGGGGAGCTACTGCGCTACTCTCAGCATTACATACATCGTATATATATATATATATATATATATATATATATTTCATAGTGTCAGAAAGAATAATAAAATATATTATATATTTCATATAGTGTCAGAAAGAATAATAAAAAAAGATAAAGATTGTTATTGACTATTTGAGAATAAAGATTTATAGAAAAATGACTGATTCCCAAGGAGAAAACCAGCTGAATGTTAATTCCAAATCGATCAATAGAAGAGAGTTCCTTTGCGACTTTTTCCTATATACAGGGAAAAGTATTTGAAAGAATGTTGACCACTGGTACAAAAGGCAATTGAGCGAGCATTTTGTCAAAGCAGAGTTGGACCTTATTGTCTTGTTTAATGATAAACACTCTCACGAGGTAATTATACTTTTTCTTTTCACATTGTCAATTAACTGTTAACCTCTTACAAATTTTAACCTCCCTTAATTTAATTTTTTTTAGTTATCATAAAAAGATAACCATTTATTATTTCTTTTAGATATTATTATAGACTATTTGAGCCTAAAGAGTTGAATTATAGACTATTTGAACCTAAAGAGTTGAAAGAAAAATGACTTATTCCGAAGGAGAAAACGAGCTCAATGTTAATGGTAGTGCGTGGACTGTAAAAATATTTGAATTCAAGTCGAAAGACAATCAACATCTATTAGTAGCAGAGAGTTCCTTTGCGACTTTTTCCCATGTACAGGGAAAAGTATTTAAAAAATGTTGGCCACTGGTACAAAAGGCAATTGAGCGAGCATTTTGTCAAAGCAGAGTTGGACCTTATATTCTCGTTTAATGATAAACACTCTCACCAGGTAATTATACTTTTTCTTTTAACATTGTCAATTAACTGTTAATCTCTTACAAATTTTAACCTCCCTTAATTTAATTTTTTTTAGTTATCATAAAAATATAACCATTTATTATTTCTTTTAGATATTATAGACTATTTGAGACTAAAGATTTGAAAGAAAAATGACTGATTCCGAAGGAGAAAACCAGCTGAATGTTAATGGTAATGCGTAGTCTTTAAAAATACATGAATTCAAACCAAAGGACAATCCACATCGATTAATGGAAGAAAGTTCCTCTGCGACTCTTTTTCCCATGCACAGGGAAAAGTATTTGAAAGAATATTGGCCAGTGGTACAAAAGGCATTGTGCGAGCATTTTGTAATATATTTAATATATTCTCTTTCCAATGTTAAGTGAAAGGGATGTTTAATTAATAATTATATCTTCACTTACTTAAATAATTTTAACAAATGTTGATAAGGTATTAATTATGCTGTATATACTTATAGTTATTGAATACGTTTTTTACATTTAAATAAAACAAATAAATAATATTTTGACACCATACTTGTGAATTTGTACACCTTCGTAGAAGATCGTAGAGGATCTTATGTATTACATAAGATTAGTTAATACAAAAAAAAAAAAATTAAAGTAAATAAATTATGTAGGGTATATACTTTTCTGAAAAAATGTTGTGTTTTTCAACAGAAATACTTGGTGATTTTTAGTTTATACTTTTCAATAGACCAATAGTTCCACTTTCTTCTTTCTTTAAAGGACATTTTTTACTTTTTACCCTATTGTAAAATGTGATTTTTATATTTTGCACTCTTTAAAGAGTAATTTTAGTTTATTTAGTCGTTTAAAAGGTGTAGTTTTGGGATTTTTAATGTTACTTTAAAGAGCAGTAAAGTCAACAAATTACTCATTTAAGGTTCAGTTTTTACTCTTAGCGGTTAAGAGTGTGTGATGAAACTTTTTTAATTTGTCTGAATTTTCCTGAACGAAATGTCAGACCCAAATTACACAAATCTATTGATAAAATCATGTGGATTGTTTACAAACACTTGGTTAAATGAAATAATAATTACTTTACAAAACTACTAATAAAAACTTGTATTTAAAAAAATAGCGTAAGGCAATATACTGAGTTCACTATGTTGGGAACTTTATTAGATTAAAATAATTATGTATGTTCTTTAATTGATGATACAGAGTACTAAAATTGGCAGAAAGTATATAATTCTAGTAACAATTATAACTAATATTAGTATAAATTGTTTGTTTCTGATAAATACAAGGTTTTCTACACTATTAAATTTTATAGAAAGTTTCAATATATTATATATAAAATAATAATAAATAAATATAACAATACTTTCTGGCAACTTTAGTATGCTATATCACCAATGATACAATATAAATTATTATTTTAATCTAATACAGTTCCCAACATAGAGAACCCAGTATACTGCCTTGCGCTATTTTTTTAAATACAAGTTTTTATTAGTAGTTCTGTAAAATAATTATTATACCACTTCACTATGTATTTATAAAGATTCTACGTAATTTTACCAATTAATTCATGTGCTTTAAAAATATATTTACTTATATTATCTAATAAATAACTTTAATTATTACTCCCATCTTTTGTCTGTTTCTTTAAATTTTAATTAAATATTTTTTTTTATATTACAAATCTCCATATATGAAGCTTTTGCAATTGAAAGGACTGAAATCAAACTGGAACGACAAGTATTTTGAATCTAACTCCCATATTTTCTCTACTTATTTATATTTTATTACACCTTTTTTATATGTAACTTATATCAAACTGGAATCAACAAGTATTTTGAATCTAACTCCCATATTTTCTCTACTTATTTATATTATTTTATTACACCTGTTTTATATATACCATAATAGTTTTCTGCAATTGAAAATATTGAAATCAAAAACACCTTCCAAGAAGGTGTCAAAACCCGCAAGTATTTTGTGTTGACACCTTTTTTATATGTAAATTATATTTACCATTTTATATATATATACAGTTTCTACAATTGAAAGTACTGAAATCAAAGCGGCATAATCGACAAGTATTTTGTATATCTTACCGTAAATTTGTGATTAATTAAACATTTACATATATTTCTTAAACTCCAGAAAAAGTTCTGCAATAGAAAGTACTGAAATCAAAGCGGAATCAACAAGTATTTATTTTTTAAAAATACAAATATCTATTAAATTGAAAACAAACATTTTTTCAGAAAAGCATCCTACAAATTTACATTTCAATTCTAGTCCTGTCATGTCCTACAAGCAATAAATAAATAATTTTTTAATAATTTTATTAATTTCTGCAAAACTGATAAAAAATAAATTTCTGACTTTTTTATTCTCTTTAAATACACAATGTCTATCCTTCCCTTGTCTTACAGCAATAGATAAACAATTTTATATAATACACTGAAAAAAAAATTTATTTGAATTAACCAAATCATTTTGTTGAACAATAAACAACTAAATATTTATTTAATACAAATGAAATTTAATTGAATGAAATAAATATTTAGTTAAAATGACATTTTTGATTTATGTAAATGTGTATTTAGTTGATTCAAGTATAATTTATTTGAAATAACTAAACATATAGTTACTCGAAACAAATGATTTATTAGAAACGAATAAATTAGTTTATTTGTAATTATTATATGACGCTTAATAAATATTTAGTAGAAACAACTAAATATATACTTGTTCACAACAAAAAATTTATTTGAAATAAATAAATTGATTTATTTGAAATTGTTATTCATAATTATAATACGTTTAATAAATATTTAGTAAAAACAACTAAATATATACTTGTTCACAACAAAAAATTTATTTGAAATAAATAAATTGATTTATTTGAAATTGTTATTCATAATTATAATACGTTTAATAAATATTTAGTAAAAACAAATAAATATATACTTGCTCACAACAAATGATTTATTAAGAATTAATAAATTGATTATTTAGAATTATTATTCAAAATTATTATACGCTTAATAAATATTTAGTAAAAGCAAATAAATATATATACTTGCTCACAACAAATGATTTATTACGAATTAACGAATTTTTAAATAAATATATATGCAATATTTATTACAATTAAATAAACCGTTTGTTAAAAATAGTAGTTTCAGATAACGTCCACTAGGTGGATCCAGGTTACACGCAAACGACTAACTTTTCTCGTGATTAGTATATAAGAAAATTTAACAACTTGCAGAGTATGTGCGTATACAATTGTACCGATGCGATGTGCGAATATATAAATGCGTTTATTTCCGAGTGCGATAAAATTATATGTAAATTAAGTCATGCGTTTAGAAAATAAAGCAACGAAGAAGAAATTTGGTGATTGAAACAAACTCCTAAAAATTATTCCCAGTAAGTATCGTAAAACATTAATACTACTGTTAATACAGTAGTATTAGTCAGTGAAAACAAAATAATAATTCATTTGAATAAAAAAAATACATTATTAAAACTAAGAAATAGTTAATTTGAATGAGCAAATTATTTCTTGGCAATGATAAAATCGAATACTGAAAACAAAGAAATATCTCTTGAGATCGAAGAAATATTCCATTACAACATTGAAATATTTCATTTAAATTGGAGAAATATTTACTTCAGTCACAGAAATATTGCCTTGCAATGATAAAATTGAATATTGATATCAAAGGAATATTTTATCAGCTCGAAGAAATATTTCATTAAAACCAAGAAATATTTCTTCAACTAGAAGAAATATTCCATTAAAACAATTAAATATTTCATTTAAATTGGAGAAATATTTACTTTAATCACAAAAATATTTCCTTGCAATGATAACATTGAATATTGATGTCAAAGGAATATTCTTTTAGTTCAAAGATATATTTCTTTAAAACTAAGAAATACTTTATGTGAATGGAAGAAATATTTACTTGGACGAAAGAAATATTTCTTCAAACCCATGAAACGATTTACGAAAAACAAACAAATGATCAGTTCAATTACATAAATATTTCATTGCTTTAAATTAAATATAAAGTTGGTTCTATTAAATATTTCTTAAAATTGAGTAAGTTATTTTCTTTGATTCAAAGAAATCATTGTCACAGGAGTATTGAACAAAATTATTTCTTTGAATCAAAAAAATTTTCTTTGTTATTACTAAATTTTTTTTTCAGTGTAGTAATAATATTCATTTGTGCAAAATTAATTTCTGCAAAACTAATAAAAAAGTAATTTCTCTCTTTTTTATTCTCTTTAAATAAAATAATACTTGCACCACTCGTTGAATTGCTTTCTTTCTCTTGTATGTTAAGTCTAATTCTAACTGCATAACACACTGCATATGCATGTTTCTATCAAGGGCTTATAAATATTTTAAGGTAAGATTAAGTATATGACTTAATGTTTCTCATGAGACCTGCAATATATATCGTATCAGCGATTAATTTTTATTTGACTTCAGCAGTTAAACAAAGCACCCGCACTTGACAACTATTTATTATTAGAAAAAGAATAGACACGTTCAATTCCAAATTAGAAATATTAGGTTTTAAACATTCGATTGCTTTATTTCAACTTTTTTTAAACTATCATCAGTATACAAGAGGATATTAATAAATCATAAAAAAATTTTGAAACACTTAACCAACGGTGGTGCAAGTATTATTTTATTTAAAGAGAATAAAAAAGAGAGAAATTACTTTTTTATTAGTTTTGCAGAAATTAATTTTGCACAAATGAATATTATTACTATTATATAAAATTGTTTATCTATTGCTGTAAGACACGGGAAGGATAGACATTGTGTATTTAAAGAGAATAAAAAAGTCAGAAATTTATTTTTTATCAGTTTTGCAGAAATTAATAAAATTATTAAAAAATTATTTATTTATTGCTTGTAGGACATGACAGTACTAGAATTGAAATGTAAATTTGTAGGATGCTTTTCTGAAAAAATGTTTGTTTTCAATTTAATAGATATTTGTATTTTTAAAAAATAAATACTTGTTGATTCCGCTTTGATTTCAGTACTTTCTATTGCAGAACTTTTTCTGGAGTTTAAGAAATATATGTAAATGTTTAATTAATCACAAATTTACGGTAAGATATACAAAATACTTGTCGATTATGCCGCTTTGATTTCAGTACTTTCAATTGTAGAAACTGTATATATATATAAAATGGTAAATATAAGTTACATATAAAAAAGGTGTCAACACAAAATACTTGCGGGTTTTGACACCTTCTTGGAAGGTTAAGATATTCGTATAATTTAGATATTCTTATTTAAATAGCATTTTAGTTATAAATTTAAAAATTTTTTGTAACTCTGATGTAAATTGTAAATATACTAAGTGTAAGTGAATAACTTCACATTTTTTACACTCGAAAAAAATTGTAACTTATGATTAGTATATTCATTTAGTCCATTAATTGACGTGTTATTTCACCGCGGTCAAATGTCAGGATGTCAGAATGACCACTTCGAACAAGGTCATAAAATTTTTACCAAAAATCGTATTATAGTAAAAATAAAACAATTATTAATGCAAGAAAATATATTCAAAATTTGAATTTATTAATATTATTTAATAAAAGAGAAAATGATAAACTGAAGAACATGACTGAAGAAAGATTGGATAAGAAGAGGACAAAGAATATAGTCGAAAGTATGACTGATGAAAGATTGGATAAAAAGAGGAAAAAGGATATAGTCGAAAGTATGAATGAAGAAAGATTGGATAAGAAAAGGAAAAAGAATATAGTCGAAAGTGTGACTGAAGGAAGATTGGATAAGAAGAGGAAAAAGAATATAGTCGAAAGTATGATTGAAGAATGATTGGATAAAAAGGGTAAAAAGGATATAGTCGAAAGTATGAATGAAGAAAGATTGGATAAGAAAAGGAAAAAGGATTTAGTTGAAACTATGACTGAAGAAAGATTGGATAAGAAGAGGAAAAAGAACATTGTCGAAAGTATGACTGAAGAAAGATTGGATAAGAAAAGGAGAAAAGATGTTTCAAGTATGCCAAAACTACGGATTCATAAACGAAAGATAAATCAAAAAATTTCAAAATTTTATAAATGAGTACTGATTATAACGATATTGGTGATATAATTTTACGTGCCCTCATTGTACTGCATTATTTTGGATAGAAGAATTTTCAAAAAAAAATTGTCATTATGGCAAAGTCATACTTCTGCCTTTAACTGATTATAATAATGAATTAAAGAATCTTTTATTCGATTCTAAATTTAGAAACCTTGTATTTTGCTTTTGCAAGTTTTAATGCAAATATTCTTAATGAACATAAAAAAGGAATTTATAATTTGAAAATTCATGGTCAAGTTTGTCATAGTAGTCCTAATAAGATTTTAGCAAAAGAGGGAATTAATCCGCAATATAGTCAAATTTTTATATATGATAGCGATACTGCTAATAATATTCGAATGAAAGATAATAATATGTTCGTATTAAAATATATTATCAAAAATCTTAAAAGAAAATCCATATGCCAAAAAATATAAACATTTATATGATATAACTAATAATAGTGAATTTGATGAGTATAATTTAATTTTTACACGCTGCATAAATTCAAATACAAATGTTTATAACACTCGCAGGACTGGAGAATGTGCAGCATTAATAGTTTCAAAAAATGGTGAAATTCCAGAAATAGCTGATTTACGCGTTTATCCATAAAATTCAGCAGACAATAATGAAACCGTGTTTTTAAATAAACTATCATTTCATGTTGATCCAATGGTTTTTGTAATTTTATGTCTTTCAGGAGATTTAGGCTGGAGTCCAATATTAAAACAAAATTCAAATACTTGTAGGAGATTATCAGCTTTACAGTATTATTCGTATAGACTTGCATATAGAATTAATACTAAATTTAGTCCTATATTATATTACGGTCGCTAAACACAACAATATTTTCTACACGCTTATATTATTATAGAAAATAATAGATTAAATTTCTTTCGTTATAATAAAAAATAATTAAGAATTGAATGTCGTCAAGGATTGATAGACCATGTTGAAAATTGTGCCTCACATAATTCTGTAAAACTTGAAAATAAAGAAAGATTAGGTAATATTTTCATTTTACCAGAAACGTATATTGGCAGTCCAAGACATATGCATCAATTGTACCAAGATGCTATGACTATAAATAAAGAAATTGGTAGACCAGATTTATTTATGACTGTGACTTTCAATCCCAATTGGCCAGAAATTAGCCAGTACTTGCGAAATTCCTTTCAGGTACTACATGTATTGATATACCAAATATAGTAGCATGATTATTTTTTATTAAATTACGTGCTATTTTAAGTGACATATTAAGTGGAAATATATTTGGAAATGCTATTGCACATATATCGCAATGAGATAATTTTTTTTTGTTTTGTAGGGGATTCAGACTGCAGGGTCCCTAATGTAAGAAACGGTTTACACAATCGACCCTTCTCAGGGCCACAATGATGCGTAAGTCCGACCAACAACCTCCTCGCGGTACGCATCGGGTAATGCTGATGTTGGCGGTATTTGACTAAAACATAGGAAGATCTTTAAAATGGCATAACTCGGTCAAAAAAAGTCGTAGAGGGTCGACATTTTTTTAAAATACTCGTTGAAAAGTCTACTTTAAGGTGGTATATGTTGTTTTTTAAAAAATCAAACTATTGTGTTGTTTAAGAAAAAGAAGTTGGTAGGCCTGATTAAGACATAGCTATGTGGCATTATCTCGCAGCTATTTAGGCATTATTTTTTCCTCAAAGTGCACATAATTCCCTACAAAACAAAAAAAAAATTATCTCAATACGATGAAAATTGACCGAGCTACAAGCATTTAAAAAATGGCAATTTTTCTGTGAAAAATCTTGTTGCGATAATTTTGATGCGGAGTGTATATACTATTGAACTTCAAAAAAGAGGATTACATCATGCACATTTATTATTTGTTCTTGATTATAAAAATAAACTAGTGGTAGCAGCGGATATGGTGGAATTTCCGCCTACTAAGAGTCAATGTAAATATTTATTAATTTTTCAACATTTATTCAGTCGGTGAACAGAATTAAAACCTTTAAGAACCGCTGATGGTAAATTAATAGCGCGAGCATTTGACGAATTAATCTTATTTAGGTGGGAGACTCCTGACTATTTGCTTACTGATAACGGCAAAGAATTTGAAAATAAATTTTTGAATGAAGTTTTAGCTGAATATGTGGTTAAACGTGTCACTTCCCGCCCTACCACCTTCAGGCAAACGCCCAACGAAGCAATCGCACGTTGAAAACTATGATTGTGGCGTTTGTCACGAATGATCACAAGACGTGGGATCAACACCTTAATGAGTTTAGGCATGCGATGAATACCGCGATACAGTCGTCAACGAAGGTATCACACGCATTCTTAAATTATGGGAGACACTCCAGACCTGTTAAAAATTTATATTATCTATATAATATTATTAACTTGTAAAATAGATTATTTGTGTTTTTGTATTTTTTTTATTGCTGTCGAGATCTAATATGTAGAGAGATGAGAATCATCTTCTATGTGTGAAAGCGTTGTACCAGTCGCAACTATTTCCAGCATAAATGTTATTCTATATACTCAAATAATAATATATATTCCTAATAAGCACGAAAAAATCTATTACGTACAAACGTACGAACAAAATTTTAGTTCAAGAAACTACCACTAGTATAGTAACAACCTCTAAGCTATACGTAAGAGACTGACTATAGAGTGGTTAGCGGGGAAGGGTGGATGGTACATCTCTTAATTTTACAATCATGGTATGCCGATGTGAAACGACACTGTTTTTAATAATACCTATTTTCAAAAAACCTTTTTCTTTATTATCGTCACCTAAGATTTTGACGTGAGAAATTACCTAATTTTTGGACTTTAGATTAAGATTTTAGAAGTTGTCGTTTTAGATGCAATAAACGTAATAATACATTGTAAAGATGTTTTAATTTTACGTTTATGTTTAAACACTCTGTGTTATTATTAAATATAAATTAAATGTTACAACAAAATTACCTAGCCAACTTAGATGTTCCGTGGTTTCAAGTTTCTTTTTAAAAGCGTCAACTTGTCTTTTAAGTTCACGCAGAGCAAGACACGGTGCTAATGAAGCGACTTCTTGATGATCTCGTAGTTCTCGTTCTAAAACTGCAATTCTTTTCTCCAATGCTCGAAGTAAATCAGCTTCAATCATTCCCGATGATGTTGGATGTGCCCCAATAACCTAAATAAAAATGTGTGTTTTTATTGATGTACATAATTCTTTTATACTAATTCTCTTTCATTATATTTATAATATAATTTAATTTTATTTAAAATATGAAGCTATTTCATATAAAAATTCATTGAAATTAAATTTTTAATACAAGATCATAATTGTTATTGAGAATTACGTAGAAATAATGTTTCGTAGTAAACGAAAAATAGATCGTCTACCGTATCAATTCAATCTAGCACAAGTTGCAATGTGTTTTAGACGCAATAAGTTATACCGGAGATAAATTATACTTGCGTCTGTCGAAGCCAGTTGTCCTTGAATTTCAGACTCGATCAAAAATTCACATTGAATATATCGTGTATATAATACGCACCGTTTAGAAACGATAAACTATTTAATTTATACGTTAATTATATGTGTGATTCTACGATAACTTAGATTAACGGATAGATCCGTTTGATACAATTTTATTTATCTATATAATCTTATACACGCGCTGAAATTTAATACTAATTATTCACATTAACACACACAAAGGACTTGACAACACCCGACGCAAGTATGGGCGCATAAGCCTTATATATGCACCTAACTCACAAGGGGAGTACTTGACCTCCGGGAAACGAATATTATGCTAATTTTGGTATGTCTTTTATGATATAAAAATGTGAAGAAAGCCAAGTTATCTCTTACCAATGGCCACTTTTACGGGAGTTATTCGATATCTAATAATAATATTAGTAAAAATTACTTCTAATTTGATCACTTATAACTCGAAAACAAATAAAGATAGGTACTCAAACTAAAAACCAGAAGAAAGTTGAGTTCAAGTAGATATGTTTTGAAAAAAAATAAGTTCAAATTGCTTAATTTGGAGCATAGTTATGAAGAAAATAAGAAATTGAAGAAATTTTAACCAAAATTTTATTTGAAAAATGTATTGTTTCTTTTGGCCTAATAATCATAAAATTCTTATTTTCTTCATGACTTTGCTCCAAATTAAGCAATTTGAGCTTCTTTATTTTCAAAACATATCTACTTGAACTCAACTTTCTTCTGGTTTCTGGTTTGAGTGTCTATCTTTATTTGTTTTTGAGTTATAAGCGATCAAATTAGAAGTAATTTTTACTAATATTATTATTAGATATCGAATAACTCCCGTAAAAGTGGCCTTTGACAAGAGATCGCTTGGCTTTCTTCATATTTTTATATTATAAAAGACATACCAAAAATAGGATAAGAACCGTTTCCCGGAGGTCAAGTACTCCCCTTGTCAGTCCTCGTATTTTTCCTTTTTTTAATCATTTATTACAACATTTATTTTTATGAAATCTATGACATCCTCAGTTTTCCTATTTATTTATTCTTTAGATTATATCAAGTTTTGACCAAGTTCATTTCCATATATTTAAAAAAAGCTGCGACAAAGAAATTGGTTGTCGATTTTCCTTTTGTTCTCGTTCGACGTTTTTGTTCGACGTTTATATGTATACATGGGAGATGCGAAAGATGGAAAAGGAAGCTATGCTTTCCAGACAATGAGAGAACGCGTACAGGGATAAAAATTTATTGTGTTAGCTGAAATATGACCGTGAGAGGGAGCTTCTATCTTCTTTCATCACATAAGTACATATATCGAAAAACACCTTCTGCAAAGGTGTAACCATTCGCAAGTATGGTGAAATTACCATCACACTTAATATATATACAATAATACTTAAATATATACTTATATATAATGTAATGGTAAGTGATATTATTTACCATTATACGAATGCGGTAGGTAATGATGAGCGCTATATATAGATATAGATACAGCCAACGACTCGAACGGCCGATGCCCGCCCAACAAAAATCGGCAATGCAGGAGAGAGCGTTTGCGCGCGCAGGACGACCGGTACGATAGAGAGATCGTTACTTTAATATACGTACGACGCGGATTGATCGGCGGTCGAGGAACTATCCCGCCCACATATAAATCATAAGCGATAGAGAGAGCGAGAAAAAGAAAGAAAGCTGTATATTCTTGGTGGTTTCCCTGCGATTCGAGGATAATCAAAAGTAAGTGGTACCACTTCTCGCGCGAGCGATAATTATCGCGTATTAATTAATTTTAACGTGATCGTTCGTTTTTTAAGAGAGTTAGTTCGCCTATTCTTTAGTTAGTTCACGTTAGCGTTAGTTCACGTCTCCTTTCCCCTCTTGCGTTGAGCCGACGTTTACGACTCAACCTTGTGACGGAACTCGTCACACAACTATTCGCAGTAAATACAGCATTTAAAACTCCTTTTAAATGTAAGTCGTCGGAACCTTCAGTATGTCAAGGCCAACCGACGACATTTGTTTACGAATATCAAGTGTACAATTACGCGGGCAATAGTACGTAGGGATGAGAGCGCGAGTGTGTGTGTTTCCCAATCTCATCCTTTTTTCGGAAAATTAGGCAATTGCCTAGTTAGTACGTCCCGATCCGCCGCTCGAGGCGGACAACTATCCAGTGCCGATCGTTATAGTGTTTACGGCTAAGCCAAGGCGCGTGTGGCGCAAAAGCCGTCGGAACCCGGATTATCCTCGCGAGGTGAGCCGCGAGTGACATTTGGTGTGTGAGTAGGACGGGAAGTGTGTGAGTGAGTGCGGACGCGGATCGCGGGACACTCGCCGCGGCACACGGCCACCTCTCACCACCGCAGCCGACGTCGGCCTCCGTTGCCCAGGAGGCCAAAGGGACATGGATCGGCTGGGCCATCCACGGGGCGAATCCCCGTAAGTGTGTATTATACTACCGCGCGTTTCCCCCCTTCCCGAATGTATGTGAGTGTGTGAACTCGGAAGTGTATTCGGATACGCCGGTACCCGAATAGCGGAGATCGGAGCAGAGTCAACCGCAGGCGAGGATCTCGATCCGGTTGACTCCCGAGACTTCCGCCCGCGCGAAGTAACATTGTCGCGGCACGAGGCCTGGATGGCCATTTTGTTAAATTACCATTAAAATTGCGACGCGCAATAATTGCACGCGCTAATTAATTATTTAGCATAATAATTATTAAGTTAATAAGTATAATTAATCATTAGGTTTAAGAATCGTAGTATAGTAAGATAGCTTCGCGACTAACACACGTCGTACAACGCGAGTTCAACGACCGCGATATAAACAGCCAAGGGTCATTGACCGATCCCCCACTACTGGAGTGGGGCAACCGCGTTCTGCGCATGCGCGCTCTCGCAGATCAGGTATATAAGGCGCGCCGAGAACCACTGTAACCAGTCTGGATCAGGGGGCCGGAGGAAGCTGGTCGTGAGCTCACGGCCAGACTGAATCCCAACCCCGGTGCAGGCGCACCGTAAGCACACTTCCGTAAACCTTACCTACCGTACCATAACCGCTTCCCGACCGTACCCTCGTGAGCACACGTAGGTTATCCCGAACCGTATTTTCGTATGAACATATACGATAACCGTTAGTTGCGTCCGTTTAGGAAACTAGTTATAAGGTAGCATTGTAAAGTTTGTAAGTCGCGTAGTACTAAGTATTGCTTATTTATTTGATTCTAGATTAACTAAGTTCGCATCCCTATTTATTTTCGAAACGGTGATCCCATTTATTTTCTATTGTACACAACATAGCTTTATAAATATATATATATATATATATAGTTAGTCTTTTACAATTAAATTACGGTATAATTATTTCAATTTCCTTCCCGACCGAATCCTGGAATCTGAGCAAGACCCCGGCGAAGATTCACTCCGGTACAAAATAAATATTATTCTTTTATTGTTTTAATTGTGAGTGTTTATTGTGTTCTCCCCGCTCCCGCCGACTATTCCTTTAATTTTTATATCGTGTCGAGGCAAGGAGGATTGCCCGAATCCTCCACACCGATCGTCCCAGCGAACTCGTGTTCCTGGCGACAGCCCGCAGTTCGCGATAAATTAAATAATTATGTGCGCGGTATTGGGCAACGCAGCCCAACGGTCAATTTTAATTATGAGAATTAATTAAAATCACCGGGTACGCGAATACCACGTCACAACCTTCGTGCGTGTGTCGACCTCAAACGATAATTGTTTTTTCTGTGTTTAGTTGTTATTACATTTCATATAATGAAACTGTTAATTTTTAATTGCATATAAAATCGTATTGATTTACAAATCGAAAACCGACGCATATAGTATTTTCTCCGTTATTCTACGAGTCATATATAAATATACGGACTCTCGCGAACTCACATATAATTTTCTTTCCGCGGTCCATTTCAGGAAAGATTATCATTTTTACCTGTCGTTGTTGGAAATCGAAGTACGATTTCCAAACAACTTTAACGGCAAGTGTGCGGATAGGTAACCGCAGCCGCTACGCGGGAAATATTTGTAAACATCTTATATATAGTTATATATTTTGTTTCAATCATTGAGTACGAGATATCAAGACGGCGATACTATTCAGGTTTGTACGCCACGAACTATGTGATTGTAAGACGGGCAACTCGATGATTTGTCCCCTGGGCTAGCACACCGTTACATGCATGCAAGGCGAAGATGAGCCGGTAAGAGATTATAGTTATTTGCTCGATTGCGATAATGCTTAAGCTCAAGCCTATTCCTGATGAGCGGAGCCAGTTAGATCATCTGTACCGTAATATGCTACCTAAGCTCCAACGGCTATTTAAGAGAGTTGAAACTCGGTCGATCGAGAGTTTCTTACAATTGTCGTTGGACGCCGAGCAAACACTCGAGCGAGAAAAGCTATATCGGCCGCCTCCCGCAGAAGACTTGATGCTGCCTGAATTAGCATATAAGTCGAGGAATAAGAAGCGGCCGAACGCTAAACCCAAGGTAGCAAGCGTAGCCAAGGAAACGAGTGAACCGACCCAACCGGATCTTTTAGAACGGTTCACAAAGATTCTTGAGGAGACGTTAAAATCTGTGAAAACGAGTTGTCATACAGCTGGGGTGAGAGGCAACAATGATGTCTCTCAAAGCAAGAAGACCCACATATCACCTCCTCGTTTCAAGTGGGGACAGAGGAAGGGTAGTCGTAACAGTCCTGATCGACAGTCATCGAATGGTCATACATTAAGAAACGACGAGAAGTCTAATGCTAGAGATAAGGAGAAGCGGAAAGACGTTGTCTCCAAGCCTATAGCCTGCAATACTTGTGGCAAATTGGGCTATACGATTAGGACGTGTCCTGATTGTGCAAAAAACGCACGGGGAAGCGGCTAGAGGGGACAGCCGCTGGTCCCGAGGTTGAGGGAGTCCCCGGAGAAGCGGTATTAATCCTCAAATCTCGAGGCATTCAAGCTGCAGAGAGGCATCAAGAAAACCTGACGATAAATGACCACAAAGAAGTTAGGACGGATCCGGTCACGAGTAAGATTTTAAAAATTACTCCGGAACCGAACCAGCGAGTTTATAGTCCAGAAGATGAGACGCGCTGGTGGTGTCAAATAGATATCGGTGGATACAGGATCCGAGCGTTGTTTGATCCAGGTGCATCAACAACGGTAATGGGTTTAAACGGTTTGCAGTTGGCAACCGCTCTTGGCAGATCTATTCTCGATAAGCAAGCGGGTAGTGCTAAGCTTGCGGATGGTAGCACACACCAGTTGTGTGGACACGTTATGCTACCTTTTACCATTGGTAAAGACACGCGAGAAATACGGGTCGCAATTATGCCGAATTTAGACGCGGAATGCTATCTAGGAGTGAATTTCATTCGAGCATTCCGAGCAGTTCTAGACCCAGATTCCGACTGTTTATACTTCAACGGGTCATCACAATTCTTACAGTTGGAAGTGGCAAGTATTGAGAGTGGTCACGCTTCGTTGTCGTCAGCGGGTGTAGCCGACGCGACAGAAGATGAGCGCCAACAACTGCGTGAACTTCTGGATCAAGTGCTGTCCAGTACTTTGCCAAAAATCGGCCGATCATACGATGTTGAACATCTTATCGACGTCGGTTCAGCGCGGCCGATCAAACAAAGGTATTATCCCGTCTCGGATAAGATTCGAGAGGAAATGCATCGACAAGTTCGAGAGATGCTCGAGACAGGTATTATAGAACCGTCTGGTAGCGGATGGTCCAGTCCGGTGGTGATGGCTAAGAAGGGCGAAAATGCCAGACGTTTTTGCATTGATTTCAGGAAGGTCAACGCTTTGACCAAACCTGATGCGTATCCTTTGCCGTTTATGCAAGATATTTTACGCAAACTTAAGAGAGCCCGATATATATCTACGATAGATATGAACTGCGCCTATCACCAAATACCTCTGCAAATGGAATCGCGCCAGATTACAGCATTTACGGTACCTGGAATGGATTTGTTCCAGTTTACACGTATGCCCTTTGGATTGACAAATATCGGTGCAACTTTCCAACGCATGATTGATCAGGTGATTGGACCTGCTCTCGAACCGAATGCTTACTCTTATCTCGACGATATCATTGTCGTGACGGAGACCTTCGAAGAGCACAAATTGTTGCTAAAGGAGGTGTTGACTCGTTTGACTGAAGCCGGTTTATCGGTAAACCGAGGAAAATGTGTTTTCTGGCAACCCGAAGTAAGATACTTGGGTGTACGGGTCAATCGCGACGGGATAAGAGAAAGCTCATGAAAGGCAAGCCGGTTACTACAATGCCGGGCGAAGAGCTGCATCTTTTGAAGTTGGAAACCTAGTGTGGAAGAAAAATCGAGTCCTTTCATTCAGTGCTCAAGGTATTTCGGCCAAGCTAGCCCCGAAATACGTTGGCCCATATTTGGTAGTTTATAGCTACGGCCCAAATACCGTCAAGATACAAGATGCCCGAGGTAACGAAGAGAAGTGTAACGTACAGTATCTCAAACCGTACTTATCCGAAGATTACGGGGATGAGTACAAAGAAGTAGACGACATCCAAATCAGTCAACCTACGCTGGAAGAGGAACCTGATGATATGGTTCCTGCGAGCGAAGACGTCTCAAACGGCGAGACGCAAGCGAGCGAAGTTCCATGCGAGGAACATGACGGTAATCCAACCAAAAACGCGTTCCCTATTAAACGAGGTAGAGGTAGGCCGCGCAAACATGCTAGGGTCGTTGCGATACCGCGAAACCGTGTGAATGTTGTCTCTAATGTAAGTCACCGTGGAAAAGTTAACTAACAACCGCGAGGTATGACAAAGCAATAGATAGTTAAGTTAAGTTAATGGAAGTCACTCTGAGCTTGCAACGAGTCCCAGACACTCGAGCTCCTCAACGGTATCAACACGGCCGTGGACCAGGCCGTGAAGGGTGAGTTGGAGGAGAGACGTCGGTGGCAGGAGGACCCAGATGCGGTGATCATCGAGGCACGATTTCGGCAAGTCCACCGCCGTCCAGGGTCGGGGCTGAACAGCGGCCCAGGGAGCCGGCGGTCCGGCTCTCCAACCAGCTTCATAAGATTTTTATACTCCCAATGTAGTTCTTTTGAGTGAGTTCATTCATTGTCATACCCGAATCGTTATGTCCTATCCTTCATTCGTATTTCCGGTACAGATACCACATATCCCGTATGCGGAATCTGGCAGGAGGGTGTAATGGTAAGTGATATTATTTACCATTATACGAATGCGGTAGGTAATGATAAGCGCTATATATAGATATAGATTTCATATAATAAATCTGTTTATATTTAATTGCATATCAAATCGTATTGATTTACTAATCGAAAACCGACGCATATAGTTTATCCTACGAGTCATATATCAATATACGGACTCTCGCGAACTCACATATAATTTTCTTTCCGCGGTCCATTTCAGGAAAGATTATCATTTTTACATGTCGTTGTTGGAAATTGAAGTACGATTTCTAAACAACTTCAACGGCAAGTGTGCGGATAGGTAACCGCAGCCGCTACGAGGGAAATATTTGTAAACATCTGATATAGTTATATATTTCGTTTCAATCATTGACTACGAGATATCAAGTCGGCGATACTATTCAGATTTGTACGCCACGAACTATGTGATTATAAGACGGGCAACTCGATGATTTTTCCCCTGGGCAAGCACACCGTTACAATAATAATATATAATAATACTTAAAATAGTAACTTACTAAAATTTTTTGATTCTTAAAAAGTCTTCGCAATAGGAAGTATTGAAATCATAATAGAGTCGACAAGTATTTCTGTCGATTAATGATATATTTTTCAGAAAAGTATATACTACACATAATTTATTTTATAATTTTTAGACCTGTCATGTCATACAACAATAAATAAACAATAGTATTTATAATAACATTCATTTATGCGATAATAATTTCACCAAATTTAATAAAACAGAAATTTTTCTTTTTTATTATTTTAAATTAAATTATATTTGCACCATGCGTTAGTTATGTATTACGGCAGTTTATTCTGATTTATTAATCATGTACGTTGTGAATTGATCGAAGCTATTCATATCATATGAAATAGTAAATAAATTTTGCACTTGATGTAATTGCACAAACACAAATATTAATATTAATCGCTATAATTATGTAAATGCCGCATGAGAAACATTAAACATTATTTAACATAGATTTACCTATTGTCTTCAAAAACTTTAAAATATTTATAAATATATATTATAAGTTCTTGATAATATAAAGCATAGTATAAGCAGTGCTCAGAAATTTTCAAAAATTATTCTTACATCGGGGAATCTATGCACTCGAAAGAACGTGCTGCGACGGAAGGGGGATGAAATCTCTTCAGAATAAGTTATATTTTTTTGCCACTGATTGCAATGCGGAGTGCTCCGCCAGATTTTTGTATACAACTTCCTTCAGATGTCAGGTGTTCGAACAATTTTTTTAAACAGAATTGCACCCCTTGTCGCTGATAAACTGACTGTAATAGTTTTTTCGAGTGAAGTCCTCTCTCCGGCCCTGCAGTGTGTATCACTTTTGCGTAATTAATCGACATTCTACACGTGAACATCCCGCCCGGTTTAGCTCTTCAAGCTAAAGACTAGCTAGAACCATCAGGTAGTTATTCCTGACTGGGAAATTTACAAAGTTTTGATGCGGATCGGAAATACTACCCGGTATTGGTCTTGATGGTTGCAACGCGAACGTGATCATCCTGTCTACGATGAGTTAGCACCAAACATCCCAATGGCCATCTTCCTTGTCGGAGTAGTAATGGGTCGATGATCAAAACTATATCTATACTTATACTTCCACCAAAGTGAGAGGCGAAATTAGTTTTTACTCAATTTCAGTTTTATGAAGCATAACTCGACGCTCTATGTCAGCATCGTGAAAAGTCGTCGCATTATCGCTCCATATTTGGAGGGAAACCCATGCTTACTGAAAAATCTTTGGATAGCACCTAGAGAAGCAGGGGATGTTAAATCGCTCAGTACTTTCCAACGGACCGCTTTAGTGCTTAGGCGTACAAAAACAGCAATGTATCCCTTTATCAAACCAGCTAACAGCGACACAAGGATCAATGATGAAACGTTCTTTTCTTCTGCCACCGATGATCCATGCCCGGGTCATGGCAAAATAAGACGTAAGAGTGGCTCCATCGTGGAGCATTTTCTAATGTGCTCATCTCTAATCTGCCTCCCCACAGGATATTATTCTAAATACATCCGATTTGATGGTGCCATGACCTATCTTCTCAGAAACAATCCATCCCAATCAGGTATGTTGAGCCGTTAGTTCTTTTCGGATTCCGTTTGAAACTTTTATAAAGCGAAGAACCATATAAGTCGGCAGATATTAATAGATCGATTTGTGCGACCCACTAAGTAATAATAAAACCATTTCAACACCGTGTTTGTGCACCTAATTCTACGTAATTTATGGATTTGTGGATATGAATATGATCCAAATAGTTATCATGCGCATTTCAATAGCCCATCAAATATCAGGTACCCCAAAAGTGATGTCTGAGTATTGTAACCTCTGCAAAAACCCGCCTTTCTAACTGCCTAAGCGTTCTTGTAATTTCGAAACCTCACAGAGCTTAATAGTCGATCTAGTATCCGATCATGACTTAGCTCTGCTCGACTTCGCCAGAGGGAACAGCAAGGTTCTCTTATAATAATCGGGAAAATAACCTTTCAACAGTAATTCGTTAAACCCGGAAGTTAAATTCAATGTTAATTCGGGCTCCAATTACTTGAACATCCGCACCGACAACCCATCCATAACCACCGTCTTTGACTTTGCTGTAAAGAGAACACACTGAACTCCTTTAGGGTTAATGCTACCAAACTTAAACCTTGAAGATGTTAAATGATCATTATCAGGAAACTGGCATAATCTAGGAAAGATGGTGTAAGTAATGAAATTTGATTAGAAACAGACACATAGTATACATTTAATTGCTGAGTGGTGAAAATTTTTAGTGGTAAAAATCTAAATTTAGAGCCCACCAGGTTTCATAGTTCTCTCGAATTTGCTTTAGGATCAACTGTATTCTTTAATTTGTCAGAGAGATATTTGTGCTTGTTGCTATGAAGTATATTAGATATTTTACTTCCTAGAACTTTATATTTCTCATAGTCTTCAATTCGTTTAGAAATTTGAAAAATTCTCTAAGTTGAATTCCAAGATCTGATTAAATCCCTAACTTTAGTCGTAACCTACTAGTTTAGCTGGTGTCAGTGTATCAAAAGTGGATAGTGTCAACACAGAAAAATGAGATATAATACACGAGATACAAGGAATTTGATTTACAAGTGCTGAGTTGTGTGAGCACGATCATGGTAGATGAGGATTATGAATTGTGAATAATAAATTCGGTGATGACATGTAAGTAGAATGATCGTTATGAACTATGGATAATAAATTAGGTGATGGTATGCAGGTTATATAAGTGAAGTTTGCATAGGAATTTGAATACAAACGTGTTTGTTGGCTAGGCGACTCGTTATGGCTAGGATTAGAAAACCAGAGTTAAAAATACTTGTAAACAATGAAGCTAGATCGTGTTGATTGATCCCCTTCAAACCTCGCGACCAACACCGTTTTACAGCAACCCGCTTTCTACAAATTTGAAGATAATTTGTTATAAAATCATGCCCCGCTGCAAAAGGAACCGAAAACATGAAGTATTTGTAATCAGGTAAAGGATCACGAGGCAAGAAGTGATCAAGCCATATGTAAGATGAGCTTGCAAATGTGCTGCTAAGTTAGCTAAGTTTGCTCTCATCATGGTTGTAGCACCGCCTGCAGACTTCATGTCAGTGACGGAGCATAGACATAAAAGGTAGGATATCAGATAGTACATTGAACAGTTTAGACGGATAGATTGCAAAATTAAAGAAATTGATTTACCAACGACTTTTAGTATTAGAAATTTGGGTGAATTGGAAAATATTTTGTCCGAGTGCGCTAAAGTAACAATTTTGGACTCATTTATCATGTATACATGTATGCTTATAAGCAGTTACATCTCACCCTCGTCACCCAAAGTTTCTAATGAAGTAAAATGTGACTTAAGCCTATTTACATTACAGTAGAAAAAGGAAAATAAATCTAAGTGAGAATTGGTTGCCAGACCAATATCCCTTCGTTGAGAATACCTAGGATCACTTAGGAACAGAAGAGAGAAGCTCAGCCTCAGAAATAATTTTTGTCAAGGGCTCTATTCTTTCATTTCTAATAATTTAAGTTCAAGTAGATATGGTTTGAAAAAAGCTTAAATTTCTCATTTTGGACCAAAGTTATGAAGAAAATAATAAATTGAAGAAATTTTAACTAAACTTTAATATGCAAAATTTATTGTTTCATTTGGCCTAAAATTCTTTAATTTCTTATTTCCTTTATAACTTTGCTCCAAATTGAGAAATTTAAGCTTCTTTTTCCTCAGACCATATCGACGTATCGTACAAAGAAAAGCTCAACTCAGATTTTGTAATGTTATTTTAAATGGGAAAATCTGAGTTGTGCTTTTCTTTGTCCGAGGCGTCGATATCTATTTGAACTCAATTTGAGAGAATTCTTTTTATACCAAATATCCTATAAATTACTCTCTGCGTTTGTGGTATTTCAGTGTCTGAAGCGTAAGATGTTTCGTGATAGTTGGCAGGTGTGTTTCACCCATTTTAAGGTCAAAGTAATCTAAACTCCCAAGCTCAATACCCCAGAGGAAAAAGTGAGTTGTGACGCATGGAGTATGATTGATTCTTTGGATTTCATTTAAGTTAAAGGATTTTGTATATTATACAGACCCCAGAAGCATTACCATTTCAAACAACATCTTATAGAAAATGATGATAGATCCGTGTGTCGTCAGCGTAGATCATATATTTACAATACTTCATTATACTGGGAAGGTTATATAAATAGCGATCAACTATTCAGAGCTGTTGCCTGTGCGATTTACGTTGACTTCATGTTGTTCCCGAATATCCTTGGTGACGAAAAAAAGTGCAATCTGTGTGTTATGGCCCTTTCTAAAGCCTGTTTGACGTTTAACCAAGGGTTTATTCTGTTCAACGTGGACCAGTAGTGGTCTTTAAGCAAATTTCCCTAATGAATTAGATATCTTTGATAGATGTAAAATGAACCTTGTGTCGGGTGGAATTTTCAGCTCCTTAACTTTGGCTATAGGTAACAACAGGGCCTGTTTCCAGTTACTGGGAAAAATAGACTTAGATAAAGATGGGTTGAATAATTTGTTGATATGTAGAATAACTACGGATGAGACTATTTTTAGCATTTTAACAGTAATATCAAATCGAACTGACTTGGAGGAGGCTTCTTTAAGAACCTTTAAAATGTCACAGTTGTTTACCTGTAGGAAGTTGAGTATAGTAACATATTAATAAAATATTACTTATGTCGACTGTAGTATAACTAAATTAATTAATATTTTTATCGGTCTTACAGTCAATTATATGATATAATTATATCATATAATTGACTGTAAGACCGATAAAAATATTAATTAATATAGTAACATATGATCAGTATTAATATCCAAAATGAACTTTAAGATAATGTCGGTTACACGTGTTGAGACAGCGTTAGATACAGTTGTATAATGCCTGTTTAGGGTGTCGGACAAGAAAATTTCGGTGGTAATGAAAACCTCTGTTTAGCCAGTTTTAACTTATTTATTTCACGCCATTTGAATTTTAGGTTGTTGGCCTTGTTTGATTTATCCTCAAAGTATTTATTTATTGAGGTGTCGAGTTTATTAGACGCTACTTTTCGTAGTTATCTATATCTTTGGATGTCGGTTGACCTCCGATAAAGTAAAGCAACTTTTATGCCTTATTTCGCGCACAAAAGGTAGGTCGCAAGTTATTAGTCACCCACAGTTTCCGCTTGTTTTTAAGCAGGACATTATTCATGGGCGCCAGAGCATTAAAGGATATAATAAAGGTCGTTTCAAACGCGTTAATAGCAGACTTAATTGAATTGAGGTTGGTGCGAGAAACATTTATATCTATATTATTGGGAGAGTCCTCAATGCTACTAAGGTTTTTTTATTTGTATTTTAAGGTCTGAATTGTTGATGTCGCTGACGTTACGGGTTCTTATGGTAATTTGATGACACATTGGAATGAAGATGAAATATTCAATCTCAATAAAATATTTGAATACAGCATGCTGAGCTGGTTAGGATAGTAATAGGTGGAGTGCAGTAGACTCAATCTCTGTCTTTAAATAATTTTATGCACTATTTGTAGTGTCCAAACTAATAATTGGATCTCCAGTAATGATTATCTGAGAATACTGAGATTAAAGGTCAGATATGATATCGAAGACGTGACTAGGAAAGGAGGTGTGAGGTCTTCTGTACAAAACTATGAACAATAGTTTAGTATTAGAAAAATTTCAATAATTATAAATAAAGGCGAATTATCGAATTCTGGATCACTGTGGCTGATGTCAGTGCTAGAAAATAATATCGTGAACATAAGCGCCCACGCCACGACCATCCTTTCCTACTCTATCTAATCTATAAAATGTAAAACCATCAAGTGCCACAAGCGAATCTTGATCAACATCCGTAAGAAAAGTCTCCGTAATCCCTATTAAACCATAATTTTTCTCAAAACAGAGAGTTTCCAAAAGGTTAAAATTATTTTGAGGCGATTTATGTTGATGTGCACCATAGATATTCATTGTTTTCCAGGACATATTGAAATTCGAGGTTGCCTAATTTGACCTCATAGATTTACATCGTCTATAGTGTTAGACATTTCATGACAATGATTGGAAGATTGTAAAGTTCTTTTTCTGGTAAAAAGGGTATAAGCGGTAACTTAATAGACTCACACACACACATACACACACACATAGACAATGAGATTACGTATGATAGGTCACAGATATCATCTCTCTTTAGCTACAATTTTGACTTTTTTCTCTAAAAGATATCTCTCTTTTTGGAGCATATGGGGAAAACGAAGATTTTACTCCCTCCACCTGTCCCAAAGACGGAATCAGCAGATTGTGTTTTTAAAGATGCAGTTTTAGATAAAATTAAGTCAAGAACCGTGGGAAAAGACAATTTAATAATTATTGCCCACGCGGTGTTCAAGTTTTGAGGAGGGGCATCATACGATGTACTTGATCGCCCTGATTTCCAAGGTCTAGCTGTAATACCGTGAGAGCCAAGACTTTGGAGTTCGATGACACAAAGAATTGCGGTGGATTATTTGTTGTAAAGTAACGGTTAGGCCTAGAAGACCTGATATTTTAATATTGTAGGTATCTACAATCACTTTGTTACTACTACTCGATTTTAGTTCAGTGCATAACTCCGCTATCTGAGACTGCAAAGACTTGTGAGTGTCGGTATAAAGTTTTTCTGTATTGGCAAATTTATTATTCAAGTTATTTCCATAGTTAACAAACCAAGTTAACGGTGATCAGTCGCTGGTCTGTGTTTTAGGTATGACGGTTAAGTGGTTTGATCTCTTCTTACATTGTTTAAACATTTTGGAAAATATGGGCAAAATAGTGGAAGCTTTTTTTTACTATTATGGCTAGTAAGGATTGACGGTCCTGACTTCATAATACTAGAGCCAACCACGCTATTAAGCTTGATCGCATTAAAGTAAACATTCGAAAAGTAAGATTTGCCACAGTCAATTTGTTTTGGATTAGGCGAACTCATCGGGTGAATGCAGCTTAGATGTAACAAACGTTTAATTACTGAGCATTCTATAAATTCACCACAGTTTAAATCAATGTTGTCTCCGCATAGTTTGCACAGCTGGTTCACCATTACACGTTAAAGATCGTGATTTAGATCACAATTATTAACATGAGCGTAAAAGCTACGAAAGAACTGCATACTAGACAGAAACTTAGATAACTAGTATGCTACGCTTAAAATTATCGACGCAGTAAACATTCTTACAACCTAACCTTTTAAACTTAGGAATCAAAAGAATGTTATTAAAAGTATATTTTACCGACACAGTTTTAAAAACACAAACGCTCTATCTTCGGTAAATATTCGTCTATCTCCTTCACAGCTGGCTTCTTGAACCACAGATATCGGAACTGCTAGTCATCCCGTTCATATTGAGAATCAATGTATAAGGCATAAGAAGTAGTAAGAGGCGGCAAAATCGGAGAATTTTCTCACGGCTTATAAGAGATGGTACGAACCAAATTAATTATGTAAATACATAAAAGTCTCTATGAGGACCACCATCTGCAATAAATAAGCCTCCGAAGAGTGCAAAAAACCTTTGTAAATAATCTCGTACGCTTACCCAGAGAAAGAGAGAAAGAGAGATTTGATTTGATTTGATTTGAAAACTTTATTTAGTTTTGGGGGTTAAATCACATTATAAAAATATATACTGTCATATATTGTTTAATTAAATTAAAAATAAAAATAAAAATAAATACACAACATTATGCTTATATATAAAGAACATAAATAAATGAATAATAAAATAACATTAAAACGGAGGTAAAACATAAACAATAACAGTATAATAAAATTAAAAAATTAAACAAAACTAGTTATATATACAAAATAAAAACTTAATAATAACTAATAATAAAAAAAGTACATTTGATAGTATGATGCGCATGATAGTCTATAAGTATAACATAAAAGCACCTCGCGGTGACCATTCTAACGGAATGATAGGTGTACAAACTACAAACTCACGCACCACCCTTGCTAACCAAGCTGCTTTGTCGAGACTAAACAGATGAATGGAAATGGATTTTTTAAAGGAATTAAGAGATAAATGATCAAATGAAATTGATGAAAGGTAATTTAATAAACTTGAGGCAGTAAGGAATTACTAAGTGCTTCAGCTCGAGGAGGAAGATAGGAGAGGCATTTGGGAGGATGACAATAATAAGGTGAGTTACGAGAAATTATATTAAATGCTAGTAAACCTATGAGGAGAGCCCGCCTGGACTCGACTGACAGCTGTTTCAATGTCAATCTGCATGGAGTAATATGCTCCCGCCTAGATAAATTTCTCCATACAAATTTGACGCAAGTATTGAGGATGCGCTGGAATGTCAGATTTCTAGTTTCATCTAACTAGGAGAGGCCACGGCCTTCGGATCACAGATCTTAACCAAACTCTAGGATATGTTCCTCCCGACCCCTAACGCATTAATTTACCCAACTTATGGCTAACAAAAGTCCATTTAGTAAAAAAATTACTTCTACTTTGATCGCTCATAACTTGGAGACAAATAAAGATATATACTCAATCCGAAATTTAAAAGAAAGTTGAGATTAAATAGATGAAATTTAAAAAAAGAAGCTCAAATCGGTTAAAAGATCCTTGGCTTGCTTCAGCTGCGTATTCTGCTGAGCCTCTTTCTTTTTGCCCTTGCATACTACAGTATCCCAGTCAGGAACCTTTGACTGGTTCCCACTGGTCTTAGGAACGGATAACTGAAGCATTTGCTGGCCCATTTTTGTTAGTGGGCTGCTTCGACCCCTTCTTCCCTTTCTCTGGCTGATGCTGAGGTGGTGAGGGCCTTTCCCTCTCCACCGGCCTCCTATGACGCTCTTCAGCGCGGAAGATGGACGACGATTGGCACATTCCATCCTTACGCGCATCTGCCATTTTAATTTTCGGCGCTATCGCACCCACCATTCGGGTCAATACAGGACGAAGAAAATAAAACCCCCGTGTCAATGATAACACAAGAAGAGTTACCAGAAATATTAGAGATATTAGCATCCTTAGAAATTCAACTAGACGAGGTAGTCTATAATAATACATAAGAGAAAGTAAAAGAAATAATTATGGACCTACAACAGGACTTTGATGAAACTTATTGCGGAGTAAATTTATCGATAAAGAAAAACCGATTAGATACATTTAAATATTGGCCGCATGCCTTTATTTCAACCGAGGATCTAGCAGAAGCCGGATTTTATTATACAGGAGAGAACGACAAATTAAAATGCTATATATGCGGTGTAGGAATACGAAAATGGGAATAAACGGACTAGCCTATGCAAGAACGTCGTAAATGGTCGCCGAAATGTGAATTCATTACAAAGAAAGAACGAGCTGAAGACTGTTGTGGAATCTATGACATGGAAAAATTGAGCAAAATAATAAAAGGTTCGGAACATGCCAGTTTATCGAAAGATCTTAAATACAAAATTTGCAAACGTAATCCAATAGAGGGAATATATCTTCCATGCAAACATGCCTTAAGCTGTTTAACTTGTTATATGGAAACAAAGGAATGCAAGATTTGTAAAAGAGCAATATCGGAATGGTTAAACATATACTTAGTAACAAAAAGAAGAGGTCGCTTCACAATTGCAGTAAATATTATAATAAGTATAAACAAGAGTATAAAATATTAACAAACACACATTATATACAAGTATATACACTAACTAGCTAGAGTAAATACAAACAAAAAACTATATGTATACAAAATGAAAAATAATAAAGACTAACATAGGTGTAGAACAGTAAGGAATATTTATTTCTTTCCCTAACCATATATAGAAATAAAAAAAAACAAAACAAACATTTATTGTGGTAAGCAGATTAAGAAATGTAAATAACGTAAAAGAAAAATAAGAAGAAAGAGTAATATGTAGAAATACTAATAAGAATAAATAAGTATCCATAAAAAAAGATAGAGTTTGTGACATGGCAGTTTGTAATGCATGTCACTTATAGACTATATTCGTTGGTTGTAAGAAAGCATTCCAAAGTCTCTTATAAGGAATAAAGAAGCGTTCACTCGGAATCTAGCTAAGCCAGACCATGAAGAAAGAATTTGGACTTTTAGTTATTGACATGCGCACACACACAAACGCTATTACAGCAAATTTTCTAATTCCTTTGAAAACCTTGCAGCTCCTTAAAAATCCTTTTAGCACCTTGGTAGTCCTTCTAGATCTTTGAAAGTCTAGCTTTGAAGATGATGACCAGCTATGTATAACGCCGATCTGTACCAAGTCCGTATATTATTGTACTCGAGCTTCTACCAGTAAACTGCACTTAAAATAGATATTAAAAACAAGGACAAATTCGACATTAATTTGAGTTTAATATAAGGAACAATTATCGCTTGATTGGTTTTCAAGCTGTTCCTGTATACGTTATTAATGTCGAGCTTCCAGAATGGCATGTTGATTGTAAGGTGCGAGAAGGAGAGAGAGAGAAAGAGAGAAGTTGCGCTATACACACAGTATACGCGCGTCGGATCGGCCGAGTCGAGCGGACGAGATGGGACTGTTGTGTCAAGCGCATGCGCGCGGACTCCCTGCTCGGCTCAACACGACGAACTCGGTGATTCCGAGTCGGGCCGTCGAACGAGACGTTGAACATAGATTTTTCTTAGTTATTACCGAGAGTGGTTATTGTGTATTAATTGTTTCCTTTCGAGCATCTACAGGTGAGAATTCCTGCCTAAACTCCCTGTTTTCCAGCTTCCCGTGAAAGCTGTGATTTGTGCGTGTGTGTGCGGTAATCGCGTGTGCTAAATATATAAATTTTGCCGCGTGAACGCGGCTGGCGACCGTGACTAGTTTATTCGTTTATTTATTGTATTATTATTATTTTATTAATATTAAATTATCTAGCTACAAATAAAAGTGTTGTTATTTTATGATATGGGAGCCGTTCACCCTGATCCCCAGTGAACGTGTTTTAAGTTAAAGTTAAGTTTAGTTAATCTAAATAAAAAAATAATAGAAAACAAATAGAGAAAAATATAAAAAAAAGGGGGAAGAAATGTAAAAAGAAGGAATATTACAAGCGCTGTCGGGAACGAGGTTTGGATCCCCCGTAAGGTACGATGTGCAGCGCAATTCAAGCCTAGTTGCTGCGCTGAGCTGTGAGAGCATTGGTTGGCCTCGTAAGAGTTCGGGACACTCTCCGACTCGAGCCTCGCGAGTTCGGCGGGGCTGATCATCCGTTCCATTGTCGACGTTTCGATATAAACTCTCTCTCTCTCTCTCTCTGGCGCGGTGAGTACACAGTCATCTTTCTTACAACTCCGTATTCTTCGAAAAATTTTGTATTCACGCAAGCAACTCGAGTTCTAGCAAAGCAAAGACTGGACGTTCGCTGTCTGCAGCTTGTACCTTTTCAATTAGATACATTTTCTCTGTAGACGGTAGTCTAAAATAAAGCAATTCAAAATACAAAAATATTTGGAGGTTAGCCAGAGGAGGCTACAAGCGGTGGAGTTTTGGGCAGTTTTACAACGTGGATCAACATCGCAAAAATCACCGTGCGAAAATGGCAACGCCGCGCGGCTGCTTTGTCTGTGGAAATCGACTGACACGCAAGGACTGATTGGCGGAATCCTGTTCTCAGATTTCCTGAGTTGGGAGAGGGTGAGTGACTCGGCCCCCAATTCCGAGAGTTCGAATTTTACCTCCTGCGACAGTGGAGGAAGAGGATTGCCACTAGTGCGCCTCGAAATCGAGTTGTTTCGTCGAGCCTATGTCGGCGATCAACTGTTTAACATGCGATATTTCTTGGTTACTAACACGCTTGGTTATCGAAAATATGCCGTTAACGCTTATGCTATTCATCTGGGCGACCTCGTCAAGGGAGACTCTACCTAGGGATGAAGGGACGGCCGCTAAATTAAAGTAGACATCCTTCGGGGTGTACTACGTGTAATGTCAAAATACTGAGGCGGGCCTTCGAGGTCTGCCTTGGGGCACATCCGCACCGAAGTAGTTTCTCATCCAGACGAAAGTTGCTGGGATGTCTCATAGAAGGGTGTCCCTTTCATCAAAATTCTCTTCGTATAAAGTCAGTAAGTCGAGTTGTGATACACATCCGAACTGAAGACTTTGCGTTGAGTGAGATGTTAAAAAAATCCTTGTTTGTACGCGATTTTTCTCTATTTCAAGGGATTTTTCGAACGGTATCCCTTGGAAGGCTTGTAGAAGGATTGTCTTTTGGTTTGTACGCTTTTTTCTCTTTCAGGGGATTTTTGAACGGTATCCCTTACAGAGTTCGTGAAGGGAGTGACGAATGCTTTACCCTTCACGAACATTCGAACGTTAGGCTACCTACCGCAAAACCTCCCCGGGGATCCGGGGAGTAATAGGGAGGCGTGCTTCGGCATGTCGACAGTTGGACCAGGATGACTTTACTCTGGTACGCAGGGACTGGGATCCGAGCCCCACGTTGGCGTACCTCTGAGTTGAAAGTGAAACGCCAGCGTGTCCCCAGTATTGGGTTGGACTCTGCGGGGTGTGTGGTTGCAAGCAGGCTTGACGGGTGAAGCGATCTGATCCGGATGCTGCTTATGTTCGAAAGCGGAAGACGGCGGGGAGCTAAACACCGCCGCATTCATACCGAGAATTACGACTCTAGGCTAGCCCTCGTAAGGCGGTGGGCCATAGTAACGAGTTTCGGTACACTTAGTGGCCTCTCATCGAGGTTAATCGATGCCATGGAGGCCTTCATGAGAGTTATACTTTTTGAACGCATCGGGGAAGCTTTAGGCACCAACGCCGACAAGGGAAACCGATTAACTGTGAAGCTTGTTGACGAAGGCTTCCGGGGCAGCAAATATAATATAATTAGATGCACTAACAATGTCCACATTGAAGCGAGGGTCTGTATTGCATAAGAATAATTTTTTTCCCCTTTTCTTTTTTTTTCTATCTCGCTATAACAGTTCATTATGCTGCAACTATTAATAGACTAAGCAAAAAAATATGTAAACTAATGTATAACTCTTAATCAGTATTTCAGAAAAATATGTAAGCATTCAAATATTATCGAAGAAAATTGTAACTTTTGTAAAAAATATGGCTACGAGAACAAAAAAATACAAATAACATATATTTTTAACATGAATTGATGTATACTAAAAATTAGGAGTAAAAACTAAAGAAGAATAAATTCTTTATCTATAGAAAATACATTAAATAATAATTATACAATTTTTCGGAATATCTCGAATAAAAATTGTAATAATAAAACCCTTTTTATTTTTAGCTTCTATTTTGATAGGTGAACTATATCAATACTGTTAAACTGTTTGAAATAATGTAATAGATATATGAAAAATAATAACAAACGAAATTGAACTACGAAAGAAATAATTGTAATATGGTTTATAAAGTTCACCATAAGAAATAAAGAATAATTAATCGAAATAATGTTTATAATTTAAAATTAAGTATGATATCTTATGCCAAGAGAAATAATAATATAATAATAATATTGATTAACGACGAGGGCGTCGTTTCTAAAAAGGGGGGGAGTTGTCGCGTCCCGACGAAAATTATATTATTATTTTTCGTAAAAAGTACTGCGTAGTTTAGAATAAAATTACGGCGTAGAAGAAAAACGAAATAAGGTTGATAAAGAATAATTCTAAGTAAATGCAGTAATAAAAAATATAATTTCTAGAGCTAAGGGACAGATTAATTTACGAGTGTTTCAAACGAAAAAGAGACTAACAAGGAGAGCGTCAGGCCTGCGGGAAACGGATCTTTACCAAACTCTAGGACATGATTTCTACTATAAAAATATGCAGAAAGCTGAAGATCAGTATGCCAATGCCATGTTTTACGGACTTTATAAGCAAAAAACGAAAAATTTCGCAAGAAATAGTCTTGACTTTGGTTGCTTATAACTCAGAAAAAAAAAGAGATATGCATTCAAACTTAAGTCCAGAAGAAAGCTGAGATCAAATAGATTGGATTTAAAAAAAAAGAAGTTCAAATAGTTTAATTTGGTTGAAAGTTATGGAAGAAAGAAGAATAAGAAGATAATTTAGCTTGAAAATCAACAGATTTTTTAATTCAAAATATTCGTCAAAAAATCGTTAAATTTCTATTTCTTTCATAACTTTCAACCAAATTAAACTATTTGAACTTCTTTTTTTTTAAATCCAATCTATTTGATCTCAGCTTTCTTCTGGACTTAAGTTTGAATGCATATCTCTTTTTGTTTCTGAGTTATAAGCAACCAAAGTCAAGACTATTTCTTGCGAAATTTTTCGTTTTTTGCTTATAAAGTCCGTAAAACATGGCATTGGCATACGGAACTTCAGCTTTCTTCATATTTTTATAGTAGAAATCATGTCCTAGAGTTTGGTAAAGATCCGTTTCCCGCAGGCCTGACGCTCTCCTTGTAAGTAGAGTTGAAGATATTATTCAAAGCCAATACGCATATAAGCGGGATCGCCGATAGTGAGATCGAAACGAAGGGTTGCGCAAGAGTTTTTTTTGTACTGCAATTTAATCACGCACATCTAACGGCCCAATCGGGTGCAAGCACAGAAAAATCGAGAACTACTTACGCAATTTCTATCTAAGGCAAAGCGTACGACAAGGACAGATGCATAGATTTTTAGGGTATATAAAGAGGACCCAGAACAGACATAGCCACTACTAATTTTTCATCTAAAGCTTTCGTAAGGCGAAGCTGTGGTAGTCAATTCTTTGATTTTCATCCGTGGGCGTGGCTCTGCTACTCGGACTTTAAAGAAATACGCATTCAAAATCAAGAGAGATCTTGTATTTGAGGATCAAGACGCATCGTTGACATCTACGAGCCATAGTCAAGGAACTACGACTTCGACATCTGGCAATCATCAGACTCCGAAAGCATATGCATCCAACGTCGACGCCCGCAAGTCTAGCAGGATATTACCCAGCAATTTGACACCGCTATCCACGTTCGAGGCGGACCTTCGTTCCTCACCTTACACACATATATATATATATATATATATGGGAGATTCCATGTGAAGTGATCCAGTTAAAAAATAAAATTTTGTTTTAATGTATGGAATCAGTAAAAAACTACTTGAATAGAGTGTAGCTAAATTTTTAGACCTGAATTTCAATTAGTACCAGAGTTGTAGCCAATCAAAAAATCGAATTTTTTGAAAAAATTGACTTTTTGGCCATGTTTATCACTTAATAACTCAAAATCTAACAACTTTTTCTTATATACATTAAATTTGAAAAAGTTTATTAATTTCAAGAAGAATCAGTTCACATATTTCATTTATTTTATTTTAAAACTTTGAATATAGTTATAATCAATAAAAACCTTTAAAGTAAAAAAAAGGGTTGTACGATCAAAAATATTTTATCCATCCAAAAATCTAATTCATCGATGATTAATTACCTTTAAAATAATGCAAAGTTTGAGTGCGGCAGAGCAGTTCAGACAAAGTTATGGTGTTTTTAGTCAAATTTCATAAAAAAAGAGAGCGAATGCATTTTATGAAGAAAACAGACTAACCGTATACTTGCATTCAAACAATATGGCACTATTATTCCTCAATTTACTAAAATATACTATTTATTGTTAGTCACTGATACATTTTAATCTCTAAGTTGCTTACAAACACAAAACAGTAAGTATAAGCAGTTATACCTGTTATATAGTTGGATAAATACCTGAAACTTTTTATAATTCCAATAAATCCAATTATATAACAGGTATAACTAAAAGTATCAGACTTTTTTTGTTTTTTTATGTTATTTAACGTCGCTCTATTTATGCTGCCAGGGCTAATCAGCGACGGAGGTGAACGGTGTGTCTGTAAACAAAGCACATGTAGTTGAAACAGTGGTGCTTGTGTCCATCGGAAGATATCATCGGTCACTGTAATTAGTCTAATAATTACAGTTTCCTGTCCTCCCGCTGGAACCACCGCGATCCTCTTTACATCTTCGCGTCCCTAACGTTCCCTATAGTTCAGATGCCCGTGCCTCTCACGCACTGACAAGTGTCAAGTGCACGAAACGCACGCGCACCTGAACTGGCGTCACATTATAGTGACACGCCGAGCCACTGAGTCGCGGTGTTCGAAAAATGCACGTGAAAAAATTTTCAGAGGTACACGTCTGGGATCGAACCCATGACCCTCGGTGTGAGAGTCGGGAGCTCTACCCATGAGCCACCGCGGCTCTAGTATCAGACTTAAATAACAACTAAATAAAAGTATCAGTAACTAACAATAAATACTATATTTTAGTAATATTGAGGAATAATAGTGCCATATTGTTTGAATGCAAGTATACGGTTAGTCTGTTTTCTTCATAAAATGCATTCGATCTCTTTTTTTATGAAATTTGACTAAAAACACCATAACTTTGTCTGAAATGCTCTGCCGCACTCAAACTTTGCATTATTTTGAAGGTAATTAATCATCGATGAATTAGATTTTTGGATGGATAAAATATTTTTGATCGTACAACCCTTTTTTTTACTATAAAGGTTTTTATTGATTATAACTATATTCAAAGTTTTAAAATAAAATAAATGAAATATTTGAACTGATTCTTCTTGAAATTAATAAACTTTTTCAAATTTAATGTATATAAGAAAAAGTTGTTAGATTTTGAGTTATTAAGTGATAAACACGGCCAAAAAGTCAATTTTTTCAAAAAATTCGATTTTTTGATTGGCTACAACTCTGGTACTAATTGAAATTCAGGTCTAAAAATTTAGCTACACTCTATTCAAGTAGTTTTTTACTGATTCCATACATTAAAACAAAATTTTATTTTTTAACTGGATCACTTCACATGGAATCTCCCATATATATATATATATATATATATATATATATATATATATATATATTTGGGTACTTAAGGTATATTCTTTTCGGCTATCTATACACTTGTATTATTCGTAAAGGCAAACCTGACATTTTATGTTATTTCAATTACTGAACCAACCGTTTTCTCTTACAACAATTATTATTTGATACTGCAATTTATTTATAATAATTCTTATTTCGATTATTAATTATCAATGTTTATAAAAAAATAACCTTGTGTATATTTAATTCGATAATTTGTTAACGTGTTCGCAGAACAATTGTTTATTTAATCAAATTTAAAATTGTTATTTGACTTAAAGAATTTTATGCAAATGTTAATAAAATAGTGTAATTTTATTTGTCTTTGTCCATTAAAAAGCTAGAAAAATTTAGTTACACATGTTCATTTAAAAGAATACGTTATATTATTATGTTAACAAATTTAAATAAATAATGCATGATTAATACGAAATAAAACACATATTATTTTATTTATCCTACATTATACCCTACATCTCTACTCTCAAAATAACTTCGCTCGCTACTCCTGGAGACGTAAGGCTAGTCCTAGTCAAACAAGAGCGAAAGAAACGCGAATGGTTTATTAACCATTTGCCTTCTTGTAACATTTTTTATGGTAATTGGTGCAAGTCTGGACGTGACAGTAACCCAGCTTTCAATTCGGATATAGTACTTCGTACACTCTGAATTTCATTTTGTACAATTTTATGTAATGTGTCTAGATTAAGGACGTCCGAATACATCGATACTCATTTTGAAACTAAGCTCAATTCTAATTGTATTGTTTCATATATAATATGGACCGCACGAAGTTCCTCGATAATCGATTGAATTTCATTAATATGATTCACATTGTCAGCTGATGTTTCAGCAATGAGCAATTTCAAACGATCTACAAGTAGTTCGTTTGGATCATCCCAATATACATGATCAGTATGAGCATGTCTATAAGCAATTTTGTACAGTGGGGTAAACGTAAATTAGATCCTTCTTTAGATGGTCGACTACTAGATATAATTAATTTCGAAACATATTGAAGGAACTTCTTAGTGTTTTGTTCACGTACTGATTCATATTTATTTATTTATTTATTTTATTTATTTAGTCTACAAAGTATACATAACATTTACATAATAAACGTAGTAACTCCTACAGAGGTAAACTTTAATTATCTGTGCGTAGGTATGGTTAAATCTAATACAATAAATGTTTACAGCTAGAATAAAATAAAAACTAATCTAAAACTAAACTAAAACTAAAATCATATTGATATATAGCAGTCCCTCCTCTACTAGTATCACCAGTATACTAATCAGTGAGAAGACTCACTACCAATAACTTATTAGCATAACTTCAATCTTGCAGGGCACGTTAGTCCTACTGCACAAGTAACTGTAATGTAGAAACATATTTTTATGTTGATTAGATGAATCACATCTGCATGAGGATGTAAATACAATATCATCCACAGTCACTATATCCTTGCATTTTAGTTGTTGTTTAGTACAATACATTGAATTAATAAAAGGTTGTTTACCCCTAATACCTCTGTCAAATTACAGTATGGCTTTATTATTTCCTATATAATTCAAATCTCCATACGACATTATGATTTCATTATTTTGTTTAATCTTTTTTACATTTATACCAGTTACGTTAATTCTTAAACTATTGTTCAGTGCTATTTTATCTATCGCATCAAAAACTGTTTCTATAGGTTCGTATCTTATTCCATTTATCACACTTTGTGTATCTTGTCCTGTTGATTTTACAAAGTTTATCATAGGCACACCTCTCCCTACCTTATATGTTTCTCCTCTATCAGAGTTACTGTCACCTACTTTTGTTTCCTGCTTCCTATTAACGTTTCTTTCTCTCTCAGTTACACTTTCGTCTATTACGTCAGTTACATCCACTCCAATGATAATATCCCCAAATTCAAGTATGCATTTTGTATATTCTTTAGGATTTACATTTAACATTTTACATTTGTTATAATTAGATAATCTTCTATGTGATCTGTTTTTACTATTTATACACTGTCCTTTACTACAAGTATATGTCCTAACGTTAAAATGGAATTTGTTCATATTAACCGAGTTCTGGAGGACTTCCAATCCAGATCTTGAGAATTTCTCTTCTATTGTAATTTTATCTATTTCATTTATTTTCTCCCAATAATTTTGTATGCCTTTGCAATTATATGTCTTTGTTAAGTTATTACTCATTTTTTTTTAAATTAAAGATTATTCTTAACCCAAGCTTTAATTTTACTTTTGATTGACTTATTGCTGCTTGTTTGAACTTTCAAATTATTTGGCATTTTATTGAAAGTACGCGCTGCAACCACATAACTGTTTTTATTACTTATTGATTTATTCATTTTTGGTAATGGTATGCTTTTATGTCTTGTTTTTGTCACTCTTTCATTAAATATTTCAGTTAGTTTGTTGTAGTGAAAAATAATAGAATCTAGTGCAAAAGCTTGTTCTATGCTTAACGGCCGTTTATCTATTATGAATTTGTTTTTGCTTATAATTTTAATCAATCTAGTTTGTAACTTGATTATTAAGCTTAAATTGCTTTTGTACGCACCACCCCATGATATTATCCCATAGGTAGCTAAGCTGTGGAATAACGCATAATATAATATTAATAATCTTTCAGTTTTTAGTATTCTAGCAAACTTAGCAAAAATATATGTTAAATATTTAGTTTTATTTAGTATAAATTCTATGTGTTTTTGCCAACGCATATTGTAATCAAGAATAATTCCCAGATATTTGCAACTCTCAACTCTTTTTATACTTATTTCATTAATATTTAGATTAATCTCTTTAGGTACACTATCGCAATACTTCCCAAAAGTCATATATACTGTTTTACTAACGTTCAAAGACAATTCATTAAGTGCTAACCAATTCGACACATCATCTGTCGACGACTGTATCATCTGCATATGCTATCATATTTTCCGAGTATTCTGAAGTAAGTAGATCGTTAATGTATAGATTAAATAAAAGTGGACCTGATATTGTGCCTTGCGGAACTCCCGTTTTGATTATCATAATTCTACTTGTAGCTTCATTTACTTTAACTGATTGTTCTTTATTTGTTAAATAGCTTTTCATTAAATCTAGAGCGTTTTCTCTTATTCCATAGTTATACATTTTGTTTAATAGAATTTAATGATTGACTGTATCGAATGCTTCGGCTAGATCTAAGAATGTCGTTAGAATTGGTTTACTTTTATCTAAATCGTTATATATAATGTTCGTTAGATGGTTTAATGCATCTTTCGTACCTTTATTTTTTATAAATCCGAATTGATTAGCTGCCAATATATTATGTTTTGTAATAAATTTGTAGATTCTAATGTGAATTAACTTTTGAAAGATTTTTGCTAGGTTAGAAATTAGTGAAATAGGCCTATAGTTGATAGGTATAGTTTGTAGTTTGATGTTTATTTCCTGCTTTATAGATTGGTATTATAATTGCTCTTTTAAGCGCATCCGGCCAAATTGTTGACTCCATGGATAAGTTAAAAATATAAGTCATCGGTTCAGCTATGTAATTTACTAAAGTTTTTATTACTTTTGCGCTTATTCTATCACCCCCCCTGATTCATAGGTACATTAGGTAAGTTATTTTGTATTGGTTCTTTTATTTTATCTCTTGATTTATTCCTTCATAGCCGAAAAATTCATTAAACTTATTTGCAATTTCTATGTCATTATCAACCTTATTACCATCATCATCTATTAAATATTCTATTTTGTTAATCTTGTTATTTTCCTTTTTACCTAGTTTACTTTTTATTAAACTCCATAATCTTTTCGCGTTGCTGCTACTCTCCAGAAATTTATTGTGCTCATATTTAAATTTTGCTTCTATTATTAATTTATTCAACGATTTTACATATTTTTTATATTCAATTTTGAGTTCCAAATTGGTTATATCCTTATTCCATAATTTGTACAAATTTTTTTTCTTGCATGAGACCATTATTGCTTGCGTAATCCAAGTCTTTCTAGGCTAATTTTGGTTTTTACTATTATTTACATATGCTTTCTCTATACAGTCCTTTATATATTCTATTAGTTTATCTATTGCATTATTTGGGTCTTTTATTGTTGTAATCTTTATCCACTCTGTTTTTCCCGCAACTATACATAATTTGGTATAATTTAATTTTCTAGAATTTATTATATTTGCATCTGTGTATATTTTTTCGTCTACTGCCATAAATAAAGGATAATGATCTGTAAATACATTTTTTATTTTATACATATCATAATTTAATAAGTTACTTTTAACAAAGAAGTTATCTATGCATGAGCCGTTATCCATATCATTTTCAGTAGGTCTAGTTATCCCACTGAAACCTGAAAAATACATTTGTTCTAGCATATTTTCTAAAAATTCATGACTTATATGATCATTATTTCTTATATCTATATTAAAGTCTCCTACAATTACGTGGTTTCCCCTAAAATTTTGCTCTTATAAAAATTTTTTTAATTCGTGTATAAATTCTAGCTTAGCAAAATCATGCGAACTATATATATCAGATAATAAAATATTTTCATTTTTTATTTTAATTTTTGTATTTAAAATTTTTAAGTTTCCGTATTTTACAATTTCTGTTATTTCATTAAAATTTTCTAGTATATAAAGAATTACTGCATCTGATTTATTGATTTTACTTTCATTATAATACATTGTATATCCTTGCATACTTAAAAGTTGAGGACATACCAAATTCCATGTTTCTGCACATATGACTATACATGGTTTTACTTTCAAACTTTCTATAAAACATTCCAATTTTGACAGATTCGCATTTAAGCTTCTAATATTAACATATAGAATACAATTTTGTTCTGACTTAATAATATTATTAAATTCTTTTACATTACTTATTGTTGTTTCTCTTTTTTCTAATTGTAATAGATTGAACTTAAAAAATAAGAATTTACATTTATTTTGTTATAGGCAAGAAATATTATATAAAATTAACATCTTTAATTTTTTAAACTTAATTGTAATATGATATTATTAATAAAATTTTTGTACCTTTAATGTAACAAGTAACCAAAGCCTTAGTTTAATTAAATTAATTCCTATTTGAAGGGTTTGCAAAGTAAAAGTCTAGAGTTTTACACTTCAAACTACCGCCGAGAAACGGATCGGAAATATGTATTATTTGGAAGATGCCGTACCGTGCCGGGAGATCGTAATGTTCTCGAAACGTGGTCCAGATAGTACATCTTTCTTTGCGGATTAATTACATGCATTTCCGAAATCAGATATCAAGTGATTATTCCTGTATGGAAAATCACCGAAAGTTGACAATAATATTAGTCAATGACGCGCCGAAAGGACGCGATACCAAGCGGAGATTGAAGATTTTAAGCCATTGGGCTTATATACATTCAGAAATAATAAAACACGGGCAAAGAAGTCTCGTTTCTTAACTTTGGTTACTTGAAAGTAAACGAACATCTGTAATAAACGGGCAAAAACGTATATAAAAACACTTCCCTGGCCGAAGCGTTCGATATCCATCCGTTATTCTGGTAAGCCCCTTTTTACCCACGCAGCTAAGCAGGTATGCCGAACCCTCGGCTACTCTCGGACGCTCGATACATCTTGCGAGCATATGTATTTTACAACGTGACAAACAAACTGTACACTTATTGCATACGGTAATACCAATTTTTCTATGTTGTCTTTGTCTCTCCCACTCTTTAATGTAACAACGAAGCTATTCGGCAGGGCCAGGGAAGCTAGCCCGCCAGAAATAGTTCGACTCACCACCGGTAAGGATCGTTCCTATACTTCCTTGTTTTCGATTTTGAATAAAGTTTGTTTACGTATATATATTTACCTACACTCTGTGCTATTTTACTCACTTATACCTTAATCCCAGTTGTTCCATAACACTAATTGACTTAATTCGTTATTCATTAGGGTACCGAAGATGTACTTCCCGATCTGGAACTTAGCAAGCTTAAAGTCAAAGTTGATTCTTTTCTCTCAACGTTTTTAGTAGTTTCCTTTTCCATAGAACTGTAACTTCCTACATTACCTATGTATCTCTGTATATAAGGTTTCACAACGCAGTCTGTCATGTTTATATAATTTTTGATTTTCATTTTTAGTGTCTCACATAATTCACTATCATTAACCATATGATCTAACTAATGATTTTTTTAACTTATCGTTACTAAATTTACAGTTAGTGCAACATAATTTACAGCTTAACATTTACTAGTAATATGGTTTCCCGCGCACTTTAAACATAGCCTTACATTTCTGCATTTCGATCCATTATGACCAAATCTTCCACAATTAAAACATGGTTTGACTTGTATTCCATCAAAAACTTTGCATTTTTGATATCCTACGAATAATTTGTTCCTATTTTCTTGAATATATTTGTGTAGTTCTCCAATTATTTCCATTATTGCGGTTGCTTTTCCACTTTTTGCATTTACATTTAACTTTAGCAGTTTTCTTTTTGTTTCGAAGCTTAAAAAATTTCTTATCTTTTGTCACACCGCACTGGGGATCAGGGTACGGGTGATAAAATCGATATTAATTAATAAAACAAAGAATTTATTATCTGATATAAATTAAGTACACGGTTGCCAGTCATGTGCGCGGCTATATATTAACGGCTGCTAGTTATTACAATTACGCTTAATTAATTATAACGTCGTTAGGGCTCGTAGTTTGGCTTGGTATAATTTCACGCACAGCGATATAGCTATTACACGATCGAATATCCGCTCGATCGACGAAAATGGCGACGCCGGCCACGTGTGCGAATACGCGCAAAAAGGGAAAATAGCGGCACACTCACCTTACGAGGAGAGGAACATGGGTATGGGTAGTACTTTGCACAAACCTTATACTGCAGATTCGCTCTCTGGGTTGCACACTCTCGGACTCGCTTATCGTATGGGAAAACAGTCGAACGGCTCACGAAATCTCGCCTCTTTACGTCTAATCACGGCCGTGATTCCGAACTCTCTGCCTTCGTCCTGCGAGAGCGCCGCGCGCATGCGTCGCGACCGTCTCCGCGCAGTGCGAGCGCGGCCGTATAGCGAGAGCGGCTTGGTGTTGTTGTTGGCGTTCTGCTAGGCTGTTCGAGTGAGACGACGACGACGACGACGACGACGAGTTGGCGACGACGAGGCTGCTGTTTGGTAATTATTACCTCGTTCCTTGGTATTTATCGGCTAATCGATCCATAAGTTTATTTCAGGTGGACAGCAAATCTTACTGCCGTGGTTAACGAGTCGTGGCTGCTCGGCGGATATATGTACGTGTCGCTTTCTCCGTCTCTCTCTATTTCGTGGCTTCTTGGCCGCTGAGACGTCTCTTCACGACGTCGGCTCCGGAGGTTGTTCCTCGGGTCTACTGCGCGGCTGCTATTATACGGTAAGGAGTAACTTGACAGGTGCCTTGTTATTTAGTTAGTATATGTGAGCAATGTTTATGCTCACATAACCTCTAACCTTGGCTCCTATACACCTCTACTCCTGTACACAGTCTTGTGTACTCCTATCTGCTCCTTAGTGTTGAAAACATACTCATTATTATGCTTTACAGGTTGATCTCCCTGTACGAGTTTGTTGCTGCTGGATGGCTCCTTCAGGAGTGAGGCTCTATGAGTATGCTGTTATGATTGCTGCAACAGCCGTCTTGCTTGTACTTTGGACCTCGGTGCCCTGTCCATGCTCCTGTGCTGACTTCGTACTCAGCTGATGTCTTCAGGCTCTCCGAGTCCTGTTCGCCCTGTACGTAGCCTCTTGGTGGCTACTGGTTTCCTCGACTCCTGTGTGCTGGTTCCGCTTCTATTCCAGGGTGTAGCTTGTTCGGCTTTAGGGGATTATCTTCTATAATAGGTAGCTAGGGATATGTGTGCTCGATGCTAGACTTGTTTAGTATACGGTTTAGGTAGATATATTGGGTAATAGGTAGATAGGAATGTGTGTACTCGCTTTGCACCATGACAGGCACACTTGCCTTGTCACACTCCCCCCCACCAAACTGAAGTTACGCGGAGTCGTAACTGAATTAATACAAAAATTAAACTTAGTAATATAATAGAATATTGCACGTTTTAGCCTATTGGGGTGTGTACGCAATCTTAGAATTTGGAAATTAAAACTTGGTCTTATTTAAATAGCTTGTGCTATTATAGCGGTGTATTTGTGTTCAGTCTTGACTGACTGCTGCTTGGCTGGACATACTGTGTAAAGTGCGCGCTGTATGTGTGATAGATAATTTGCTAATTTACTAATTGTGCTAGATATTTGAACAACGACTGGCATACCCTTTATAATTATATAATGCGTTTTGAGAGCTATTTTTCGCGGTCGCGGATCTCTCACTCTTGCTTACTTAGATGTTGCATCCATACTCATACCTTTATGTACATAATATATTTAAATATAAAAAAAAAAATAATATTAGTAAGATAAGTGCAAACCTGTGCTTTGAATTAAATGCAATTCTTGCTTGTGCGTTTCTTCCTGCTGCTTGATATTTGGCTAGTGTAATTTAAATAAAATAAAACTGAATAACTATTTGCTACATAATTTGCATTTATAGGTAAAGAAAAAAACTTATGATTTTAAACTATCTATTTATTATAAGAATAAGAAAGAATACTATATAAAAAATTAAACTCCTAAAATATTCTGCCCTTAGGGCTTTATAATTTTCTCCGCATCGCGGGCAATCACGGGTTATTACTCCGGTTGTTCCACAATTCTTGCAGAATGTCGTTCTATCTGAACGACAATTTCGCCAGCTGTGTCCCTCCCGGCCGCAGTTCCAGCAATATGGAGGGCATTATGCGGGCGGCGGGCGAGGGATATATCGCTGTTCTGGGGGTGGCTCGTTGGTCGCTGTGGCTGCTTGGCTCGTTCTTGGGCTGCTGGGTGGGTAGAGAATATTTGGGAGGGATGGGGTCGGATTGTGGGAGTTGGAGGGACATTATGGCTTCTGGGGAGTTTGGGTAAGGCTTTGGGAGGGTTTGGGAACATTCAGGGACATTAGAGGCTGGGGTTCGGGATGGGCTTGGTGGGGCAATGGGAAGGGTGCAGAGGCTATTGGGAAATTGGAGGCTCTTATTGAGGAAATGTCGAAAATGAGGGGATTTTGCGGAGGGATGCTGACAGGGATGTGGATGTATGTGTAGAGGTTGGTTTGGGGATCTAGTACGGGACGGGTTATTATAGGTTGGGGAGGGAAATTGAAGTCGAAGATGGGAGGGTGAATTGTTGGGATTGTAGGGGTATGGGAGGCTTCTTGGGCGACCTGGCTCGGCGTGGCTTCTAGTGGAGCTGTCCAGCTGGATGAGGAAACGTCATCCCTTTCGCATAGGTGGCGTCTTCCTCTTACGCATGCGCACGTTCCTGGGCAGGTCCTTTTCTGGCTGCTGGGAGTAGTGGGCTCTTGTTCTGGTGGGGTGGGGCTGGGTGGTCGTGCCAGATCTAATCTAGCTAGAACTGTTTCCAGCTCCTCCTCACCCGGTCGAACAGTGGCTCTTGGCTGGACGAACCGTCCACGGCCTCGTCCTCGCTTCAGAGCTGACGCTGCCTGCCCTGTTCTATCCATCTACAATTTGTTTTATGTTACTAACTAATGCCTAACCTCACTAAATTTACTTTGATTTCGCCATTTTACTTTATTCGCGAGAATCTATTGTTTGCGCGGTCTAAGCTGCATTCTTTGCGGGCTATTCCCTAAAGTGGGTGTAATGGCTAGCTGCTTTCGGGGGCGACCTCTTTTTGTTGGGGGGCATCATTTTTTGAATTATTTTGGGTGGTTTGGGCTCTTTCTGGTTGTGGGACGGGAATATTTGGGGTGAGGGTTGGGATATTGCGCGGTGCAATGTGGCGTTTCAAGTCTGTTATGTGCACTTTAGTTTGGCGTTTCGTTTGTACATCTTCTATCAAATAAACTGTGGGTGAGAATACTTGAATAATTTTTGCGGGGCCTATAAATTTGGGGGCTTGTTTGGCTGCTATAAAGTTGTCTGCTGATGATAAGATACGATTTCGGTACCTAACTAGGTCTCCTAATTGATATTGTACATCGCGTCTGCCTTTGTTATAGTACTTGGCTTGTCTGGCTGTTGCTAAATCAATATGCCTTTTTACTAGATCATATATTTTGGGAAGTTTATGTAGGCGTTCTACCCATTGATCGGTATCTGGGGCTGGTATTTGCTTCGGGGATTCTATATGTTTTCGTAGGAAAGCTAGTGGGGTGGGATTTCTGCCTAAGTTGAGAAATGCTGGGCTATATTTGGTTGACGAGTGCACAACTGTATTTAGAGCGAAATTAAATTCTCCGAGATATCTATCCCAGTCTCGGTGATCATCTGCTAAATAACTGTTTATCATCGGCTTTATGTTTCTGTTAACTCGCTCTACGGGATTTGCTTGTGCAAAATATGTCGGAATGGTTGTTTGTACTATTCCGTATTGCGTTAGTCGCTTGGTAACCAATTTATTGGCAAATTCTGTCCCATTATCTGTTACGAGATATTTGGGACAGCCCCATCTATTAATAATGAGTTCGTCGAAGGCTTGTAGGACACTTTTTGCATCAGCTCGTCGTAGAGGTTTCATCTCTATATAACGGGTGAATAGGTCTTCAAACACGATTATGTATCTAAATCCTTGCTTCGTTGGCGGCTTTGATCCCATAATGTCTGCTGCTACCACTGTCCATGGTTGGCTTATGTTGCGTCCTTCCATTAGGCCTGATGGGGTTTGTTGGCTGCTTTTGTGCGCTTGGCATTCTTGGCATGCTTTTACATAATTGCACGTATCGTAATACATGCCTGGCCAATAATAATGCGTAGCTAGTTTTGCGTAGGTCTTGTCGATACCTAAATGACCTGCCTGAGGTGTATAATGGGCTTCATATAGGGCTTTTTCGCGATCACTTTCTGCCAAGATTAACTTCCATGCGTCTAGGTCAGGTATGAAGGGGTCTACTAGAGGATTAGGACGGTGGGCATATAGCACGTTGTTGGAAATTCTGCTAATGCTGTTGGAAGTTCTGTTAATGCTGCTGCTATGGCTTCTGCTTCTTCAAAGGCTCTTGATAATGCGTCTGGGACATTATGCATTGCTCTTTTGCGATGTACAAATTTTATGTTGTAATTTTACAAGATCGTATTCCAACGGGCTAACCTACCAGCTGGATCTTTAAGTCGGTTTAACCACAGGAGGCTGTGATGGTCTGTGATTACCGTGAACTTTTCACCTAGCAGGTATCCTTTTAGCCTTTCTACGGACCAGAGAACTGCTAAGCATTCTTTCTCTGTGACCGTGTAATTGCGCTCTGCCTTGCTTAATGTCCTGCTTACGTAATAAATAGGATGTTCTTCGCCGTTGATCTCCTGCGATAATACGCCTGCTATTGCGTAATCGCTTGCGTCCGTTTGAAGGGTAAAGGGAATAGAAAAATCGGGGCGGGCTAAAACTGGGGCTTCTGTTAGGGCTAGTTTGATTTTCTCAAATACATCTTGTTGCTCTTGATGCCATTGCCATCTGACACCTTTCTTGCTTAGATAACTTAATGGCGTTCTATACTTCGCTAAATCTTTAATAAATCTAGAGTACCATCTCACTAAGCCGTTGAAACGTCTTAATTGTTTCAAATTTTTCGGTGCTGGATACTCTAAGATTGGCTTAATTTTATCTTGGTTAGTTTGCAAACCTAATTCGTTTATCTTATATCCAAGATAAGTGACTCCTGGACAACAAAATTCAGACTTTTCTCGGTTAAATTGTAGATTGGCTTTCTTTAGGGCTACTAGGACTATTCTGAGCCATTTCATGTGTTCCTCGAATGTTTTTGTCGTGATGATAATATCATCTAGATAGGCAAACACATGTGGTTCCCATTCCGGTTTAATTAATTTGTCCATCAATTGCTGGAACATAGCAGGTGCGTTCGTTAGACCGTATGGTACTCTTTTAAATTGGAAAAGTCCTTTCCCTGGGAGTGCAAATGCTGTGATTTCACGGCTTTCTGGGGCTAGTGGAACTTGGTGGTAGGCTTGTGATAGATCTAGCTTACTGATAAATCTGCTTTCTCGCAATTGGTCCAGAATATCATCCATGTTACGCATTGGATAGGCTATTTTCTTTGTTACCTCATTTAGTAATCTGTAATCAATGCAAAAGCGATATTTGCCATTCGCTTTTGGTACGATTACCGGATAGCTGCACGATGGGCTTTGCGAAGGCTCTATTATGTCTTCTTTTAACATTCGATCTATCTCTTTGCAGCCTGCTTGAAGCATTTTTGGTGAGTATTTGCGGCGTGGCTGTCTTATTGGCTCTGCTCCTTGCACATCTGGCTTGAGGCTCGTTAAATTAGTTACTCCTAGGGTTTGGGGTGTTCGTGGTTGGCTCGCTTTAATCCTCCTATACTTGCTACTGCTGGAATACAACTGGGATCGTTGCCTTCGGGGTAAAATTTGTGTATTACGCCTTTATTCGTCCACCAGGTGTCATCTTCGTAGTTGATGCTCATATTAATTTTTCGTTTGAAATCAATTCCAAGTATACAGTCGTAGTGTAATCCGTCTGCGACTTCAAATGGCATAACTATTTCGTCTCCATCAATTTTAATTGTGATGTTGACTGTGCCCTGGATGGGAATAACTGTACCGTCTGCTACCTTAACTGCAGGGCATTGCGATGCTTTTAATTTGTGTTGCACTAGAGCTCCTATATTGCCTCCTAGAAAAGATTTTGTTGCTCCATCGTCTAAGAGTGCAATTATTTTATGGCCGTTTATTTCAAGATTAAAATAATGCCTGGGGTCAATATTGGGAATATGTTGGATAAGCGATTGATTACTTGCTACTTGGGTTGGCTCCGACCCTTTAGGGAGCTGGGTTGAGGAAATACGGGTCCTTATCTCCTTTGATTGAAGTTTCCCGCTGCCTGATTTGAGTTGCATCTCTGGCAATTTCTAACGTACACACCGGGTATACCGCAACCTCGACAGCGTTGATTCGGACATTCTGCTGCCTAATGGCCCACTTTATTGCAACTGTAGCATGGGTCGTTCTGTTTGCGTGGATGATTGAAGATAATCGGCGCTTTCTAGTTCGAGTATTTATATTGGCTACTTGCTTGCTGATTTTGATTGTTTCGTTGCTGGTTTTGGCTGCTGGGGTTTTGGTGGTATTGGCTGCTTGGATTTTGTTGATATTGGCTGCTGGGATTTTGTTGGTATTGTCTTTGCTTTTGCCAATTGCTTCTGTTAAAATTATAATTTTGTTGTGCTTGTGTTCGTTGCTGATTAGCATTTTCATTCTTCACTGCATCGACATATTGCTTTTGCTGATTATTATTCGCCTTTGAGTTGTTTCGCTTTGGGAATGACTGCTGGGTTTGTTTGGGTGAATTAAAAGTTGTTGCTGGAGTTGCTGACTCAGGATTTGTAAAGCTTCTGGATCTTTGGGTTTTGGCTCATTTGCTACTGCTGCTACTTTGCGCAACTTACGCTGCGTGGGATCTACATAAGCAAATCTTTGTAGTCCTGAAATTGTGATTGGTGGAGGTGGGTTATACGCTTCATTCAGATAGCGTCTGGATTCCTTTTTCTTCCCTAATCTTTGTAATTCAGTGAAGTCATTAAAGTGATGCCTTTCTATTCTCGCTCTATAACTTGGGTGCAGGTTTCTGTATGCTTGATCAAGTTGTTCTTGCAGTGAAATTGGTGGCTTAAAATGATCGAACATTCCTCTTAATTTTTGCAAGAATGTTGCTATATCTTCGTTAGCTCCTTGAGTTCTTAAGTCTGCAGTTCTACGTAAGTTCATTTGTGCATCTTCTACTCCGTATTGAAGTTTGAAAGCTTCAACGAAATCGCTAAACGTCCTCCAATTGCATTTGTCTCTTTTGAACCAGTCGTATGAATCCTCATCTAATACTGCTGGCAAGGAAAGCATTATTTCTTCTGCCGAGAAGCCGTGTGATTCTTTGCATTCTCTTAAATTTTGTAAGAACGTTTAAGGATCGTTCTTCCTGTTACCCTTAAACGATATATGCCATCTATTAAAAATTTCCACCATTCTCTTTTCTCTGATGAATGTGGCATCGTCCAATCTTGTCGCTTGTAATCTATTTGTGTTGTTAAGGGTGGGTAAGGCGTTAAGGTCTGGCTGCTGCTGGTAGTCGTATTGCTGCTGGCTATTATAATTTCGCTGCTGGGGTTGGTGTAGAATAAGATTTGGGTTTGTTCTTGGGTTTGCTTGGGAAATGGGAGAATACGGAATTTCATACGTTTTGTTATTGGCTGGCTGTGCTCGTGGAATATTGTAGACATTTTGATTTCGCTGCTTATGCTGATTGCTGGGATGATCGTTCATTTGTAAACCTCGATGTTGCATTTGCTTCTGATTATAATATGGGTGTTCATCTTCCCAATGGACGCTTGGTAGATTTCTGTTAGACTCTCTTGGTCTCGGGTCGATCTGGTTCGGTGACGTTAGGTATCTTTGCTGCGTTGCTGGTGGTTGGCTTGTGGTGGGTGCTGTGACGATGGGACGGAAGGCTGATTGCTGGATGTAGTGGGATTGACGGGATTGGGAATTAATTAGGGAGCTACTGGTATATGTTGTGGTGGGTGCGGTATAGTGTGTAAATGGATTACTTATTAGGTATGGGTTATTTGGCCGTGTAGGTGCTATTGTCTGTATGCTATAATGCGAGGTCGAGTTAACTGCAAGTTGCGCTGTGGTCACATCGGGTAATGTACAAAAGATTTCTTCGTTTGGAGCATCAATTAAATTTAAACTCGTCGTTGGCACTGGCGTCGGTGTAAGTTTATAGACTGTTGATTGGGCTTGTGGGTTGCTGGCTGCTTGTCTTCTTGGTTCTTCTTGGTTACTTGGATGTAGTTTATTTCGCTGTTGATTGTCTGTTTTATTTAAATTTGGGCTGCTACTTCGGTGTATTTCATTTCGCGTTGCTGATTGTTGCACTTGTTTATTACTATTTTTTATTTCATAATTTCACTTTCCAGCGCACTTATTATAACTTTATCCTTTTTTGTCGAGGTTTTGTCAAGCACACGATGTTCATCGCAAATAACCATCACGTTTGAAATATATTTACCACTTTTTTCAATTAAAGTCACTTTTGTGGTAAACATTATAACATATTACACAAAAAACCGTTGAATTGACTAACTTTGGATGACATTTATAATTTAAATCAGGAGGAGCAGCCTTAGGTGGCAACTCCTCCTCCGACATCTTGGAATATTATATATGCTTCGTAAAATTTTTTATGAGCATTAGTGTTATTAGTGTATTTCAGCATAATTGTCCAAGTCACTTTTATAATCAGACTAGTTTCTGGATCTTTCATAAACAACAGTTGTAGTAGTCCTGGATTATTTGGATACTCTTTATTTTTTATAATAAAAGTATCTTGATCAAAATGTATTGGACTATCGCCTATCATAAATGAATCTTTCAGTTTCCGCACATCATAGGGTGTATCCAATTTTCTGGTTTCACCTCGTTTTATCATTGTAAGGAACTTACAAAGTTTCGATCATAGTTATTTCAGTGTCTATCTTATTTGCTTTTAACAAGGTATATTTACGTTTAATAGCGTCTCGAGATTTTTCTACTTGACGTAAAACGTCAATTTGTTGATTAAAACCTGCTATGTGTCACGTTAAGGTCTAGTACGACAATGCATATTTTGTTACGTACGGTTTATATTTATAATGATTTTATCAAATTCTTGTCTATACCTTCCTTTTTCGATATCACAATCATTGTCGATAACAAGGAAGCCATGATTATTATTTCAACAAAATGAACTCAATTCCTTAAAACGTTGATAATGCATATCAGTGTTAACATGATCATTATAAATATGTTTTAAATTTACATCATCTTGTCTAAATATAATTAATAAATTAACGTTGTCACGTACTAAATGTTTAGGAAGTTCAGCGTAAGACTGACAAAGATAGAAACAGTCAACATTTTTATGTCTTCCCATACAATAAAATGCTCTAACGGTGTCTTCTTTTTCACAGGCGACATCGTCAAATATCATTACAGAATTAGCAAGCGCCTTATCCGGTGATACAACTAATTCATGCTCACTAAATGTTAAATATTTTACCTCCTCTATCGGCTCAATTAATTTCTCTAAAAATTTGTATTTTGCTTGATTTAACGATTTTGAGTATACGTATACATTTTCAAATTTTGAACCTGTAGATTCGATTGGTCGCTTGTTGGGTTACACTGAACGTCTCTTGCCACCATATAAATATCACGTTTCCGACCTACCAGTCGCCATTCTTAAAGTAAATGCATTACATGTCGAATGTAATGTAATAACTGGAGCGTACATAAATCAAAGAAAAGTTCACACCATTCATGAGTTTTTTCCTGCTGTACCACCTGGTTACAAAATAATCGAAGTGCCTAAATAAATAATATATTTGCCAGTATCTGTTAACGTCATAGATCATTTACAATTACGAATAGCTGATCAAGACACTCCACCATGTCGACGGAGATCAGTCATCAACAAAACGTCAAAGAACTAACACGTCAGAACATTCAGTTTCTGAAAAGTATAGGTCTCAACGTCATCGCAAACAAAAGAAAGCAAAAGAGCATTACAAAAAAAAAAAAAATAACTTGTCTATTTATTTGTTTTTGTCAATTTATTCCAAAACAATGGAAGATATTTTTAGCGTTCAAGCACCAGCGATTTTTTATGAGTCTATCGCTCACTATGAGATTCACAAGATCTAGAAACAATTTTAACGCCATTCGACAAGCTACTATAAAAGTCGGTGATCAAGAAATGTAAGAAGACTTTAAAATAGAAATTACTCGAATAGAGTGGCTTATGCCCAACGTTGTAATGTTGGACAGACGTAAAATACAACTATTTAACTACATACAGAAGGATATACCTATTGCTATGAGTTTTCGATCGTGGGAACTATTTGAATATTCGATGCTTCCCACGACATCGAGACACGTTTGGACGGTCAAGACATCGAATCAATTGGAAAAACCAAGATTTGTCATTTTAGCCTTCCAAACTAAGCAAAACGGATCCAGAAAACGTAATGCAAGCCGATTCGATCATTGTAACATTCAAAACATTAAGTTTTTCTTAAACTCTCAGTATTATCCTTATGGAAACTTAAATCTTGATGCGACGCGTAATCAGTTTGCTCTATTATATGATATGTATGCACAGTTTCAAAGTACATACTACAACAATAATAACAATTAAACAATGTTGGATCCATTATTAAGCAGAAACTACTTCATTAATTATATACCGCTTATAGTGATCGATTGTTCGAAGCAAAACACATCTATAAAACAGGCTGCTGCAGACGTACGTATTGAATTTGAAGCCAAACAAAACATACCAGGAGAAACTACTGCGTACTGTTTAATTTTACGTGATCGCATAGTTAAATATAATCCAATCAGTGGTGATGTAAAAAAAATTGTGTAATCATTTGTATTTGTAATATAATATATTACTTTTATTCTAAGAACATGAAAATAAAAAACTTATATATTTTTACTTACAAGCTTGTGTTTTTAATTATTATTATTAATTCATATCTGCACCACCTCCATCAATAGCTGTTTGTGGCGTAACGTTT